>JARHVA010002933.1:150000-380000 GCA_037957365.1 Torreya grandis | reverse complement strand
TTAATGTGCCCCCCATTGCCTAAGGTAATTTTATGCTCTTTATAGAACAAGACCAAATTTGTCCAAAGCACAAGACCATGTGCCCACATAAGCTTTTTCGTACCTACAAAATAGAGGCCAAAAATCTATTTTTGGGTTAGACGTAAAACATGAAATTTTATTATTTTGACATGGTTTATGAAATGTAGCCAATTTTTAGGGGTATTTTTTTATATAAAACATGTCAATACCTTGTGCTCCTAATCACAAAATTAGGTTGACTCACAAAAAGTAGACCAAACAATGTCAAGCGCTTACTTCTAAGAGAAGTGATATATATGAAAGTTCCTTGCACAAACTCACCAAATGCAACATAATGGGTTATGGTATTTGATTTTTTTCACAAATCAAGATAGGTAAAAATTATGATCATATGCATAATAAAATGACCAGATGTATAAAAATGAAGTGGGACTCAATTAGGTCACAATAAGTGAGACCAAAATCAAAGAAAAAATATTTACTCTAATTTTATTAAAACTAGGGCATGTTATGTAAGAAACAACACATGTACTAGATCCCACCTCTTCTCTTTTAGTTTAACAAGTGGGTTGCATGAGAGTTTAGTGATGCTTAGTGTTTTGGTTGTACTTTAGCAAACCCTTTTGTTAGTTTCTATTTATTCACACATTATAAAGTACTCTATGAGGGTTAGAGATATATCTTTCTAACTTAAGCATCTATATGGATTTTTAAAATTGTGAATTGATCACTCTCTATTGAAAAATTTTACCCATGTCTCAGCAGGGGGCATACACATCTCCATGACAAATAAAAAGTGTGTATACACACTTAGGGATTGCATTTCCTTTACTCTATTAATTTATGCATCACTAGATTAAAGGGAGGGAAAATGTAGACACTAAAATCTAATAAAAAAGTACTTGACAATGCTTATCATTGGCATTTTTACCTTATTTGGCCAACTAGCCATTCTAATAACTATTTATATATATGAAAGCCTTCAAAGTATTACACTTATTGAGAATATATTCAAGATTTATATAATTTATTCATATTCATCTCTAATCAGTCGATACTTCATTTTCATTCTAGTGTGTGTATGGAATAAGTTGGGGAGCCAAAAAGTAGATAGAATTCTACTTTTTCTCCCCAACAACTATTTTACATACGTAATTATTAAAACTGCATATAAAGTTCTTGAACTTAGCCTTGGTAGTTACTAAGGCTAAACTGCATATGAAAAAAAATTGCATATGCATAAAAATCATGTACATAATTTTTATATAATAAAACAAAAAATGTGAAATCTAAATCATTTGGCATTTCACACAGCAAAAATTATAAGCAAAAGAAGGAAGACCAAACCTTTTTTGGAGCAGTAAGTTTGAGCAAGTAAATTTTCACATTTTGGATCCACCCACCCTTCGATTCAACAATGCCACACCAAAGTAGAGGTAAGCCAACATGTTTTAGTATAATTAAACCCTAGTTTTTTCAATTTTGTTGTACTTTTCTTGAAATTATTATTTTTTAATGTTTTTTAGTGCATACATCTTCATGTACAATAGCTAATGTACCAATGCCTAACCCCCAAAACCCTCCTAGCCCTCAAATCCCTCTTCACATTCACAATTAGTACAATTAGACCCTAGTTTTTTAAAATTTGTTGTACTTTTCTTCAAATTATTATTTTTGAATGTTTTTTAGTGCATACTTCTTCATGTGCAACAACTAATGTGCCAGTGCATAACCCCCAAAACCCTCCTGACCCTCCTACCATCCAATCCCTCCTCACATTCAAAACCCTTATAACCTTCCTCCCCTACAAAACCCTTCTATAGTTTCTCAAGCCCCCCAAGGTAGTCAAGAGGATTTAGCAAGATGCACAGTAGTAAATAAAATAGAATTTGAGAATCTAATTAAGTTATTAAGGGATTCATACTCAAACAAACCCCACTAAATTTACATGGAAAATGCACTACATATATTAGTAGATCAAGTTGAGTCTTTAATGGGTCAAATTGATAGGTAGGATGACTATAGAAATAGATGTAGAACATACTATTCTAATAAATTGTCAATAGTGGTTGTGAAATATAAACACATAACCAAAGCCCAAATTAGTTTCCTATTCATTGATGGGAAGATTGGTGAATTACTTAATGTGACACTCAAACAAATTCCAATCCATTGGTGCACCCATGATTTCTTCAAAAAAAAAAATTGGGATTTATGGTGGATGGTATTTGATGACCCACCTTTCAATAATAATGAGGTCTCACTCTATTTTCTAAGAAAATTGTATTATGAGTTTGTTTTGAATGAAATCCCAAATTATTTTGATTTTTCAAAGTTCTAGGGTAGGGGAAAGGGCTCTACTAGGATACATCAGGGGCACACCATGCCCCTAATAAGCTAACAAGAGCACATATTAACAAACCTTATCCTCCTAAGACACTACCCTCTACAATCAAGGATACTATAGAGATTGATACCTTGCATGTGCTTAAGGTTCTTATTAACATCCTCATATACCATACGAGCTAGGTTTATCATAATCCACTTGGGGAGGGTGGATGTGGTAAGGATTCATCTAGCACTACTACCCGATGATCTCACTTATGAAAATCATGTGGTATTACATGCATTGGACCTAATGAGGACAAGGATTATTTCATGCAATCCACTCAAGGTGCTTTTTCCATGGGCCTAGATGATATCAATATTTTTATGTTTCAACCATCTACATTTCATTTGGTCAACTTTTCTAACACTTCTTAGGTGTGTTTAATATTTTACTTATTAAAAATATATCATTCTTGTTAAATTTAAAATATTTGTACAATTTGAAAGGTAATTTGATGTAAATAAACTATTTTTATGTTGCAATAGGTTTGTGGAGTCTAGACAAGCATGTGTGTTGCTCAAAGTGTACCTACGATTGGTATCAATATAAAGGTAATCTATAACAATTAATTTATGTTATTGTTCATTATACATATATTTTATATGTGTGTGTGTGTGCATGTGCATGCATGCACATTTTAAAGTGATTGACAATGATATTTTGTATGTTCAGTTGATGACCACAAAAGTCACTCTGTGTTCTATTAGGGAGGGAAAAAATGTAGGTGTTGTTGTTGTGATTTCATATACATAGAAAATCTTTGAGGTACATGGTCCAGTTCTATATTACATAACGTTTAATTATAAATATGGATGTGTGTTTTGTAATTATCCTATATACTTGTGCAAATAGTTGCAAGCGAGGCATCCAGGGGAGAGGCTTTGACAAGCAAGGAAAAGAGATTCATTTTGTTGATTAGGAGATCATGTCTTATGACATTTTGTCGTATACCTATATGTCTTGATGTATAGTTGTTTGGCATGTTTTATATGCCTATATGGCATTAACCTCAGATATTGTATTGTGTTCACATTTTTTACTCCCTTATGGATTTTTTGGATATATATATATATATATATAGTTCAACATTTTTCTTTTTAAACATTGCATTCCGTTGAATATTGTTAAAATGCATGGAAAATCTATGTGTAATTATGTTAATATATTGTTTAATAATTTATTTTAATTTTGAATATATATATAGTTAAAATATTTTCTTTTTAAACATTATAGTCTATTGAATGTTGTTAAAATGCATGGAAAATCTACATATAATTATGTTAATATATTGTTCAATAATTTATTTTGATTTTGAATATATATATATATATATATATATATATATATGTATGTATGTATGTATGTATGTATGTATGTATGTATGTATGTATGCATGCATGCATGCATGTATGTATATATGTGTCTGTGTGTGTGTGTGTGTGTATATGTGTGTGTGTGTGTGTGTGTACGTATATATATATATATATATATATATATATATATATATATATATATATATATATATATATATATATATATATATATATATATATACACGCACACACACACACATATATATGTATATGTGTGTGTATATATATATGTATATATGTGTGTGTATATATATATATATGTATGTATGTATGCATGCATGCATGTATGTATGTATATATGTGTGTGTGTGTGTGTATATATATATATATATATATATATATATATATATATGTATATATATATATATATATGTACACATACACATATATACATACATACATACATGTATGTATGTATGTGTGTGTGTGTGTGTGTGTGTGTGTGTGTGTGTGTGTGTGTGTGTGTGTGTGTGTGTGTGTGTGTGTGTGTGTGTGTGTGTGTGTGTGTGTATGTATATATGTATGTATCTGTATGTATATGTATATGTATATATGTATATGTAATGCATGTATATGTAATATTATATATACATACATATATAGATAATATTATATATATATATATATACATATATACATATATATGTATTATATATATACATATATACATATATACATACATACATATATATATATATATATATATATATACACACACACACATATATATGTATATATGTGTGTGTGTGTATATATATCTATATATATGTATATATGTGTATATGTATATATATAGATGTGTGTGTGTGTGTGTGTATGTATATGTATATGTATGTGTATGTATATGTATATATGTATACATATATATATATATATATATATATATATATATATGTATGTATGTATGTATATACATACACATACATATACATATACATACACATACACACACACACACACACACACACACACACACACACACACACACACACACACACACACACACACACACACACACACACACACACACACACACACACACACACACACATATGTATGTATATGTATGTATGTATGTGTGTGTGTGTGTGTGTGTGTGTGTGTGTGTGTGTGTGTGTGTGTGTGTGTGTGTGTGTGTGTGTGTGTGTGTGTGTGTGTAGTTCAACATTTTGCTTTTTAAACATTGTAGTATGTTGAATGTTGTTAAAATGCATAGAAAATTTACGTATAATTATGTTAATATATTGTTCAATAATTTATTCTGATTTTGAATATCTTTCATACTCTTTCACAAACCTTTGTTTGCAATCTCTCATATTCTATTCTCTTGGATTGGTATTACAATATCAATAGGTTACGATGTAATTAAAAAATGGTCATATACAAACCTCTACAAGACATCTACCTCTAATACCTATGATTGCAATGTTGATCCCAAACTCACCTGGCTCAATGCTTTGTCCTTGATCTTTTCCCTTAGGTTCATGGAATTCCTCACTAAACTCTCTTCCTATCAACACCAATTTACTCTCTTATGCTTCTCCAGGGTTCTAATATTCACCTCAATCACCTCTCAAGGTTCAACTCCCTCTAGAATCTCCACTCTCCTTTTGTAATCAATCTTGTCTCATTCTCTCAATGCACCTTCTAGGCTTGTCTAGGCCTATTATCATCTACCTTATCTATATGGACTTAGAGTCAACTCTAATAGCTTCCAAACTCCTACCCTATCCTTAAACATTCCAACTACCCTTCCTTGAAGGCCCCAAATCTTCCTTGTACCTATCTTCCACTTCTGCCCAAGTAGGGCTACAAGGCCTAGTAGACCTAATTCACGTTCTTAAAGACTCATATTTCCCCTAAGACCTTCTTGCTCACTCCTGACCCCACTCTCATGCTTATCATACTCATTTAAATATCAAAAAACTATACTCACAAGCTTACACCTCCACTCTTCCACCTTTTCCACTTACGTCCCCTTATTGGCTTCAAGGACTAGGCCTAACAACTACAATCTATTATAGAACTGTCCCACTAGGGTTTTACGCTTTTTTGGGACTATGTTTTGGCCATATCTCCTTTCATATACCTTCCCTAACCTCCAAACCACCTTTAACACTTTTAGTATGAAAGTTGTACATTTAGTTGTCATAATTGTCATTGCATTATGTTAAATTTATATGTTATGTGTAAAGATGGTTTGTGGGTACAAGTTGGGTGGATTGGATTAATTGATCCAATTTTTTGCTTCTTGACCTAATTTGAATGATTAAGCACATGAAAACTTGATTTAAGGTCTAAGTCCACCAACAATCCGCTCATTTTCATAGTTTAAAATATCACATTGATTAAATTAGGTGATAATCAATCTTAGGTAAGGATATAATATACCCCTTGTTATAGGTAGGATTATATATATATATATATATATATATATATTAAAAAATATATAAGTGTATTCTAGGAGGATATGGAATAGTTCACAAGTAAAATCAACAAGCTATTTTCACTAAGACTAATTTCAAAAATGTATATTATGATTACATTGAATGGCCTTTCAATCATGTTAAGTTGTATATTTTAGGGGTTGGACCTAATTTTATTCATTTTATTTAGATGCTCTTTTTTTTTCTTCAAATTGTATTTTTATTAATGGTATGAACTCTAAATCATTTGGTCTCTTCCACTCCACTAGACAAGGATGTCCTCTTATCCTAACACTTTGTGTCTATTACAGGATTATTTGGGTACGTGCTAGTGAATGTTGTTTCTCAAGAGCTTATTTGAGGAATTTACATCCCTATGAAGACATACCCTCAAATATATAATGCCCATTTTTTTTATGATTCCTTCCTTACATTAATTGAAGAAATAATTATCAAATAAGCAATATAGTGCCTTGATAAAGTTTGTTTAGCTTCAAGCTCCAATATTTATTGAAGGAAGAAAAAAATACTTTACTCATATCCTTTTTTGCTTCAAAAATTTATTTAAAAATGGGTTCAACATGGTAAGACTATTTATTTTATTAGTGTCATGTTTTATTTTCAACCTATCTAGGCTTCCTATTATGAAAGCATGTCGAAGCTACTTGTTTCCCTTGAGACCTTCTTGCTCACTTTTGACCTTGCTCTCATGCTTATCATACTTGTTTCAATCTCAAAGAATCATTCTCACAAGCTTAGACCTCCACTCTTCCACCTTATCCACTTATTATCCCTTGTTGGCTTCAAGGACTAGGATTAATAGATACACTTTATTATATACCTCTCTCACTAGGGTTTTAGGTTTCTTTGGCACTAAGTTTTTGCCATATCTCCTCTCATAGACTTGCCCTTTGTATGGACCAAACATAAACTATAAAAAATTTGATGCAACAAAACACTAACCAAGAGGGATGATGGCCTTATCTTACTCATGAATTCAATTACAACATTCAAAGGAGGTAAGAAATAGTTTTATCATCCCTCTCAATGTGTATTAACTTGGTGTTATGATGGACTTATAGAGAGTTGAAGTAGGAGGTGTGTCATTCTCCCTTTGAAACTGCCCTACCCTCCTTGATTGAGGGGTAACACACATACATAACTACCTCCACCATTATGATATCTCTTCTTGACATCTCATGAGAAGATGTGAAAATCCTCAAATTGATGAAACATGTATGATATCTCATATGCTTACTTTGTTATCTTGCCAAGCTTGTCAAATCCATAGTAAAAACCTATAACTCGATGAATTCACATTATTTGGTAATATAAAAGGCCTAATGTGGATTTTAAAATTAATTTCATGTTGGCATAGACCTCCATACAAGTTTGTATCCCTCTACTCCACCTAAAACTCAAAAAAATACCAAATTTGGTCTTTTTAGGCCTCAAGAAGCCCAAAATTGGCTTAGGGGGTCAAAATTCAGTTTTAATGCTCACCTATATCCATTATTTATCTCTTTGGATAGTTTTAAATGGTATATACATGTGGGACTTATAAAAATTTGATAAATTCTTCATAAAACTCGCAAACAAAAGTTCTTTCTAAACTACATGTTTGTTGCCTTATGGGGGACATAGAGGTGTTTTGAAGTGACTTGGGCTCATTTTATCTCTTTCTGAGGTGGATGATCATTGATTTAGGTCTACATAATATGATCATTTACTATATAACCACACTCTTGGCCTCTGAGCATGCCCAATTAGGAGACTAAACACCTATTCTGGCCTCAAGCAACATTCATAACAAATATTGTCAACATGCAAGCCAAGTTGGAGATCTCTACCTCTGGGGCCTCATGGATGAAAAATAAAATTACCAAAATGTTTAGGGTGGTGATTAACATTTAATACCATATTATTGGCATCTAATCACTCCTGGTTAGGAGACGAAGCACCCATTTTGACCTCAAGCAACACTGATAATAAATGTAATCAACATGCGATCCAAGTTGGAGATATCTACCTATGTGGCCTCATGGCTGAAAAATAAAATCTCTAAGAAATCATGGGTGGTGATTAACATATAGGACCACATCCTTGGCCTCTAATCACTCTCGATTAGGAGATGAAGCTCCCATTCTGGCCTCAAGCAACATTGACACAAATGTTGTCAACATGCAAGCCAAGTTATATATCTCTATCTTCAAGGCCTCATGGATAAAAATATCATCTCCAACACATAAATGGTGTAAACTAATGTTTATGACCACATTATTGGCCTCTAATCACTCCTGATTAAGAGATGGAGCACCCATTCTAGCCAAGTTGGAGATATCTACCTCTAGGAAATCATGGCTAAAAAATAGCATCGCCAACATGTTGGGGGTGGTTATTAACATCTAGGACCACATTATTGGCCTCTGATCACTCTTGGTTGGGATATGGAGCACCTATTCTAGCTTTAAGATGATATTTCCCTATAAGGCAAAAATGATGTTTTTTAGGCATGCTTTGGATAGGCATAAAACAAAAACCATAAGTCATATCCATGAATTTGAAAAACTAACATGTGCATGTATAATTCCTATAAGTACAACCCAAATCCCAAAAATTAAAAAGAATAAACAAATTCATGGCATAAGATTATCTAAGCAGTCTTACAATGCAACTTTTATGTAGTTAAGAGATAAATTATTTATCTCCAATACACATTTCCACTTCTTAGACATACAATTAAGAATATATCACTTCTAACATTGTGTGATGTGCAAATTACACATGTTATTACTACCATGGACTTGAAATCCATGTATATACGTAATTTTACAATAATTCTAGCCTCAAGAAATAGTGACAATAAATGTTGTCAACATGCTAGCAAGGTTAGAGATCTCTACTTTCGAGGCCTCGTGGCTAATAATTAGCATCACCAATATGTTTTAGGTGGTGAATAATGTCTAATATCACATTTTTGTCTTCTGATGATTCTCAATTAAGAGATGGATCACCCATTTTATTGGTGTTTTTTTATTATTAATGAAAGAAACACATACGTAGTGATAATGCATATGCATTAAAACTGCATACGCAATAATAACATGTATACTATAATACCATGTATGCAAAAAAACCTAATATCTAACTCCTAATCCCTAAAAATTAAAAACTATACCCTAATCCATAAACCCTATACCCTAAACCTTAAGCCCTAAAACCTATACCCTAAGTTGTATACCTAATATCCTAATCCTTAAACCTTAATCCCTAAATCAGATGTACCCTATACCATAAACCTTATACCTTGAAATATAACCCTAAATCCTAAGCCCTAGAGAACCTCTCTAAACCAATCATTTGAGCCCTAATTAACATAATTTAGACTAAGAATTTGGTTTAAAAGGCTCAATTTGGTCCAAATCATACTATTAATTGCACCAACTAATTCACTCAATATCTAATGACAATGGGGATAATAAAAGCCCAAAACACATTGCATACTCATAAATAGGTTCAAACAATTCAAATTATCCTCAATTGCCTTCATGATTAGACCCTATAACTTTAAACCCTAAGCCCTAGTTTACCCTATACTTTATGTACCCAAATGTAAACCTTAAACCCTAATGATTTAGCCTTGAAATTAACATCCTTTAAATTAATAATTAGGTTTACAAGGCTTAATTTGGCCTAAATCACATCATTCATTTCCCTAATTGACTAATTCACTCAATCTATGGTGATGTAGGGGTCAATTAAACCCAAAATCACATTTTATTGTCATGAATAAGTTCAAAGAGCTCAAATTGATCCCAATTTCCTTTGTGATTAGATTTAATGTATCCTAAAACATAAACCCTATGCCAAAAAACACATTGTGGTCCCAAATCTAGGTTTAATTAGCTCAAATTGTCCTCAATCACCTTCGTGATTGGAATCTAAACCCTAAACCCTATCTCATATATATCTAAAACTATAATCCCTAAATCCTAATCCATAAATATAAACCCTAAACAAAAATACTTAGCCATAATTAACATCCTTTATAGTAATGTTCAATTATTTTCACAAGGCTCAATTTGGCTCGAATCACATCACTCATTGCCCAAATTGACTAATTCACTCAATCTATAGTGATGTATGGGCCAGTTGAGCATAAAATCACATTCTATAGTCACAAATAAGTTTAAGGATCTTAATCTGGCCCTAAATACCTTTGCTATTACACCTTTTATACCCTAAAACATAAATCATATGCCCTGATCCTTAAAATATAAGCCCAAAATGCTAAACCATAAATCATTTTATCCCCAATAAAACAATATTTATTTTATGACCTATTGCATTTATAATTGGACCTTATACCATAAAACCTAAACCCTATATACCCTAAGCCTTAATCCCTAAGTAAGAAATTTTGTGAATACGGTAATTCTGCATATGCGGTTCATTACATGACATTGTAGCACATGCCTTAAGGCTCAAGAATGCCTTGGATTCCTAAAATTTAGGCATGGACCTGCAACACACATAGTCAAATGTGTGTCTTCTACCAAAAAAAAAAATACAACTTCACCCATGCTAGATGTTATCCATTTTATATAAATTTTCTTTGAAAATAGTACCGCAACATCGACTAACTCTCCTCTTTCTATATATATATAGATATATATATATATATATATATATATATATATATATATATATATATATATATATATATATATATATTATTTTAAGGTTGTTATTTATATTTATTGACTAGTATGTATTTTGCGGTGATATATGCCATGATTATTCATGTTCATATTTGTCTATGTATCTTTTGATCCATTGATCCAAACCAAGAAAAAACATATGGTTGCAAACTAGACCTAATTATATACACATTAAAAAAAATCTAAGTTTCAATATATTTAGAGGTAGTTAGGGTGGCACATGGTCAACTATAATTTTTTTTATCATATTTCAAGATATACTAACTTGTGAAATTAGTAAAAAAATATATTTGTTAATTAAATTAAAAAATATATAGGTTGTAAACTAGATGATCTTACCTAGCTTTCTACCAAGGGGTTTAAATACAAAGCAAATAATGCTAAAAAAATGGTGGGGCACATGGACAACTATCTAGTATTATTTTTCTAAGAGATAGTACCATCTCTTTGAATTTATGATATTTGACCTAATTATACATAACCACTTCAAAAAAAAACATTACTAGTTTAGAAACTAGACTTAAAATTCTACAATTCATCTTCCTATGACATCTTCAAATTATGAGTGTAGATATATAAAATAATTAGTACAAGTCAAGGTTTCATGTTTTCTAGAAAAAAATGTCCACTTAAGACCTCATTTTATCTCTTGAATTCCATACACTTACACTAGTTTTATAAGCTTATGTCTATTGTGGATAAGTGCACACTAGGCAAATAGGAACATACTACACATCTATCTAATAGTGCAGACTTATATCTCAAACTCTAACAACTAGTTTTTCAAAATGATATACTCGCTAACAACTCTCCCATGCACAATAATAGGTTAGTTTTCATAAAAAATTCAAATATTCTCCTATGATATCAAATCAAGTGTCTCACTTTAAACCCTTGATTACTCTAGCTAACACTCTATGTCAAAGTAAAATTCAAAAGCATTTATATATTCAACAAAGAGCCCTACTATAGCTTTTTGTAGTAATATAATCATTGGCCAAGTTAACATTATTTTCTTGTAAGTTTAAGACATCCTTTATCAAGCATTACAATATAAATTTCTAGTTGCATTCATATGATCTTTCCTAAAGAAAGAAATAAATTGGCTTGAGGTCCATTTGGACTATGTAGGCAACACTTAGTAAAGAAGGTTTTTTTAAATAGCTGGGCCATATCCCACTTCCCCACTTTTTTCCACATAGGCATTTCATCTTATTCGTTTTCTTTTCCAGGGTATGGTTTCAATTTTTTAGGTGGTCTACATATCTAAATAGGCTCTACACAAAATTAGGCAATTTTTAGACAAAGACGAACCAACTTAGACTTTTATATTCAACATAAAAATAACACAAATAAAGTCACACTAGCAGACAATGGTGAACAATATTATGCACTTGTCTTGGAATACAACATGAAACTATTTTAAATTAACACTATGGTTGTAGGTTTTCATAATCATTTTGATATAGTCATATTCAATGAATGAATAATACAGATTGAATAAAATATTTTGTAAGGACATCTATCTAACCCTAACTCTAGTTACTATTTTTAGAATTTTAAAACTTTTGTAAATTTTGTATATCACTGTATTTTTACCATAGGCTATCTTATTTATCTTCTTAGATCTTATTTCATGTTTACATTGTTTTAGAGTGTCATGTCCCCTTTTTGGACATGACACTATTGAAGACCTTTAGCCTTGCCTAGTTTTCCAAGGGCTAAGGGAAGAAGAGAAAAAGAAGGTAAAGAATTGGTTTTGAAAAGAATAATTGTAAAAGAACTTTATTATTATACTTTCACTTAATTTGGGGCCTTTTTAAGGGTCATAGGTATTGATCCACTTCAATAAATTATAAAAAAGGTATTCTTTTATAATTTGAAAAAGGATCAACAAAGGTATTTCCACCCCAAATTCGGTGTTTCACTTGGGGAGAAGTATAAAAGAAATTGATGGGTCTTGTTAAAGGATATATTGTATCATCATTTGAATTTAAATGTTTTGAGTATGAAAAAGCTTGAGCTTTGGACTTGAAGACAAAAACCTTTAAGCAAAGAGATTAAGGATGCAAACCCTCATTCTTCCATGGGGTAACTTCATCCAGGAGCTACCATTATTCATCAAAAGTCAGAAAAAGGCAAAAAGAAAGGTTTCAAGGTGGGGTGACTTGTTTGTGAAGGTTGGTGACTTAGTTGGTGGGTGATTTGCATATGTTTTGCGATGATTTTGTGCCCTAGATATTATTCTTATTTTATTGTATTATTTTTGTACTTGGATGATTTATTTTGGAAGGGTTTTGAAATTATTCAAAGGCCATTTCTTGCCCAAGAATATTCTATAATATTTTATATATTTTACAGCATTGGGTGATTTAGACTGAAGGATGTTTGGTAGGGTTTGAGGGTCTTCTCATACCCAAACCTGATTATGAATTTTATAAGAATATTTTTGAATTAATTCCTAATTTATGATATATTGTGGAAGGTCAATTGAACCCCATCATTGATGCTATTTTTCTATAATATTTTGATAATATTTGAATAACATTTTATGCCAATTTGGAGCAAGTACAACATTTTGAAATTTGTCATAATAGTAGTGAATAAATTTGATAATTCTTATAAGGGGATGCCTAGGGTTTGAATCCCCACTTCAACCTTTGAAGGGATATTTTGGCATGTTTGAGTTACCTAAGTAATGCATTGGCATTAGCATATTTTATGTTCTTTATTGCTCTAATAAATCATATAGGGTTTGTTGTTGGAAAAAATAGAATTCCTTATTTCGCTAGGGTTTTAAATAAAAAATCAAATTTTAGAAAATATCCCAATTTGGGGACATTTCATGGAGTTAATTAAGCTAAACAATTAAATATAAGGGTAAAGATCAAGTACACCATGACTAGATCACCCTCTTGGTATAATTTTGCTCTCTAATGCAAGTCTACATGACTTCTATACTGTTCATTTACTACTTTCTACCTTTTCCTAAATTATTTTTGCACTTCATATATATGTTTCACCAATTCCTCTGCATCTCATCTACTTTGTTTCCCCATGTGAAGATTGATTAATTCCACTACACCCTTTAATTTACCTGTAGACCTATTGATGTTAGAATTGAAATAAAATTATGCATGTGACAAGACTAAGTCCCACTATTTTGGGCTATCCCCAACTAAAACTATCACCAAATTTCCCAAGATTCTATTCACCACCTCTATTTACCCATCTGTCGAAGGGTGATAAGTTGAACAATAATACAATTTACTATCAAGTTTTCTCCACAAAGTTCTCCATAAGTGACTAAGAAACTTTGTATCCTTGCCACTTGTGATAGTCTTGGGAAATCCATGCAAGTAGTAAATTTATTTAAATAATAAATCCACAAACTTACATGCATTAGTAATCTTCTTACATGGAATAATGTGGGCCATTTTAAAAAATTGGTCTACCACAACTAGAATGGAATCATTACCCCTCTGAGTAAGTGGTAATCCCAAGACAAAATCCATTGAAATATCAATCCATGGTCCTTTAGGTACTGGTAAAGGTTTATACAATCCAATGTTTTGTTGTCCACCTTTAAAGACTTGATAAATTTTGCATGTAGAAATAAATTTATTGATATTCTTCCTCATTTAAGGCTAGAAAATTTGTTATTTACCAAGGTGTAAGTCTTGTCTCTACAAAAATGACCTCCCAAGCCATTAGAATGCATTTCTCTAATTAGTGTTCCCTCCTAAACCCAATGAGAATAAAAAGTTGGATTCCCTTGACCACTAATCTATCGGTAAATAAATATTCATCATAAAATTCCCCACTTGAAACTATTGGATTATTTAAAGTACCAATAATTTTTATAAAACATGGATCAACTACATATTCATTCTTCATTTCTTCAAACCCATCAACTTCATTAGTCATTGTAACAAGTAATGCCTCTTGCTTAAAGCATTTGCCACAATATTAGTTTTTTCACTCACATGTTGCACCACAAATGTATAACTTTGCAAAAAAGAGTCCCATTTGGCATGCTTATGAGATAACTTGGCTTGAGAATTTATATACTTTAGTATTGGATTATTTGTCAAAAAAATGAATTATCTATGCAATAGATAATGCCTCCATTGTTTTAGTGTCTGAATGATAGCATACAACTCTTTATCATAAGTGACATACCTTTTTTTGGTGTCATTTAGCTTTTCATTAAAATAGGCAATTGGTTTGCCTCTTTGACTCAACACTCCCCCAATTGCAATAGATGAAGCATCACATTTAATGGTAAAAATGTTTTCAAAATTTGGTAAATAAATAACTAAAGCTTTTATCACCTTCTTTTTAAGTTGTTCAAAACTTCTTTGGCTACTTGAGCATCTAGAAAAAGGACTTTCCCTTAGTACAATTGGTTAATGGAGCACTTATACACCTAAATTTTCTAATAAATCTCTTATAAAAATTGACTAATACATGAAATCTCCTCACCTCTATTATGCTTTGAGGGTTAGACCATTCAAGTATGCCTTGATCTTTTCTGGATCCATGCACGCACCATTTTTTGAAATCACACTACCCAAGAATACCAACTTTTCCATACAAAATTCATGTTTGTCAAGATTGACAAATAATTTTTCTATGTTAGCAATATCAAACACTCTTTTCAGATGATCTAAATGTTGTTCCAGATTTACACTAATAAACAATGTCATCAAAATAAACTATGACAAATTTTCCAATATATGGTCCAAATATATGGTTCATAGTTCACCTAAAAATGGCAAGAGCATTAGACATTTTAAATGGCATCACCAAACACTCGTATAAACCATCCTTGTTGTTGAACATTGTCTTTCATCCATCTCCTTCTTATATTTGGCTCTGATGCTAACCACTCCTCAAATCCACTTTGGAGAATATTTTTTCACCTGCCAAGTAGTCTAATATGTCATCCATTATAGGTAATAGATATCGATACTTTACTATGATTTTTTTATAGCTCGAGAACCCATGCACATCCTCTATTTTCCTCCTTTCTTTGGTGATACTAGGCTTGGTGTGGCAAAGGACTCATGTTTTCCCTTATGAACCCTTCCTCTAACAAATCTAATATTTTCCTTCTCATTTTCTCATTATCTTGCAGAGCTGCCCTGTATACAACTCGATTAAGAAGCTTTGATGCTAGCACTAAATCAATATGGTGTGCAATGCCTCGTGAGGGAGGAAAGCGTGCTCTTAATTTTATTGGGGTTACATTAGAATACTTTGTTAATAATTTTTGTACCTCTTGTGGGAGTTTCTCTTTATGTCTCCTTTCTTATCTAGGGCATAGAAGATAACAAACTTCTCTTTTAGTTTGTTTATAAAATGTTTTATAGCCCATTTTTACTAGAGATATTTCAAACACCCCTTCCTCTTTCCATGGATTTAAAAGATGTTTCTTCCACTCATATTGTAATTCATAAGTGTTCTCTTTGAACCATGATGGATTACTTTTAGGTCACATTGCCAAGGCCTTCCTAATAACAAATGACAAGCATCCATTAACACTATTTCACATAAAACTTTGTCTTCATAAGGACTAATTTTCAAAACAAAAAGACACGATTGATTCACAAGCACACTATGATCCTTTTTCAACAAATAAATATTATAAGGATTCAATTTTGGAATGCAAGCAAGTTGTGATTTTTGCACAATTTATGTACTTACCAGATTATCAGTGAATCCTCCATCTATAATCACCTTGCACACTTTGTCTTTACACTTGCATTTTATTTGAAACACACTCTTTCTTATCCAATCTGATTTAGGGCCTTTCTAGCCTCTTTCTATTAAGGTTCTTCCCAGCATTAAGGTCTCTCTAGTCTTGACTTCAATTTCTTCTACTTAGGGTTTCTCCTAACCGATCATGGCTCCATTGGCAACTCTAAAGTTTTCAAGATAATCAGTGGATTTATGAGTCCCACTACAAATATAGCACTTCAAGGGTATCCAATACCCAAACCTTTGTTGGCCTCTACATCTAACCTGACCTTTAATATCACCTCTTCCACCATAATCAGTCTTTGGTTCCTTACCTTCATCTAGCTCCTCTTCCCTTGTGGTTTTAGAGGAACTTACTCTCCCCCTATTCAAATTACAGCTATCCCTTTTTCTCACTACCTTGCCCTGTCTATTCAATTTTTCATCTACTTTCAAGGCAAACTTATACGCCTCATCCATAGTGTTCACTTTGATTAGGGCTAGCTCATCTTGGAGTTGAAATCTAATCCCATTGATGTATCTTGTTGTTGCATGTTCGTCATCTTCTTGCAAATTAGTTCTAATTTGTAGCCTCAAAAAGTATTTAGTATAAACTTGTATTGATGAGCCTTTATGCCTTAAATTTTGAAACAAAGATTTTGTTGATAATCTAAGGACATAAAACTAGCTCTTAAATGTTTTAGTATCTTTGGCCACATCTTGATTTTCTCTTTCCCTTGTCTTCTCCTAACATTCTGGAGACTCTCCTACCATAGAGTAGCACGAGACTTCATTTTTTATGCTGCAACTTTGACCATTCGTGGTTCAATTTCCTCAATTCCTTCCATGTCATAGTATTTCTCTAACTCTTGGATCTAGTCCATGAATACTTTAGGATTTAGTTCACCTTTAAAATCATGGACTTTAACCTTAACCTTATTTCCTTGTTTGGCTCCCATTCTACCCTTTTGAACTTTTGGTTCTTTTTTTGAATCCTCATGAGGCAACCTAGCTTCAAGGGCCTCTAATCTTCTAAGTAATTCATCAACTATGTTTCTCCTCTATCTTGCATTTCCCCTGCCTCTACCTGCCCAATTCATATAATCCCCCTTGGGCCGTGGTGCTTTAATACCAACTAATATAAAAATACTCACTGCAATAGATATGTATGCTAGAATAATGTTCAAAAATGTTGATCCAAATCATTAACACTGTAAAACACAATAATATCATACATAAAATAATGATAGACAAGATTCAAATAAACACAATAATTTTTATTAATTCCAAAATATATATTATCAATTACATAAAGATAAAAGTTACCATACAAAAACAACATGTTCAAATTTTAATATCCAAAATTTTCCTCAACAAAAATAATAGTGATTCTCTTTTTTATATTCCCCCTTTTTATAATATTTCTCAAAATCCTAATAAAAACATTACTAATAAACTCCTTCAACTACCCCTAAAACTTAGTAATCTAATTTAATAATCTAATTTAGTAATCTAACCGCTAATAACAAACTGTCTCTAAACCACTCAAAAGAAGAGCGTGATTACACAATACTGATTTTAATTGAACACTTCCACAAATATCTCATAATAAGCTTGACAAGTCATCAGATTTTAATCCTTGTCTAATCACCATTAATCGTTATTCAAAAGTGGGTTCCATACAAAATTGCAGAGACAAACAATGCATGGTCAGGAACAGTTATATAAATATTTTTATTCCTGGATTTTTGTTGAACTTCATTACAGAATTAAAAAATTAAGTAAACCTTCTCTATTATTTACAAATATAACATTTGTCGAAGGAGCATTTTCCAGGCATCCATCATTTCCCTCATCCCTGCAAGGCTGTCTTTTTCTGCTGAAGTAACACACAATCTTTGGCCGGGTTTCAGGCCGTTAAGGCTTCCGCTCACTGGCAATTCAGAAAAATCCAACAGTCCTTTCAGCACTAGTGCTGCTTTGTTCATGGTTGGTTTTCCCAATGGAGACCTGGCGAAACACCCCAAGGCGAGCATTACCCATCTCATTGCCTCCTTTTCATCCACCTGCCCCTGCAACTCTCTGTCTAACAAGCTCGGGATGAATTCCGTTCCTTGTGTCCGGATTGAATCAGCGATGTATTGCAAGGAACTTTCCATATTTTCCCATTTGCAACCCATCAACAGCTCTAGTAAAATAATTCCAAAATCCTGTACATTTCTATATTCTTCATATTGCAATGCCAGTTCCGACTTTCGTTGCTCTGAAGTTGACAGTAATTCATTATTCACATCTATGGGGTATACATATCCAAAGCCACAAAACTTGGGGGTAAACCGTTCATCAAGGAGTATGTTGGAACAATTGACTTTCAAATTCAAAACCCTTTTTCCACAGTTGTCATGGAGATAAGCAAGGAAGCGAGCTATGCCGATGCCGATTTTTCTTCTTAAATTCCAGTTGAGAATGCTCCTCGGATGAAAAAGTTGTGAAGCCATCGAACCCATTACCATGTGATCGTATACTACAAAGGTTTGACTACCTGCAGAAACCCCACGCAAGCGAACGACATTGGGATGATGCAGTTGACACAGTATGCTCATCTCCGGCAATGACTTTTCTAATTGCTGCCTTTTCACAGTTACGTGAGATCCATCAGACAGAATGCCCTGCCTCGGCTCATTTTCCACTTCTATATAGGAATACCGTTGAATGTAATCAGGAAGGCTAACAAAATATCTAATTAGGGAATTTAAAGGTTGGGCGCTCCCCTGAGAAAGAGGATGGGATCTGAGTTTTGGGCCCTTTTCAGCTAAATTCACAGCTCTTTCATCTGATGCTTGTTCTTCATCACACATGAAAAGTTGATCTTTATCAAAAAAAATTGCAAATAGCAGATGGCGAATCCCAATGACAAGAATCATCACTCTTATTAGCGAAAACTTCATGTATCTGAAAAAATTTGAAACATCTGAAAAATTAGGACGGCGACCGGGATCTGTGTCCCAACATCTTTTTATGTAATTAGCTAATACCAACGGACACGAAGGCGGCAAACTCGGCCTTTCGCCTTGCACTATCAGTCGGTAGACATTCATGGGATTCACACCCTCAAATGGCTGTTTTCCCGTTAGAATCTCATAACAAGTCATGGCGAAGCTATACACATCTGCTTTATAAGTATATTCCTTTACAATTCCCCATTCTAATTCGAAACCTTGTTGGGGGTACTTGAAGACTTCAGGCGCCCTCCAGTAACAAGTTCCCTTGCTGAAATCTGGCGACCGAAAACTATTGAGCCTCAAACTGGCATGTCCAAAATCACACAGCTTAACTCGCCCATACCATTGGGCTTTAAATTCTGGTACCGCTGAAGGCTGTATGAGCACATTTGCTGCCTTCAGATCCATGTGCATGATCCTTTGACTGTGAAGATACTCCATTGCCCGTGAGATTTGAAGCATCATGTCCACTGCAACAGGCAGTGACAACAGGGGCCTGTCCCCTTTCAGCCAATCTTTAAGTATCCTATCCAAGCTGGAGCTCACAAATTCCATCACGAGGTAGCAATTTTTTTCTGTAATACAAACACCTATCAATTGAACAATGAAAGGGCTCTTCAACTGTGCATGAGCGGCAATTTCCAATTGGAGTTCATCGTCGATATCTTTAGCGAGCATTGGGAACTCCTTAACAGCAACCTTCACTCCAAGCCACGAACCCTCGTACACTTGTGCAGAAGACCCCTGTCCTATATCTCGGAGTTTGGGAACCAAATCGTTGGGATCAATCTTCAACCACGGAGATACACGACTGCCTTCAATTGCAGGCTCACTTCGAATGGCTGCTTTCAGTTTTGTCAACAGGAATTTAGCAATCCACGCCGTCCTTTTGTCTTTACAAGCCCTCCACAAACCTTGTAAGACAATAATCAGCCGCCTCTTATCTTCATACTCGTCATGAATCCGAGTTAAATTGGACATTTCTGCACGGAAATCCCCCATTTGCAAGCAGGCTGCTAATGTGTAGCTCTCGCCCGATTGGCCTTTAGAATATAGATGATGGAGATGTAAACAGAGCACAGACCAAGCAAGGTCATGTATGTGAATGGCGTAGGCCTCGCCAGTACTGGACAAAGTAATGGATTTGATCAACCAGTCATCACCTGAGCACTGTTTGAGATATAATTCTGCTTCTTTAACAACACGATATACTTCCTTCCAAGCTCTTTCCATTATTTTCTTCTTCGCCGGATCTAATTCTGACGTACTCATGTACTTGTTTTTGGTGAAGCTAACCTCTTTCGTATCGCTCACGATAGACCAATTATTTGCAGAATATGGAGAGAGCTTCGCAACAAAGGCATGAGAGAGATTGTTGCATTGGGAGGAATTGTACCTGAAATCTTGAGTTCGGTAAAAGAAGACTTTGGCCAAACGGTCGAGCACGAAACCCTCGAAATCGGAGTCCATATTCATGTCTGTATTGAAGGGTATGATGCATTTCGCCAACGGCATATCGCCGACAATCCGATGCTCGCCTTTCACCGAGTCACGAAACAAAAAATAGAATTGGAACGAAATTTGCAGAATGGTCAGTATGACATTCGCTTGATAAATTTTCTCACTGATACCACTCCAGTAAATTTAGGACCATGGAATTTTTTATGCTTTTGTGCCATGGCTAATACAACGTGTGGCTCTTATGTTAAGAAAAATAAGAGCTGTTTATTTTTATATTATTTTAATTTCATGAAACAATGAGATCACTGACTAAGCAACTTCGTAGAAAAGGGGTGCAAATCCACCAAACACGATTATTCCGTATGTTTAAAGAGTTTGCGTGCATGTTTTTAATGAAATGATCCACGATGTTCACATTTACACGGTGAAAATCTTTCCCTTCCTATGGAAGTTACAAAACAATTCCAACAACTTTTAAACTTTTATATTTAGTGGTGTCCTCCTCCAGTGGTTGAGAGAAACATGGATTCTCTCGTCGTAGGTTTATTCGTGATATGCGGATTTGGAGTGTGTCTTGTCGTCAATGTTGGTGTTGATGTTAGTTGCATTAGGGCCACTCATTTTTTGAGTTAGATAGATAGGGCATCCTCAACTTACTTTGAAATGATTTTATTATCATTGAATCAAAGATTCCATCCATTCTTCTCATAGAGCCCCCAACCCCATTTATAGAGAGAAGTGAGTCACTCCATAACTATGTGGGATGAGTGGCGATTCTATAGAGTTGTTTACTTGTGGATGTTAATTAGTAGAGCCTAGGCATCTAACAAAGAAAAAAGAGAAGAGAAAGCCATTGGATCCAATCCTCCACTTTTCCCCCTCCCTCCAACTTAAGGGGCCGAGCGTATGCATCATTTGCCTACCTGAGAGAGCCCTATCTCTACTCCTATTGGATGGAAGTCTCTGCTTAACCCCCAACTCCATTTGTGCCTTGCCTCTAACACATCGTGAATGTGTTGAGGGATGGTTAGGTTATAAACATGATCGGAGTGAATGGGATTCTCTGGAATCCATATGGTATCCTTAAGTCCATGGCCCTTGGCACTCAATTTCACTTCAAGCAAGGAGAAAGCCCTTATCTATATATGGGAAAAGAAAGGCCATACCACCTACATTGATTTCCTACACCCTCCCCTCGCCCCCCTCCATTTATATAGAGAGTTTTGTTGGCCATATATAGATTAGATATAGAGAGAGGGTCCCCAGATATACACATAGTCTATAGATTTAGATTCTATTCTATAGTAAAATCATTTATAGTCAAGTCATCTATAGTCTTCTCTTCTATAGTTTGATTGGAAAACACAATATATAAGAATAATGCACCTTTACCTCAGACTGACATTGAACCAACGTACTAAGCAGACACATATTCTATTTATATTATGGATAGGGTATAGATAGGATTCAAACACCAAACCACTGGTCCAATATATAAATAGGGGCACACAAGTCTATGAAATCCAAATGACATATTACTTTCATATATTACATATGTGATATGATACAATATGATGTGATATGGGTAATTGACCACAAGTTCATATCAAGAATCGAATCAATTTATCCCAACCAATACTCTACTCTCTACAAATTATAATAGCCCTTAGCATCCTCGATTGTACATATAGAGTTATGGTGCCATATATAGAGATCTAGGCGGTCCCTGGGTATTGTATGTGTCACAATTAATGTTGTTTAACCAACCAATACACTACAAGTATTTTTAAGTAAATTTAAAGCTCCAAATATTTTTATGTAATATCTATAATTTTTATATGAGTTATCTATTCAATATTACCTTTCAAATACTAATATAATTCATAATAGAAAAAGAACACACACACACACACATAATCATATAATCTTTACAAGTTTTTATCGATTTACTTCAAATTTAACTTTATTGCATTCTACGGTTTAAAAACATAAATATGACTATACGTTGATCAAATTTAGGCCCTACCATTGTTTGAGTAGGGATTTGCATTGACATGCTTGCAATAACAAATGATGATGATCATTCATACTTTTTACACATGGATTGAGGGAGATTAAAAAAATCATGTATCATTGATAATTTTCCTCACACAAAGATTTTTTTTTTTTTGGATGAAAAGTGCACCTTTATTGATAAAACAATCTATAGTACAACACTAGTCATACAAAAAAAGGCGGGTGGAAAGAGTCATACCCCAAAAGTTAAACTATATCAATAGGCCTATATAACCAAACGCTAGCAAGAGTAAAAGAAAAGAGGAAAACAATCAGACATGACCACATCTTGTATACACAAGAAAAGACGTGACTGTTAACTTAAGGGAAAGGTATAAGACATTCTCTATGTACCATTTTTTTAGGGTGGGGTCCACTAATGGAACATGTTGATGTTGATATGGAACGTTATCATATCTAATGATTGTCCAACATTAATTTAATCACATTTTAAAATAACTAATCACTTCATGACATACAAGATTTGTAATTATTATATATCTAATATTCAACACACACACACACACACACACACACACACACACACACACACACACACACACACACACATTTCAAATTTGTTATTTTAAATCGAATCATAATATGAAATTTACTCCAATTAACGAAACGAAACAAAAAATATATATTAAATGCACATTACTAAATTAATTACAGGATAAATTTCAAACTCTTATATAACACTATTTAAATACCATGTGATATAACACTATTTAAATACCATGTCGATACCAAGTTAGGATACTCAACCTTTGATACTTTTTCCCTGACAACTTTCCAATTTTTTTTGGAGTAACGATGGCCCCTCCATATATGGTAAACAACAAGCAATTATGCCGGGGAGCTTCCATGAAGCTTTATTTGTCATTCTTGGCTTCCCCTCCCTCTTCGTATTTGTCATTATTGGCACTTTTGAGTTTGAATAAAAAATTTAGCAACCATGTGCATGATAAAGAGAGAGTCAACAGTAGGAATGTAGAGGTTTGTAGAAGATTTATAGGCACACAGAGGTTTGCAGGGATTTAAGGGAACAAAATAGCACGTAGAGCGAAAGAGACACATAAATGCAGGGTAGAGAGCTATGGCATCAGAGGCAATTAATACCATGATATTTTCACTTTTCCATGATTTAAAGGGGACAATAAATCACGTAAAGGGGCCAGAGAGCACATAAAGGGACCAAAGAGCACGAAGAATAAGGAGCAGATAGAGCAGAGGGCAGACAAACGAAGCTTGAGTTTCCAGGTTAGTCTCAAAACCAGATTTTTGCAGTAGATGTGTTCATTGTACATTTTTGTTTGAGATTTTTTCCAGGTTAGTCTATAAGCCACCACTCACCGTTGAAAGCCTGCACTTCAAAAGCCCACACAGGTCTATTAGGATTTAGTATTACGAACCAATTCAAAGGCCCGAATAACATTCCACTAGAGGAGAACATGCCGAATGGGGATAGCAAGATGCAATTTGGGGTTAGAGAATCCTAGGGCCCACCCTCTGGGGACATGGTCCAATAAAAAATAATTATAGCATACATAGGTGCATCAAAAAACCAACAGGGAAAAGTATACGCACAAAACCATCTTAACAGAGGGAATTTTGAAGCATACAGGGTTAATAGAACACAGGGATTTGTATATCCAGTGATTATAGGGATCCTTCATAAGGCCAACCTATCATCACAACCAACTACAATCCAAAAGAAGTGATTTTGTAGCTAATATATGTCAATGAAAAGTAATATTATGGGATACTGACTTCGGCAAGCTCAAGCAAGGACAAAAGCTACAAGAAAACAAAAAATAAAAATGAAGGTGGTACAACCACATAATTAGAAACATGTCGATCATAAAAAAAAATTGTTGTCCTTGCATACTTGGGAATAGAAAGTTCAACCAAGACCTCAAATAAACCAAGAGAAATGAGTTAAATATGATAAAAAAAAGTCAACATAGAAAGTAAGGAAACACATAATGTTAAAGGCAACGGTCATCAAGAAGGGATCTAAGATAGTGAGGAAATTTACATCCCTACAACAACTCCACTCATCTGGGCCTCAAAGCTCTATATGCAATAGCTAATGAGTCTGAAAGATAGACTAGAAGGTACTGAGGTAAGGGAGAAGGTAAAATATACTAAATTTGAAGAGATATTAAATGTCAAGCGAAGGCTAAAAGAGGACAATAACATGCTTAAATTACAAGTGGTAAAACTTTAAAATATTGTGAATATCAGACAACACAAATGGGAAGGCCTCAAATAAACCATTCACACTTCGATAAGCGATAAGGTAGGGGAGATGAGGGTAAATGCAATAGAAATAAAAGAAGTCCAGGAAGCACTTCACGATATGAAAGCAAGAGAGAATAAGCTAAGAAATAAACTAGAAGAGGCTAAAACATGGGCACAAGTAGTAAAGGAACCAAGAGGCAAGCAAAAGGAGGTGATAGAAAGGAAAGTTAACAATCAAATGATAGAATAAATATAATGTCATGATAAATTATCAAATATCATTATCAAAGGGATAAAAGACTATGGATAACATGAGAATATAAGTAGCTTGATAAGAGACTTCCTTGCAGAACAACTACAATGAAAGGAACAAATTAGATAAGAAAGTAGAATTGGTAAGTCAAGAGAAGGAGCAAGAGATAGGCATATCCAAGTCACATTGGTGAAATTTTAGGACAAAACAAGAATGCTAATAAATAGAGGCATGGTGAAAGGATCACACTATTACATACACAAAGACCTAACTTTCATGCAACTGGAAGAGAGAAACAAAGAGTGGGAAAAGGTAAAGGAAATAAGGATTAAATGGAAATGGTCATACCTAAACAATGGGGAAGCTTATATTATAGCCTAACAAACCTTAAATAAATAGGGAATACACCCACCCTAGGAACATCTTACAATGGTATGATGGGATTGCAAAGGCTACCCTTGGAAAAGAGGACTTAGGTTAGGGCCCATAGCCAAAGACAAAGATAGAATCATTTTGACCGAAACACATTAGCATGATGGGTGCACCACACTAGAGTTTAAAGGTTACAATAAGTCAATAGTGATCAAAAACTCAAAAGTTCTGGTTGATAAATATTTCAATAGCATAGAAATAACACAGTAATAATGAATTCTCTGAGAAGAGATGTCCTATTACTTAAAAAAATTGCAATATAAATATAGGCTTATCTCTGGGAAGAGATGTCTACCTTCCCATTTTGGGTTACAATGCATTTATACATATTTTGAAAGCGTCAGGAGATTGAGTGGCTCGAGGAATTAATGGGTGATGATTTAAGCTTGAGTGGCTTGAGGAAATAACTGTCACCGACAATTTGACTTCCAAGAATTAAAACAATACAGTGCTCGAGGACATAACGGGTGAGGATTTAAAACAATACAAGATTTGAGGAATTAACTGTCACCTGAATGGTCACCCAAATTGTTGCTCGGATCATTCCTCCCTCCTTGAAAAGCAATGGTCCCCATTGCATCAATATTCCCCATCAGGTGGGGTAGTTGTGTCTTGATTTGATTCTCTATGAGCCACTCACCTTGGTGGCTAAGTTGGCCTCTTCTGACCACTCGATATAGTGGAATAGAGCGTCCTCTTGTTGTCTTCATCCAAGTATCCACAATTTGATCCTCTTCTACTGGAGCAAAACTCTGTAGATCAAGCTTATCAATGTCTAGTTGTTCTACCACAACTGAAGTGTCCAATAGAGGTGGGTGATATGGTTTGAGGAGCTCCACATTGAATATTGGATGCAGACCAAGGTAGGTTGGTAGGTTCAACTCAAAAGCATTTTCTACAACTTTTCTGGTGATGGTGTATGGACCATATCGTAGAGGCTGAATCTTTTTGTGTGGGCCTGCAAGCCATTCTTCTGAAGCCGTAACCAAACCTTGTCACCCACATTAAAATGGTGTGCAATCCTATGTTTGTCATGGCATTGCTTATACTTCTGATTCATCTTCTCTAGGATGTCATGAACTTGTTGCTGGATGTGTTGCATTTGTTCAATAAACTTTATTGCTTTTGTTGCCTCAGATCTTCCATGAGGTGTGTGTTCCATGGTGGAAAATGGAACATCTATATCAATTGGTGCTATGGGTTGGAACCCAAAACATACTTGGAATGGACTATGCTTGGTCAAGCTATGCAATGCCCAATTGTATCCATGTTGTATGAAAGGAAGTCCCTTGTCCCATGTGCATGGATGTTTGCAGTGATACATCTGAATCATGTGAACAATCAAGCAGTTTACCACCTCTGTCTAACCATCAGTCTGTGGATGGAAGGTTGTGGACTTCATCAGCTTAGTGTCCATCCTCTTCCATAGAGTGGGCTAGAAGATGCTCAGGAACTTGCTATCTCAATTTGAGACAATGGACTTGGGGAGACCAAAATGGAGCCATACATGACTAAAATATAGTTGATCAGTTTCCTCAGCAGATATATTTTTCTTACAAGCAAGCATGATAGCCATTTTTGAAAAATGATCAACTACCACAAAAATACATTCCTTGCCATGTTTGGAAGTGGGCAAACTTGAGAGAAAATCTAGTGAGACGGATTCCCAAGGCTTGGTTGGTTCTGGCAATGGCGTGTACAATCCTTGCTTCTTATTTGTTGGCTTAGCTATTGCACATGGGGTGCAATATTTGAGATATCTTTCCATGTCTTTCTGCATATGGGGCTAGTAGAAGTGTTTTGGAAGAACTGTCAATGTCTTTTTGATACCAAAGTGTCCAGCTGTCCTACTGAAGTGTGCTTCCCATATCATCTTTTATTACTCTGCAACAGGAACACAGATGTGCCCCATATGGCAGAGGACATTATCTTGCAAATATAAGTAAAAAACATGTTCACCTTTTTGGAGTGCTTAATATGTATTAGCAAAGGTAGGATCTACTTCATACAGAGCACCCCAAGTGGCAGTCTCATGTCCGCACAGGTCAAGAACTATTGTGAGTGCATTAATTGGTGGGCGACTCAAACAATTTGCAGCTATATTTGAGCTCCCCTTTTTGTGTTTGATTATCAGGTGGAATTGTTGAAGATATGTGGCCCACTTTTGGTGCCTCTCATTTCATAGTTTGCTTTGTGTTTGGATGAATTCCAATGCTCTGTGGTTAGTGTAGATGACCGTCTCTTTCCCCAAGATGTAGTGTTTCCAATGTTTGCAGGCTTGCACAATGGCATAGAGCTCCTTATCATATGTTGGATATTTTCTGACTGTGTCAGTGAAATTTTCACTGTGGTATGCAACAAGATGGCCATGTTGCATGATGACAGCTCCCATGGCATATTCAAATGCATCTGTCATAAACTCAAACAGTTGATGCAAATATGGCAAGGAGAACAGGGGCTGAGTAGAGTCTGTTCTTCAAATTCTCAAATGCCCTTTGCTATATTTCACCCCACTGAAATGTGGTTTTAGCTCCTCCTTTAGTCATTTGGGTTAGTGACCAAGCAACATGTGAAAATCCAAGAACAAACCTATGGTAGAAATTTGCAAGACCCAAACAGCTGCGAAGCTCTGTGAGGGTCCTTGGTGTGGGCCATTCTCGAATAACCTAAATCTTTTCTAGATCAACATGGACCCCTTCCTCATTCATAATGTACCTAAGGTACTAAATTATTGTCATTCTGAATGTGCATTTGTCAAGATTTGCATACAAATTATGCTCCTGAAGAGTTTGAAGCACTTTAAAAACATGTTGCAAATGTTCTTCCCATGTTTTGCTATAGATGAGTATGTCATCTAAGTAGACAACCATGAATGAGTTGGTGAAGGGTTGTAGGATGTCATCAATTATCCTCATGAACGTTGTAAGTGCGTTAGTTAGGCCAAAAGGCATAACCAACCATTCAAAGAGTCCCTCCTTAGATTTGAATGCAGTTTTCTAGACATCAGTGAGATCGATGGGAATTTGGTGATAACCAAATTTGAGATCAATTTTGGTGAAGAACTTCACACCACGGAGCTGGTCCAGTAGGTCATCGATCATGGGGAGAGGGTAGCGATTCCTCACAGAGATTTTATTCATGGCTCGATAGTCAATGCAAATCCTCCATGTTCCATCTTTCTTCAGTACCAAGCCAATTGGGCTACCAAAAGGTGAAGAGCTTGGCCTAATGTGAACCCTTTGGATCAATTTTTGAATCTATCTTTTTATCTCATCATTCTCCAAAACTGATCTGCGATACATAGGACTGTTAGGCAAAGGTGATCTTGGGATCAAATCGATAGAATGTTTTACCTGGCAATGCAGTGGAACTCCTGTGGGTGACTTGAATAAGTCATCATATTCTCCTGTGATTCATGCTATCTGCTTTTGTTGTTGTGTTGATTGTGTAGTTAGGATTATAACATCAGCCTCCTTGGATTTATGTGGTTTGACCACCATGAGAACAAATTGCTTTATCTTCTCCACCAATCTCTTGCATTTATTAGCACTGATCAGGGAGATAGATGTGGGAGGTGGTACCTCTAGTACCCTATAGCGTCATGTTCCAAGAGTGAGGGTGATCCTTTGGGTTCATGATTCATAGATGCCATGTCGCTCATACATGAACAACTGACCAAGGAGTACATCACAAACATCTAGATTGACCACATCACACAAGACTTCATCTTGGAATGGTTTTATAGCATATGAAAGAAGCCATTGATGGGTGACACAAAGGTCTCTCCCTGGGCTCAACCATCCAATACTATAGGGATTTGGATGAGGCTTCATGGATAGATCTAGACTTTTCACAACTTTAGCAGAGATTAAATTCTTGACTCCCACTATCAAGAATGAAATGCAGAGACTTACCTTTTACCCATAATAGGAGTGAAATAATCTATCTTTATCATCTGGTCTTTCCACATGGGTCTGTGATGAAGTGATGATGGTGTCAGGCTCAGCATCTACAATTTCTTCTTCGCCCTCTTCGACTGTGGGTAGTGTATGAGGTAGAGTAGTAGATGTCAAGTATTGTGACTCAGAGAGCAGTGACTTGATGGCTCAACATTCTTCTTTGGAGTGAGTTCCAATTTTGTGGTAATCACACCATTTTCCAGCCTTCCCTTTTTGGGATTTCTTATCCTGAAACTCCTTTTGCTTCCAATTTTGGGCTCATGTTTGACCTTCCTTGTCACTTTTCCATTTTGAGGGTTGACTCTTCGTATTCTTCCTGCCATGCTGTTGTTCAATCTTCACTGCAAATTTATATGCCTCACCGAGGGTTTCCAAATTGAAGAGTTCCATTTCCCCCTGTATGTACCATTGTAGTCCACCATGATATTTGAGAGTTTTATGTTTCTCACTTTCTTGAATGCCCAATCTTGTAGACAAAGAATGAAAAGTGTCTATGTAATCTTGAACAGATTGGTCCTTGCCTTAACAAAGTTGTTTCCACTGTATGTATAGATCATCATATGCTCTGATGGGATAGTATTATTCTTTTACTGCTTCCATAAAATCATCCCAGGTAGGTTCCACCCCAAGGCCAATGATATCTATACTAAACCTCTTTTTGTACACTTCCCACCAGTTTTTCACGGGCAATGATGATTTCAAAAGAGCAAAAGTGATATTTTCTTCATTGGTGAACTTATTTACAGAGAAGTAGGAAGACAGTTGATCATGGGATGGTGTTGGTAGTTTGTCAAAAAGGTGGTCAAGAGAATCCTCAATGAGAAGGGTGTCCTTTTCCAGGCATTGGTGAATGACAACCTTAAGAGCATAGCAACTCTCAGTATCATGCCCAGGTGTGTGATGATACAAGCAGATTTGAGTGTCGTCGAACCAAGATGGTTTTGATCTGAGAGGTTGGTATGGCTTAATGGGTGGGAGAACGATGCTAGAAGATTGAAACAATCAGCGTAATAGTGAAGCATAAGAACCCACTAATGAGTCTGCGCTCATTATTGTAGTAGGGGTTGACAACTCCTGTTTAGGAGTTGTAGGGAGAGTTTTTCGTACCACCTTTTTGGTTGGTGGTGTGGCCACACGCATAGATGGCACTTCCTTGATGAGAGGTGTCAAATTTCTTGGAGGAAATATGTTTTTGACGGGTAGAGGGAGTAATGGAGGCAGTTTGTCTTTGTGAGGTGTTAGAATAGGGAGCACTCCTATTAAAGTGAAAGGATGTGGACCCAAGATAGAGGGCAATGGTGAAGGTGGGGGAGGAGTAGACCAACGTGGTTTAGCATCCTCCTTTAGTATGGTGTGAGGACCACTACTGTGGTTCAAATCTAACTTCACTTGTGGGTGAGTTAGGTTTGATATAGGGAGAACACCGAGAGACCTAATCTATTTCAGCATGGTGGATGCCTGAGAGGGTTTGGATTCAGATGTGGAAGGCTGAGCTTCTGATGATTTAGAATTGGAAATCTGATCCTCATCAGAGACTTTGGGTAAATTATCATGGAAGGGTTGGCAGTATAGGGTGAAGCGAGATGTGTAGGATAAGGAGCCTTAAGTCACTCCCATAACACCTCATACTCTAGGTTCCTAGAATAGAGGAATCTTTTATTTTTTGTCAATCGAGAGAAGGGTTTAGATGATGTCGCGTGAGGCCTTACAGTCGGTCCTTCGAAGGATTTGTGTGATTGTGAGAGCAGAAACATGTTGGATGCAGCGATCTCGGGCCAAAGGTGAGAGAGAACCATCACCAGATCTTCCTCAGCTAAAGTGGGTGAGGTGGCGAGTTCTTCTCTTAGCAGAGAAGGGATTGGAGAATTTGGCTCTTCAAGCGGATAAAGCACAAGGATGATCATGCCTTCCACATGTGGTCTAGGAGCATGGAAAGTATGATCCTCCATTGGTAATAAGAAGGATAAGGGCGGGGCCACCAGTGTTGGTACCATCAAAGCATCCTTCAATATGGGAGAGGTTAAAGTAGACTCTCTTATGTGTGAAAGGGGGGTGGATGGAGGACTATCCTCCATCGGTGGAGGAAAAATAGGAGAGGAAGGCTCCTCTAAAGGGTAAAGCAGAGGGATGATGGCCCCTTCTACATGAGGGTGTGGGGTATGAATGGTAAATTCTTCCAATGGTAGAAGAAGAGGGAAGGTGGGGGAAAGAGGAACATGTAATACAGGATCCTCATGAGGTAGAAGAATGGGTATAGGAGGTGCTTGATGTCATGGGGGTGATACAGGTGAAACGGGTTCATCCACTTGAGGAAGAGGGTGAGGCAACGGGAGCTCTTCATTGTGTGGGAGTGGTATGGGTAAAATAGGCTCTTCTACCCATGGTGGAGAAATGGGTTGACCAACCTCTTTAGATTATGGGAGAGGTTAGATAGGACTAAAAGGAAAGACTATGTTGACCGTGCGTATGTTGCATTCTTGAGGGTCATCGACCATGGTCTAAACATTATTCTGACTTGGGGGATGGTTAGGAAATGGTTGGCTAAAGACATCCATGTTTGGGTTGGCCAGCGCATTGGGGTTATCCAAAACAAGGTCCCCTTTGTCTAACATGTCTTGACAATGTTTTTTAGGGTTTTGCAATTATCCATGTCATGACCCTTGACACGATGATAGTTACAAAAGTCATTTTCCCTATACCATGCAGGGATGGCTCGTGAGGGGTCAAATTAGATAGGTGGTTGGATTTGAGGGAGGTTGAGGACTCCTTGCTTCACTAATTTATCCAATACGGAAGCATACGATTCTCCTATTAGAGTGTATCGCCATTGTTCATATCATTGTTGGAATTGTCTAGTGATGTTTTGTGAAGTGGAGGGCTCAGATTGGTTGGTTGTGGTAGAAGATGGTAACCTAAGGACCACAATGTTCGCCGATCCCTTGGACTTGGGGTGGGAAGAAGAAGGTTTGGAAGAAGAAGGGTCATTGGGTTTTGTGTTGGTATTTTTGTTACAAAATTTGACCCTATCTTCTTCGATTGCGCAAAGTTCAAGCTTTTGGCTATAGTGAAAGCTTCATCGAATGTGCAGAAAGTTTGAACCCGCAGAGTGGATGAGATGTGCTTGGCACATGCTCTTGAAAAGAGCTCAATGAGATCAGGTTGAGGTAGTGAGAAGGAGAGTTGGTTGATCAAACCTCTCCAACAGGCGATAAAGTCTACTATTCACTCATCCTCAAATTGTCTAATGGAATAAAGGTCTATGATGGAGACTTTCTTGGTAATATTGACTGAGAAATGATTGAGGAATAGCTGAGCAAGTTAAACGAAGGTGAAGAGAGAATGACTGGTAATGGAGCTATAACAGTCAAGGGCGGCGCCGAAAAGTGACATAGAGAATGTGTGAAGCAATAATGCATCATAGTGCCCTATGAGGTAGCAAGTGTCTCTAAACACTCGCAGATGTTGTTGTGGGTCCTCTTTACTCTAAAAGCGAGTAAATTTTGGGAGTTCCCATTGGCTAGGGTATGGTCAAATAAGAACTGAAGGGTGAATAGGTTTGTTATAGATTTGTTCGTATGAAAGAACACTCCTCGAACCTGAAATAGATGCCTCAAGGTTGGACATCTTATCCATCAACATCTTAATTAGATTGGCAGATGGATTGGCATGAGGGGCACCCCCTAAGTTATAGGGTACTTGGAAGGTGTTGGAAGGGGCGTATGACATATTTGGTTGCATTTGTGTAGGTGCAACATACTGATAGTTTGTCATAAGGGCCGATGTCGAGGCCATGGGGGCTTGTGCCACAAAGTTGGAGGGCACAACTTGACTAGATGCTACCAAGGGTGGTTGAATGGCGATGACACTAGTTAAAGGATAAGTGGTCACTCTCATGTTTATAAGTGCAAGAGTGGATGGGATAGAGACAATCAAGTTCTGGAAAGGTGTCAAACTTGGTTGAGTTGTTTGCATTTGAGGGGTATGGAAACCCCGATGGAGGTAGGGCAAGAAAGGATAGAAGGGGAGGCCAAATCTTGAACATTGGCCATGGTTGGGTTACTTGTCGAGGCAGTGGCCTGAGTGACCATAGGTTGGGTAGCGAATACTGTTGATATCATTGCCGCTTTAACCAAAGAAGTTGGCATCCCATAAATAGGGTTACCCGAAGGATCTCGCGTTTGGCTTCTAGTGAGATAATGTTGGAGAGCCTTGACATTGTGGTCAAATAATCTCTCAAAATCTTGATCCTCTTTGGGAACAATAGGAGGTTGATCGGGGGTAGGTTGGATAGGAGTATGCTTGGTGTCTGAAGTATACTCCATTAGATGACTTGGAACGAAGGGCGAAGGTGGGAGTGGCTGTTGACTCGCGTGGTCAACAAGGAATTTGGCTTGACTGCGTGTCAGGACCATCTAAGGCAAAAGGGGTTCAGGTTCCAAAAACTATGTGTTTTAGTTTCAAAAAACCAAAATTTGTGTTAAACAACAATAAATTTGGGTTTTAAGCTTGTTGTTTGGAAATTTTATTTATTTATTTATTGACAATGACCAATGTCGGTTGTTTAACTGATATCAGTTAGAAAATGTTATCGACGTCGGTGGAGAAACCGATGTCAATTTTTGTGTAATTCCAAAAACATAGAAGATTGATAGTTTTTGGAAGAAGAAGATATTTTGAGTTGTTTTGGACTTCAAAATGGTACGACCTTACCAACTCAAACACTTAGATAAAACTAGCAGAATAGATGATTAGGCAAGCAACCTCTAAAATGTTAGATTCCTAGGAATGAGTTTTAAAGTCGTGGTGGCTTATGCCTTAAGAGAATGTGTTGGGAGTTGGGCTTGTAGAATAGTTCCTAGAGAGGAAGTCTATGGTTGGTTTCAGGTTGTGTTATGATGCTCAAAGATATCTGTGTTAGGGTCAGTACGTGGCCTGGTGTTGGGGCTTGCTCCCCTCACTACACAAACCTAGATTCAAGCTGGGTTGCTTAGCTAGAATATACCTTCCCTATAGTTTATACTCTGCTAGAGAACAGAGTGAGTCCTCCTCTTGGTGGTGAAATCCAAGTAGGATCACCAGGTGGGGTAAGGTATCCGCTAGGTGATGAAATCCTAGATGGGCCTTGTCTCAAGTAAGTTTATGTGTTTGATTTGAAGTGATTGTGGTTTGGTTGTGTCACATTCGTGCACTACGATTCATTCATAATGCTTTAATTACTAAGTGGGCTAAGTGTGCATCCAAGCAAGAATGAAATGCAGTAGTTTTTAACCCAAATCAAAATATGTTATTCAAATGCAAACAAATGGAGAAAAGGTAAAGAGTATGAGTTTTTCACTACTCTATGATGCATGCAAGAAGTAACAAGAAGAAAAAGAGATGTTCTTTTTAACCTCTGCTAATGATTTCCTTTTGAAACAAAAAGATAGAAGAGGGAAAAAAAAGGAGAAAGAATTAATTAACTTTATGTAAAAAAATAGAAAGTAAGAGAAGATAAGTTTTTTATTTCTCAAGAAATAAAGGCAAAGAAGAGGGGATGCAAGAAGTGAATATTTTTCTCATGCATCTACATGAAAATTTGATTTTTAAAAGAAGAAGAATGAACCCAAGGAAAACTCCAAGGGTCCCACCAGGTGTGCCAGAATGTTTCTCTAGATTTTCACTAATTACATTCAAATGAGAAAGAAACTAAGGTTAAGAGGTTATGGGTTTGATGTTACCCGAATTTAGTGTGCACCGTATCCAAGCCTTGTGGGAGCTCCTCTTTGGCTGTGGAGGAAACACCTGCAGTAAGAATGAAACTTAAACAAGAAAGATGTTAGAAGAGGCTATGGTGGACTGCCAAGCTACGCGCTCGGTCCCAAAAGCATGAAGCTCTTTAAGAGATGACAGTCCACTGTTTAAAGATAAAAGTATTTTAAAGGAAGAAATGATAAATGACTAAAGAAATAGAAAAGTAGATAGTGTATACCTATTGCTTGTAGTCTATGTATCTTAGAATGCTATAGAAGGCTAGCTAAAATTTTTGTCTGGTCTAGATTGGCTATTTAGATGGCTTTCTGGTTTGCTGGTTAAGAACACAGTCACTGACGTCGGTGGGTCTGCCGAGGTCGATCAGGTAAATGGTGCCAATTTTGGTTGGGTTGCCGATGTCAGTCTGGCTGAAGGTGTCGACGTCAGTTGGTCTATCGATGTCGATTGGGGTTGTCGGCCTTGGACAACTTTTAGAGTATTTTTGGGATAGATAGAAGGGTTTCTAGAAGTTCAGAGGTTGGTGTAGGGTTAAGGGAAGGTGAATGAGGTATGAGGAAGGGTATAGGTAGAGGATTGGTGTGAAAAGGGGGTGAGAACAAGGGGAAGGCCTTTCAGCCCCTCCATGGAAGAAGTCGGGCCTCTCGAAAGTATCTAAAAATATCAATGAAAACTAATTGACAATATATTCTAAAACACTGAAATGAAAACCATAGTACTTAGCTTTACAAGGTGAAGAACCAGAGGTGTTAGAATAGTGACTCCTATTGTGGCTGATGTGATTGGTGTTGTGAGCCAATGAAGCGAACATGAATTGCTTCAATTCAGTAGCTCGAGGTCCTCATACAATCTTTCAATCTAGTCTCTAGAATGATTTGTGTAGAGCTTCGATAGCTAGGAGAACAATAGTCGAGTTCTGGTGCTTGAAATCTCAGAGTGTGCATGACAATCTGCGAAAAGGCGGCTTTAGCTCAATGTTAGAGCTTGGCTTATGTAACCGACGTCGACAATCCCACTAGCATCAGCGTAGAACTTCTGATGTCGGCCGTGGGTTGATCGTCGTCGATGGAGAGAGAATAGGTAAAAGGGCCATTTTTTGCTCTTTACCCGTTTCTCCACCCGCCAAGTGCCTTTTCCATTGGATAACGGTCAAAACAAGGGCTTATGAGGCACAGGAGTTGGTTAGGGAGTTAAGATGGGGTGAGAATAGGTCATGGGTAGTTAGGGTTTGGAGGACCTAGTCTCAGGTTGACTCATAGGCTAAGAAATGGTCTTAGGGTGAGGTGTCTAGGTGAGGTGTCCAAGGTGAGGTAATTAATTTAAAATAAGTAGTTTTTAAATTAATAAGATGTGCAAGTGTGGGTTAGGAGTGTTAACGTTTATAAGGGGACCAAGGGGGGTTGACATGATATTGGTGTCTACAAGAGTCAAAAAAAAAAAAGAGAAAGAAATAATTTCTTGACAAACTCGTGGTATGATGAAGAATGCAAGACAACTCAAAGATCATTAAAAAAACCAACATGTAGAACAAAATCAAATAAGAAAGCATATGAGCAAATGGTAAAAACAAAAAAAGAAGAGTATACTAGAACTAGAAAGACGTCGTTGATTTACTTAGAAAAACATGAACCAAAAATATTTTGAAGGGAACTTTGCAAGGAGAAAAAGTAATTTGAGAATAACATAATAATAGGGTAGTGGTTAAAGTATTCAAAATAGTTGTATAAGCACAAACGTGAACAAGTTACACCTCCCATAATTGTTGTTAATTAATAATTTTTCACAACATAGGACATAATACAAGGGATTAAAAATCTAGCATAGGCAAATCCCGTGACATAGACAACTTACAAGTAGAGCATCCAATATGGGGGGAAGATATCATAGCACCCCAAATTAGAGAAATTTTTTAATGAGGTCATACAAAAGGATTTTCTGATATAATGGACACCCAAATTAACCATACCTCTATTTAAAATTGGAGATGTATATAACCCCTCAAATTACCAAACTATCATTGTCAATCCACTCTTTGAAAAACTATTAGGGAGTATGATTAAACATAGAATTAGTAGTTGGGTAGAGGAAAAAGGAAAAAGGGAAAAGGGATAAGTACGTTTCAAGCCAAAACACTCTCCTATCGACCATTGTGTCATGCATAGAAACTTAGTTAAAAAGGTGTAGGATAAAAAAGGTGATTCATATTGTTGCTTTTTTGACTTCAAAATGCATATAACACAGAACCAAAGAGCAAACTATGGAGTAGAATGGAAGAGCTAGAGGTCCCAATGCACTACAAGGTAAGAGTTCATTGATTGTATGAGCAAGTTAAGTCTAAAATCAAAATGTCAGAAGGGATATTTGAATGTTTTGAGAGTGATATAGGGTTCAAACAAGGTTTCCCTATATCACTAACTTTATTTGGATTTTACATTGATAAGCTAGAGGATTGGATAAACAAATTTGGAAGGGAGGGGGTCCACTTGGCAACTTATGTGTTGAAAGCTTTGTTTTATGCCAATGATCTGATATTAATGGTAGAGATGATCTAAGATTTAAAATACCATCTTCGAGCTCTATAGTTATTTTATAAAGAAGTAGGGATGTAGGTAAACATCGAGAAAACCAAAATTATGATTTTCTTAACAAAAAAGGAACAACACCCTGATTTCCAATTTTGAGAAGGGTATCTTGAAGTGGTGTTAAAGTACAAGTATCTTGGCCTCAACTTTCACAATGAGCTTAAATGGGATACTTTAAGGATGAAAATAATACAAGGTGGCTAGAGAGATTTCTACCTGCATCGAAACTGATGTAGGAATGTTGAGTTATGGGACTGGAAGACCACTAGGGTCTTATCTGGGTTACTTGTCACACCAATGATATTTTATGGTTATGAGGTATGGGCTAGTGGAAAAATGAGTTTGAAATGGAAGAAAATTGAAAAGATTCAAAAATGTCTAATCACGAACAATTTTCAAATTAAACACTCAGTCCCATATGAAATTATTCTTGCAAAAATAGGTACTCTCCCTTTAGAGGCAACCACTATGACTAGGCTATTATGTTATTTGAAAAAACAGAAAGCATGAAGACTGATAGTTGGCCAAGGGTAACAAAAGAAGAAGAGATGCATAGGATGAAGAACACTTGGATGAAGCAGAACCATAAGTGGATGAATAGGTGGAATATCAACCTAACCGGTTGTCCAAATTGTAACAAAGACATCAAAAATCACATGAATAAAAAGTTCAAAATGGTAATGTCGAGGAAAAGGATAAGCAAGAAAAGACAACAATAAATTTTAATGTTCAACCTGACTTATGAGCATAATGAAAAAGCATATATAGGGGCCAAAATCAATTGGAGAGAAAAGACCCTAATTGGTCAATTAAGAATTAGTTCTCATATGCTTTGTTGCAAGACAGGGAGATGGATGAATCCTAAAGAGTAATGGGGTGAGATGGTTTGTGTTCTTTACACCATAGGGGGGGTTGAAATAGAGGAGCACTTCATCTTTAAATGTCCTTAGTATATGGACATGCAAGCTAAATATTGTGAAAATTTAAGAGTTGGCTGCATGGTTGATATATTTGAGGAAACAATATTAAAAATGTTAGAGGAGATGTTAATCTATTTCAACAAAAGATGAAACAATGTTCTAAAAGATGCCTCATGTCTCAAAAATCATTAAATAATCGGAGTAATTGGTGATCCCATAGACTGTTCGGTCTCATAGACGTAATTAAACTATTTCATTTCATTTTAAATTTAAATTGAGTTGGGCTTTCTTCTTCAAATATTGACTAACTTAAATTCAAAAAGGTTTTGTTTTTTGAAAAAGGCATGACTATCAACTTACTGACCATATATATATATATATATATAGGGCCCTCTATATATGGTAAATGACAAGCCATTATGTCATGCATCTTCCACAGAGCTTCCTTCGTGTTTATTCTTGGCTTCTTGTTTTCTTCTTATTAGTCCATTCAAAGTCAGGGTACTATGGCTTTCCTTCAAAACAATGATTTTCTCCATGTGACCAATTAAATGTAACATTTTAGAATGTTCTTAAGATGATATTAAGGAATATTCTATTTACTTCATAATGATTGGTTAAAATTTTATTATATATTTAAAATTAAATAACTTACTAATTTTTTTTCAATAGTATAATTGTTAATAGTATTGAATTAAATAAACACACTTTTATTCACGAGTCAACTTTATAATCTAAATACATTTGTAATCTCATGTTTCCAAGTTACTACCCACAATTGAGCATGATTAGAACAAGAAACAATATAACCGACATCATTCTTATCATGTTTGGATTATTAACGACACTCCTTGTAATACAAATTAGCAATATGACAGTTCACTAAATCTCCACTTTATGTAACATAACAACCTATTTTTATGAAATTTTATTTAGTCATTTCGAAATTATTGTATTATTATTTATTTTATAACTTTTCATAAAATAATAATATATTTTATTTTTCCTTCAAAAACTATTTTCTTTACTTTTGATTTTTCTTCTTATTATTATTATTATTATTATTATTATTATTATTATTATTATTATTATTATTATTATTATTATTATTATTATTATTATTATTATTATTATTATTATTATTATTATTATTATTATTATTATTGACAAACAAATATAAAACAAAAAACAAAAAAACAATTAAAATGTCAAAATTTAATACAAAATATTTTAAATTAAACTTTATGTATATTAAAATATTTTTCCAAAGTGTATATGTATATGTATGAATGTATGTATGTAGTTAAATTTCATACGTGTCTTTCTATTATTATATGTCCATTACAAACTAATGATATAGACATCATTTTAGTGGAATTCAATCTATAATTTGACTTCTAAAATTCATAATCAATATAATATAAATAAAGACTAGCCACTATAAGACCTTTATTTTTAAAAAAATCATCATTAATTATTTAATATTTGATACATCTATTTCATTCTCTACAGACCACGACGACATCTTCTCCCCACACTTTTGTGTTTTGAGTTTTAGAAACTAAACTGATGTTCCAATGTGTATCTTTCTTTGGCCTTATTTTTTCTTTCAGCCATGACCGTGGTAAAGTCAAAGTCGAGTTTGAAAAAGAGGATTTTGTTCCGTGCAATCTGGCTCGAGTGATGATAATGTCATTATGATTCAAAGGAAAGGCAAGGGGGTTTCAACCCCAAAGGGTAAAATAATTACTAGACCTGGTGTTGGGGCAAAAGTAGTTGATCTAGGATTTGTTAAAAAGATAGGGAGACTGAGTAAGGAGTCTAGAATGAAATCGACTGAAAAATATAATGTTGATGGAGTCCATGCAACTTTGGAAGTGTATGGTACTGTAGTTTCCCTTTCCAAATAATTCTATCAAGCATAGAGTTTTTAGAGACATTATATTTAATCATAAATTCAATATTTTAGTTATGTAAGAAATTAAGATATTTGTGGATTTGATTTTGGAGGGAAAAAATAGGTTTTCGAAAGATGTTTTGGATCATGGTGTTAGTGTTGATTGGGCCTTGAGAGGTTGGCCATATTTTTGGATCGACGATTGTTAAAACGGATGTTTTGGTCTGTAATAATAATCATATAATGATCTTTATTACTAATATTCTAGATAAGTCTTTGTGGGTTTTCTCTTGTTAGATTTATGATCAGAATTTAAATAATCAGAGATTGCAACACAATGAATAATGAACACAACAAGATAAATCTAATTTACTCTTTAAAAGTCTGCTCTGTCTTATAAATTATACTTATGATTGAACATATCTATATCTTGAACAATGAGGAATCATTATATATACAAGTGAGAGGAAAGAGACACATCTCTTCAATCTCCCTATTGGCAAAGAGACACATCACTTCAATCTCCCTGTCAGCCTCCACCAAAAGTTCAAGACGTTGGGCTGGAAGTGGGAGCCCAAAACTGCTCCTCCAACACCAACACTCCCTCTCAGCTAGGGAGGATACTTCCAGCTACATAAGACATATCACCTCATCGTGATGTCAACCACAATGGATGACATTCATCATGGCTCTCTTAGAGTGTGGAATCAAGGGATTTCACCTCGAACTTCTCTCACAGAGAAGAACTCGTTATCAAGGGATTTCACCTCGAACTTCTCTCATAGAGAAGAACTTGTTATCAAGGGATTTCACCTCAAACTTCTCTCATAGAGAAGAACTCGTTATCAAGGGATTACTGATACTGAGACTCTTTCTCAGTTAACGCTGTATTCTCCACTATACCAAGCTTATCTCGAAAGTACACAAACTTTAACTTGGAGAGAGGCTTGGTGAAAATGTCTGCCTTCTGCTCATCAGTGTTGATATACCTCAACTCAATAGCTTTCCTTAATACCATATCTCTGATATAATGGTATTTGATCTCAACATGCTTGGTTCTATCATGAAACACAGGATTGACAAACATCTTCACACAACTCTAGTTATCATAATGAATGATTGTAGGCTCCATTGATTGTTCAAACAATCCTACAAGGAGCTTACGAAGCCATATTGCTTCCCGAGCTGCCATACAAGCTATAATATACTCTGCCTCTGTTGTACTCAATGCTACAGATGACTGTTTCCTGCTGCACTAGGAAATCATAGTAGATCCCAAATGGAAGCAACATCCAGAGGTGCTCTTCCTATCAGAGACACATCCTGCCCAATCAGAATCAGTATATCCATGCAGTTTCAAGTCTACATTAGAAGAATATCTCAAGCCTATTCAACTGTGCCATGCAAGTATCTTAGGATATGCTTCACTACAACTAGATGTATTTGTCTTGGTTCACACATGAACTGACTAAGTGCACTCACTGCATAACAAATATCTGGTCTAGTATTAACTAGATACATCAATGAACCAATCATTTGTTTGTATATGCTAGGATCCACCAGATCTGAACTAGCTACAACCTCTTTTAACTTCAACAAATTTGACTCCATCGGTGTAGACATCAGTTTGCAATTTATCATACCAAATCTCTTCAATATGTCAATAGAATACTTCCTTTGACTTATAATGATCTCATTTGGTTTATGCCATACTTCTAAACCAAGGAAGTAATGTAAGAGATCAACATCCTTCATTTCAAATTCTGAAGCTAACTCCTTACATTTGAAAATGAGGTAATCTTCTTTGGTAATAAGAAGATCATCAACATAGAGAACCAAGATTAATGTGTTGCCATCAATTAGCTTGAAGTGTAGGTTTGAATCAGCATCATTCTTGGAGAAATCCAAGCTCATCAAGTATCGATCAATTCTTTCATACCAAGCACGAGGAGCTTGCTTAAGGCCATACAAAGCCTTCTTCAGCTTGTAAACATGAGACTCCTTCCCATGAACCTCAAAACCACCAGGTTGCTCAATATATACCTCTTCCTTGATTACACCATTTAGAAATGTTGTCTTCACATCCATTTGGTGTAATTTCCATCCTTTAAATGCTGTAATAGCAATGATGGTTCTGACAGATGTATAATGAGCAACTAGAGCAAAGGTTTCCTCATAATCTACTCCTTCTTTCTGAGAGAATCCTCTAGCCACAAACCTAGCCTTGTACTTCTCAATGCTTCCATCAGCTGCATGCTTGATCTTGAAGAGCCACTTAGAAGAAACAACAAATTTTCCTTCAGGTCTAGGTATGATATCCCAAACATCATTCTTGAGGATGGATTGATACTCTTCAGCCATAGCATCTCTCCATACTTGTTGACTAGTAGCTTCCTTAACACTAGAAGGCTTAGACTCAATAATTTGACTCATTAATAACACATAATCTGAGAACTTATGAGGTCTCTTGCTTTCTCTAAGAGATCTTTGGGGAGTTGTATATTTTCTTGTCTCTTGCATGTTTTCTTGAGTCCATCGAGGCCTTTTCCATACTATAACAATGTCACTAGGTCCATCAGTTGGTTCCAAAGGCTTAACTGGAACATCATCTTCTTTTGAATCAAAAATCTCCCTCTGAATTTTAGTTGTATGGTCAACTTCCATATCCTAAGGAGACTCTTGGTCTTCATTATCTATCTCCATATGAATGCTCTTAGATCTTTTGAATGCAACATCCTCTTCAAATGTAACATCCCTACTGATCTCAATCAACTTCTGACATGGAATGTAAATTCTATAGGCTTTTGAAGTTTCACTATAGCCTACAAATATTCCCTTCTTGCCAGAAGGATTCAACTTAGTCCTTTTATCTTTTGGTATGTGAAAATATACTGGACAACCAAAGATCCTCAATTTACTTACTTCCAGTTTCACCCCTGTGAAAGCTTCTTCGGGAGTCATGTTCTCTAAAATACGGTGAGGGCTTCTATTTTGAACATAAATAGTTGTCTTAGATGCTTCAGCCCAAAGGAAGATTTGCAGATCTTGGTCATGAATCATAGCTTTGGCAACTTCTACAATAGATCTGTTCTTCCTTTTTGCAACACCATTCTATTGAGGGTTGTAAGGAACACAAAACTCCCTCTTAATCCCCATTTCAATGCAAAAGTTATGAAATTCATCAGAGGTGTACTCCCCTCCGTTGTCAGATCTCAGAACTTTGATCCTCTTCCTAGATAAGTTCTCTACCTGAGCTTTAAACTCTTTGAACCTCTCAAGTACTTCTTTAGATTCTTTAGATTTCAAGAAATAAATCCAAGTCTTTCTAGAGTGGTCATCAATAAAAATAATGTAATACAAGAAACCACTCAAAGAAGCAACATACATTGGACCACATAAATCAGAATGAATGAGATCTAGAATACATTTAGATCTACTTTCTCTTCTATAAAATGGTCTTTTAGTATTCTTACCCATGGCACAACCTTTATAGGTACCTTTATGCTCCTGGTTGAATTTTGGAAGACCCGTGACCATCTTCTCCATGATAGGTAGAGCTCGAAAGTGTAGGTGAGCCAATCTTCTATGCCAAAGATCACATAAGCTTGAAGAATCATGTACTAATGCTTGAAGTGGACAAGTGATTAGCCTATAGAGGTTCTCATGTCTAACTCCAATTATTTGAGTAGTTTTGAAGTTGGAATTCTTCATCCACACAAGAACTTTGCCTTCAAAGAAGGCAACTTGATAACCCTTGTCTTCCAAGGCTGAAATGGAAACCAGATTTCATTTGATGCCTAGAACATAGAGAACATCACTTAACCTTAGATTAATGCCAGATTTTAAGTGGAGAGTAGAGATTCCAATCCCTTTCAATGAATAGCTAGCATCATCTCCAATGATAACTTGTTCACTAGAATTTCTCTCCATCAAGTTTGATAAATGCTTCTTAAAACCAGTGATGTGTTGAGATGCACCACTATCAATTAACCAAGTGTTGGTATCGGTAGGTACTGTTGACCAATTTTTTTTGCTCACAGGCCAAAATCGTTCACCTTCTCCCCTTGCCATTCGAAGCCAATCTTCTCAAGTTGCTCAGGTTCAATGCCATGTTTCAGACAGGCCTGGTTCTTTGGTTCAGCATCTAGTTCATTGTTTCGGCCTTATGTCTAAGATCAAACGTTTTAAGCAAGGCAGGTGCTTCGAAGAGGAAAATTGGGTTCGGTTTAATTTCGGTTCAAGTTTCAAATTGTTCAAAATTGACTAAGTCTAAGTCCCAAAGGGTTGGGTCACGTCTTTAAACAAAAGCAAAAAAAAAGGGCCAGGTCACTTAACACTAAGGCAAAAGAAGGGCAGGCATTTACAAAAAGCAAAAAAAAAGAAAGCGCTAACCAACCAGGAGCCCAAATGCAGTGACCTACTAGAAAGTTTTCCCCTGGGGGCCGAACAAGCCAAATAGAGACAAAATTGAGAAAAGGACAAGAAGACATTCACAAAATGAGCAAGCAGTTAAGTCCAACTGGTGCAAATTGGAGAAGTGACTTTGGCAGGTGAAATAGTGCCAACGAATTGATCATTTGGAATGATAGCAACCAGCAGTGCAACCACTTTCTCTATTTCACATTAAATTGGAAGGCAAACCGTGTAAGTCACCCAAGCAAGAAATGCAGATTTTGAGCAGAGAAATGAACAACTCATTAATATTTTGAGCAACTTGTTTCTTTTCATTAAGGGACACATATGCCACTTGTAAAATAAGGAGTGCCAAATGGGCCTCTTTGCTTCTCATATATATTGTAGACTTGTTCATTTGTAATCATCTTCCACATTTGTAAGGCATAGCTCTGGCAAAATTTCACCTAAATCAAATAAACGCAGTTTTTACCTCCATTTGGATAGATATTTCAGAGTATGTCTTGAGTGTTTGTCTATGTCCAATCATTGTTTCTTGGTGCTCTCACAGGTTCAACACTAGCAGACCTGTTATCTACAAGGTGCCATTTCTATAGCTGAAAGGAGAAGAGATGACATTTGAAAAGACCAGAACAGAAGGAGTTACTTACAGTGTGAATTTCACAGTGCCTCAGTGATTTTTTGTTTCCTGTGTTTTCATGAAAGCCTCCCTGCCAGTCTTTTGCAGCCTGGTCCTTCTGCCAAGTGTGTAGTGTATGCATGTATTTGTCTAATTCTGAGAGTGAATGTGTGAAGGTCATCTTATTTTGGTGCATCACCTCTTTTAGAGTAGGTTTGTTTTTCCTGCATCTCTCTCCATTTTCATCCCCCCTTATTATATCTATATATATGTGTTTTGCACTTGCTGGAAACAACACGATGCATCAAAGGGAGCTAGCCCTTATCTAGAGACTCTCCCCTCCAGCTTCACCGGTCCCACAAGCGAGAGGGGAGTTCCCATTATTACGTGAAGAAGGCAAGAGCTCAGCCTCCTGCCAAGGGTGCAATCTTCTGCATCAACAGTTTTTGGCACGCCCGGTGGAACCCAAGTTTTCAATGCAGTAAAGTTTCAGGATTGATGCTGGTCCTGTTATAGCAAATCAAGTTTCTTTAGCATCTGGCAACTCCAAGTTAAATCCACTGGTTAAGCAGCCTGGTGCCATCAAAAAATCATTTCTTGTATGTATACTTATTTTTCACAAAATCATGGGTCTTATTTTCCTTCATGTGAATATAATCAGACTCAAAATATTCAGAGAATCCCCTCAAGTAGCTCTCCTAGTTGCCTTGCAACTATAAGGGAGGTGGTGTTGAAATTTGAGAGGCAGACAATGGAAATTAACAGGCTGGAAGAGCAGTATAGATATTAGCAGGAGCTGATGTATAAAGAGGAATGTTTGTTTAGGCAAGCGCAGACCCCCTCTTTTACACCAAATACTTTTTATCAGATTGCACTTGCTCACTCCAGCTCATCAAATGCACCTGCTCCCAATCCAGTGCGCTTGGTTTTCCAACATCAGATGTTATCAGAACAACCTTACATGGAAATGAACTTTCTAAACTCCTTAGATTTTTGAATTTTCCACTGGGGGGAATGCCACGAACCAGCACATCTCGCTCAATGTTGATCCTACTCAACAAGATGATGCTAGTCACCTCCAAGAAAGACTCTTTCAGGACAACCTAGCCAAGCAAATTAAAGATTTAGAGGCTAGGATAAAGCTGCTTCTTGAAGAAGAGATGAAATTTTCAGACCTTGTGGAGGAGCCTCAGGACCTTGGAGATAACAAAGTTGCTGCTTGCTCACAGGAGAAAAATTTTAATTCAGAGATCCTGAACTGGGGAAAAATAGTTGAATCATGGGGCAGGATGGAAGAAGAAGAGCAAGGTTTTTCTCAAAACCTTGAAGAAGCTGAATCTGTGCATGCTCATGATGATGCTGGCAACCTCTAGGAAAAGCTCTTCCAAGAAGATCTAGCCAGGAGAATTACAGAGTTTGAATCCAGAGAGATTCCTCAGCCAATGTGTGATGGACGGTTCAGACCAAACAACACATTCCATGTTTGAACACACCCCATCTACACACTTTCAAGAGAAATATCAGGCCACACCTGATATAGATGAAGTGCTGACCAAGTGGAAAGAGGAGAATCGTTCGATTCTAGCTCAAGGACTGCCTCCTCTTCCACATGGTTGTCCCACTTCACCCCTTCTCAAAGAAGAACCTATTCTGTAGGAGGTGAGTGAGGAGCAAAAGATCCAATCTGCAATTCTTCAAAAGGCTATCATGGGTGATAACGAACAAGAAATCATCATCAATGCTCCTTGTGAAGACCTTAATAGCAATGGAGAAGATGCAGGTCTTGCATATATGCAGATGTTCCAGCAATACGAGGAGGAACAAAGGCATGGTGAGCTCTCTTTCCCCTTGTTCGATGAACTTCCTTGTTGCTTCGATGAGAAGGATGACTACACTAAAGAGCCTAAGTTGAAGGAGGAAAAGGAGAGGTCTGTCTTCCTTGAGGAAGGCCTTGAAGAAGAGCGCTTTGAACAAAGAGGTGATGTTCTGTGGGATGAGCAATCAATTTGTGAGTCCATCTCAGACATCAACACAGTCAACCTTCTTCAAGAAGGCCTTGAGGGAGTACAGGATGAGTTTGACACATTTTTTAATGAAGCAAAAGGGAACAAGTCAAACCATGATGCACTGTAGAGGAGCTATACATATCAAAGGGCTAACGATGATAAGCCAGCAGCCACATATTTCTTGGTGAAGAGCACCAATATGAAGGACCAGCATTCAACAAGCCTCTAGGGACAAGAAGAATACATGTATGTTGGAGGCATGTTCGAATCTGATTCACTCGGATAGCAGCCAAACCAGGTGACAGGCAAGAAGAGCAGGTCACCAACTCTCTTTTCCATTTAGCTATTTGCCTGGCACCATAAGTCTTCTCGCCAGGAAGGGGACTTGAGAAGTTTTCCTTTCGATCTAGGAGGGAGGCGAACTATCCTGGTTAGCTGTATATAATAGTTTGTTTTCATTTGTTTTCCTATTTTCCCTAAGTGCAGCTTGCACAAGTAGTGTTTTTAGCCTTGTGTGTTTCCCTTCGCATGTTGGGTAAAGCTTTGTGTTTGATTCTTGAATCTTTTGGGGCTGTTGATTAACTTTTCATAGCTACATCTGACTCCGTGCCTAATGGATTTTCAAGGCAACTGGGTTTTAAGCATGGTAGACATGCTTTCACTGTGAGTCGCCAATCTGTTGACCAATTTTTTTTGCTCACAGGCCAAAATCGTTCACCTTCTCCCCTTGCCATTCGAAGCTAGTCTTTTCGAGTTGCTCAAGTTTAATGCCATGTTTCAAACAGCCTGGTTCTTTGGTTTGGCATCTAGTTCATTATTTCGGCCTTATGTCCAAGATCAAACATTTTAAGCAAGGCAGGCACTTCAAAGAGGAAAATCGGGTTCGGTTCAATTTCGGTTCAAGGTTTAAATTGTTCAAAATTGACTAAGTCTAAGTCCCAAAGGGTCGGTTTGCGTCTTCAAATAAAAGCTAAAAAAAAGGGCTGGGTCACTTAACACTAAGGCAAAAGGAGGGCAGGCATTTACAAAAAGCAAAAAAAAAGAAAGCGCTAACCAACCAGGAGCCCAAATGCAGCGACCTGCTAGAAAGTTTGCCCCTGGGGGCCGAACAAGCCAGATAGAGACAAAATTGAGAAAAGGACAAGAAGACATTCATGAAATGAGCAAGCAGTTAAGTCTAATTGGCATAAATTGGAGAAGCGACTTTGGCAGGTGAAATAGTGCTAGTGAATTGATCATTTGGAATGATAGCAGCCAGCAGTGTAATCGCTTTCTCTGTTTCACATTAAATTGGAAGGCAAACTGTGTAAGTCACCCAAGCAAGAAATGCAGATTTCGAGTAGACAAATGAATAGCTCATTAATATTTTGAGCGACTTGTTTCTTTTCATGAAGGGACACGTATGCCACTTGTAGAAGAAGGAGCGCCAAATGGGCCTCTTTGCTTCTCATATATATTGTAGACTTGTTCATTTGTAATCATCTTCCACATTTGTAAGACATAGCCCTGGCAAAATTTCACCTGAATCAAATAAACGTAGTTTTTTACCTCCATTTGGATAGATATTTCAGAGTATGTCTTGAGTGTTTGTCTGTGTCCAATCATTATTTCTTGATGCTCTCACAGGTTCAACACCAGTAGACCTATTATCTACAAGGCGCCATTATTGTAGCTGAAAGGAGAAGAGCTGACATTTGAGAAGACCAAAATAGGAGTTACTTACAGCGTGCATTTCACAGCGCCTCAGTGATTTTCTATTTCCTGTGTTTTCATGAAAGCCTCCCTGCCAGTCTTTTGCAGCCTGGTCCTTCTGCCAAGTGTGTAGTGTATGTATGTATTTGTTTGATTCTGAGAGTGGATGTTTGAAGGTCATCTTATTTTGGTGCATCACCTCTTTTAGAGTAGGTTGTTTTTTTGGCATCTCTCTCCCTTTTCATCCCCCCCTTTATTATATCTATATATATGTGTTTTGCACTTGCTGGAAACAACACGATGCATCAAAGGGAGCTAGCCCTTATCTAGAGACTCTCCCCTCTAGCTTCGTCGGTCCCATAGGCGAGAGGGGAGTTTCTATTGTTGCGTGAAGAAGGCAGGAGCTCAACCTCCTGCCAATGGTGCAAGCTTCTGCATCAACAGGTACATTGCTTGATAATGCCGAATAGAACAAATATTCACACATTTCCTTCTGAGGAGAGGCATCATGAACATGTGCAATGGTGGCTTGTTGCTTAGACCTGGAGGGACAATGTTTGGCAATGTGACCATACTTGTCACACCTAAAGCATTGGATTTTGGAGAGGTCCCTCTTCTTCTTGAAAGCAGGAGCACCATCAGTTCTATTATCTCTGTTCCTCTTCAAGAATCCTTTCTTCTCATTCTTGATTTTCTTCTTAAATGATTGAGAGGCAAGGACATGAATGTCTTCATTGGTAGAGCTTTGACCAATTCCTCTAGCGACCAATCTAGACTCTTCTTGAATGCAATCTACCCTCAATCGATCAAACTTGGGAAGTTTTGATCTTGCACTGATTCCTTGAATGTAGGATTCCCATGATGAAGGAAGGCCACTGAGAGCAAGCATGGCCAAGTCTTTGTCATCAACTACATGACCAATTGTAGAGAGCTGATTTCTTAATTTTGAAATCTTCATAAAGTAAGCAATAACTGTTTATCCTTTCACCATTTTCACATGATATAGTTGTTACTTCAGTGCAAGAGCCCGACTGGTATTGTTGATTTCGTACATCTCCTCCAAGGGTTTTAAACATGTCCCTTGCCATCTTCAACTTGGAGACAATTGGAACAATATGATCTTTAACAGAGTCAACCAATATCTTCTTCACCTTGATGTCTTTATTTTTCCATTGCAACTTCTCTTCTTCCTCCAATGGTTTGAGAACTTTGGTTTCCACAAACTCAGCCAAGTCATTTTCTTCCAAGGTGAGCATGAATCTAAACCTCCATGATGTGAAGTTGGATGCTCCTTCGAGTCTATCCTCAATTTTGAGACTATTCACCATCTTGACTAAAATAGGGATAGACAAGAGATATAAAGAACAATAGAGAGTATTGCTGCAATGACAAGTCTGATCATGATCTTCTTCAAACTTGATCTGATACCATGTTAGATTAATGATCAAAATTTAAATAATCAAAAATTGCAACACAATGAATAATGAACACAACAAGATAAATTTGATTTACTCTTTAGAAGTCTGCTCTATCTTATAAATTATACTTATGATTGAATATATCTATATCTTGAACAATGAAGAATCATTATATATACAAGTGAGAGGAAAGAGACACATCTCTTCAATCTCCAAGTTGGCAAAGAAACACATCACTTCAATCTCCCTGTTGGCCTCCACCAAGAGTTCAAGACGTTGGGCTGGAAGTGGGAGCTCGAAGTTGCTTCTCCAACATCAACATCTCCAACGTCTATGCTCCTAACTCCTATATAGGAAGAAAGAAGCTTTGGGAGTAATTATCTAATTTTAGGCACACTTATCCAAATTTCAAATGGATAATAGCTAGGGATTTTAATACCCCACTATCGCCTTTAGAGAATAAGGGAAAAAAAAAGATTTTAGCAGAAGTATGGAAGTTTTTTTTTGGTTTTACAACAATCGATTCCCTGAGCAATGTTGATTTGAGAGGACCCTCTTTTACTTGGTCTAACAAATGTATAGGGGAATACATAGTCCAAGTTCACTTGGATATATTCCTTGTCAACCTTGAATGGCTAATTGGTCACAAGCTCTACTTATCTTCATTAACCAGAGTCGGGTCTAATCATAACCCCATATTAATTTTAAATATGGATTTGGGAATTCATAGGCACATAGATTCCTTTCACTTTGGAAAAATGTGGATGTAACAAATTGATCTAGATGATAGTATTAAAGATTGGGGGAGTATACCAATCAATGGCTAGACCATGTTTAGAGCTTCTAAAAAATTGAAAAATGTCAAAGTACAAATTAAGAAATATTTTTTGAAATATTAAAAAAAAAAAAATCAAAGAAGAACTAGATGCTCTTAAATTGGAAATGGAAACCAATGGTATGGATTAGGCCACTTATTGGAAAGAGAAAAATCTTGTAACTAGATACCACTCTATCAATGCTAAGGAGGAGGTTTTTTGGAGACAAAATTCTAGAGCCCTTTGGCATAAAGAAGAGGATAGGAATAGAAAAAAATTGCACTTATCCACCCTGAAGCACAAACGTTATAACATAATCAACAAAATAATCAAAGAAAATGGGGACTCCAACTTAGATCCTATTTTGATTAAAGAGGAAGCTATACAAATCTTCATATATCTCTTTTCCAAAGAATATATCGACAAAGGAATCGTGATTAAAATAAAATAAAAGATATATCATGGATCCTTACTAATGAGGATAATACAAGTATGGTGAAACTAGTTACAATAGAAGTGGAACTTGTGGTTTCACCAATGGACGGGGATAAGGCTCTAGGGGCTAACGACTTTCCTACAACCTTTTTTCAACAATTCTAGGAGATTATCAAATGGGATGTGACATTTATTCTTAATAAGTTTCTCTCCTCCAGCGAATTATTAAGAGAACTAATAATACATTCATAGGCGTTATTCCCAATATTCTTGGGTTAAAGGACTTTAAAAACATTAGACAAATCAGGGTTTACAATATTGTTTACAAAATTTTCATTAACTTACTGGCTCTCAGATTACAACCTCTTCTTCCATCCATCATCTCCAATCATCAGGGGGTTTTATTTCTAAAAGACAGATTCAAGATGGTATAAGCTTAGTCCATAAAACACTTCATTCTATGGGAAAAGGGGAAAAAAAGGTATGATTCTAAAGCTCAATATGAATAAAGCTTATGATAGGGTCTGAGCATTCTTTGATTTGATAATGGAAAAGTTTAGTTTTTAAACAAAGTTTAGAAGGCTTATTTTGATGTGTATCTCTACATACATTTTTTCCATTCTTATTAATGAAACCCCTAAAGGGTTCTTTCCTAGTGAGCTTGGTATTAGACAATGAGATCCTTTATCTCCTTTCCTTTTTATCATTTTAGTGGAAGACCTTAGTAGATCTTTATCTTCAGCCACCTGTAAAGTAAGTTTAAAAGGAATCAAGCCTACTAGAAACATTAATCCAATCTCACATTAACAATTTGTAGACGATACCATTATTTTACCATAGGCCTCGGCTAAGGAAGACAAATAATTGAAAAAATTGTTGCAAGACTATGAGAAAGCTTAAGGCCAAAAATTTAACTTGGCTAAGAGCCCCTATTTTTTTATCAACATTCATTTGATCTGCCAATATAAGATTATAAAGATTTTGGGATGTGTTTTCAAAGAGATCCATTCTTCATACCTTGGGATGCTTCTATTCTATGATAGAATGCCAAAGGATTCTTGGAATTACCTACTAGATAGATTTCAACATAAATTGACTAGATAGAAAGGTAGTCTTCTCTCACATGCTATGAAATTATAGTTGATGAAAAGCACTCCTCCAAATATTGAAATATATCTCATTCCCTTATTTAATGTACCTATAATCCTTGCTGAAAAAATTGAAAAAATTCAGAAAAACAATTATCGTCTTCTTCAAAAGAGAAGAATAGGTTTTCCTTAGTGGCATGGTAAGTATACAACCCAAAAAACCAAGGAGGCTTAGGAATTAGAAAGGTCAAACCTATGGACAAAGCTTTAAGGACTGAATTTGGCTAGAGATTCCTTAAAGAAAGGAACGTATGGACAAAATTTCTAAAGGCAACATATTTAAATAAATGGGATGGTGTATAATGGTTGAAAGATGATTATCTTCTTCAAGGTTCTTGATTTTGGAATAGTTTGTTAGAACTAGAAATATTATTTGGAAATATCTAAATGGAATCTTGGTTCAGGTGAACAAGTATGATTTTAGGAAGATCTATGATTACTAGAACACCCCCTTCAATATACATACCGTTGTATTAGGATTAGTGAACATATGAAAAGGAATTATGGGGTCAAAGTTGAAGACTACACTTGTCATAATGAGGTGGGAAGAGAGTGGAATATGTTGACTTTATATAATGTGAATTCAAACGATCTCAAGATTATGTGTGATCTAAAATATTTTTTAAGAGGTTATTTTGTTCGTGGATCTACTATCACAAATGGTATGATTTGGGAAGATTCTTTAGATTGATAATTTTATATTAAAGATTGTTATAAAGTGGCCCTTTGAGCATCTCCTGATGGCTTTCCTTGGTACAATGTATAGAATAAGAAGTTAATTACTAGATTCAATATTTTTTTTGGTTGGCCATTTAAGATGAAATTATGACCATTGAAAACCTTAGGAAGAGGGGAATTCCCATTCCCAACCATCATCCTTTATGTGAGGCAAATGTTGAATCTTTTGTCTATTTGTTACTTTAATTCCCCTTTGATTTATCTATTTTTGATCTGATTCTTTCTAAATTTGAGGTTGATTGGTTTCAACCATCATCCCTCTCTAAAATGTTGAATCATTAAAGATCCCCTTTCAATATCAAATACCTTAAAACTTTACAGTGCATGGATTTACACCACGTCTTTTGAGGTTTATGGAAGGAGAGAAATCAAAGGACTTATAAAGGTGTGAAGAGTAAGGTTGAATATGTGGCTATGAAAATGATCAATCTAATTAATGATAACTTTAAGCCAATTAAATCTTCAGCTTATAATAAATTTTTTAAGAATGAGGTAAGAGTTTATACAAATCAGCTTCTTGCCAATTATGGAAGGCAAACATAAACCATAAAAAGCTTGCTATAAGTTTGAATAAATGGACTTTTCCCTCTCTAGGTTGTGTCAAAATAAACTTCGATGGAGCATCTAAAGGAAATATAGGGAAGGTAGGGGATGGAGTGGTAATCAGAAACAACAAAGCCAATGTTATTGCATCATTTATAGGGAGTTTTAAAACCCAAACTAGTCATGTTGCAGAAGCCATGGATGTTTTATGGGGCATCAGATTGGCTAAAGAAGTTGGTTTCACCCATGTTTTCATTGAAGGTGATTATAATATTATTAATTATCTCAACAAGAAACAACATTCAAGTTGGAATATTATTAAAATTTCATAAGAAACCTTTGAGATCATTAAAACCTTTCAGGAGACCTTGATCAAGCATACATTTAGGGAAGGAAATAAGGTTGCGGTTTGGTTTTCCAATAAGGGCATAAATAGTCAAGACTTCAACAAATGGAATAATGCCAGTGATCTCCCTTTAGAAGTGGTATAACTCATTTCTAAAGAATCTTACGATGAATAGTGAGAGGCATGAAGTAAAAATTGACTCCACCAAAGGTCTTAACATTAGTTATATTTTTTCTTGATATGTTTTTTTACATAGAAATACCAAGTTTGAAAGAACGTAGAAACACAAGCCTTGGGATTCGGCTACTGATGATTATTATGACATGTTTTAATTCATGAAGAATAATTGTAATAAGATTCACAATTATTAACAGCTTTGATCTAAGGCTGATGTCTATCCCAAGGATATAAATTAAGTAAATTTGATTATTATCACCAATAGTTATAGTAAACATTGGTTTTCAACTACATATTGGGAAAGCTATCCTGAAAATAATGACTTTAATTGTATGATCAGATATAATTAAATTAGTGTTGTCAATATGGGATGGGATTTGTGCATGGTAAAACCCACAAGTGTGGGACTGATTAAGAAAAGAAAGGATGTGTGGCCCATTATCAAATATGGAGGCTTGCCCAACTATGTGGAAAACACTTAGGGTAATGATGCTCAAAGGTCCTTTAAATTTGTTAGAGGATAAAATAGAAGGGTGGTCACCATAAGGGAGGTTATTATTTTAGTCTCGGAGGAGTTAATTTCTCAAGTTATAGGCATGATATCACATGGTATAAAGTATTACAAGAACAAATGGGATAATAAATAAGAAATGGTTCAATTTCTCAAACCAAGAGAGGCGTTGATTGTCTTCTAAGGAGGGGTCCTTGCCCAAGCCATATCATTAAGTCGTTAAGCAAATCATGAAATACATAATAATGGAAGGTAGGTATGGGGTAGTTTTCTCATATCATTTTGCTCTTATTAACCATTTCTGACATAATATCTAGGTTAGCTTACTTTTCTATCTGCTCATGTCTTTGGACACTAAGCTCTAGTTTTTATTCGCTGTAACCATGTAAAATCCCTTAGGATTGAACCCTTGTCCACCATAAAATTGGTCAAGCTAGGTTAGAAGGATATAATTATTAGTAAATGGAAAGGTAAAGGATGCTAAGTTGTGGAGCTAAAAGCTTCACCAGGATGCAAACAGGAGGAGGTTGCTCAGTGTGACAGTAACTGACATCGGCATGATCAACCAACGTCGGTCATATTCAGTCAGGGCAACTGACATCAGTCAGGAGTCAACTGATGTTGGTCACCTCCAGATAGACAGGGACTGATGTTGATCACCTGTGCGTTCCAGAACTGGTTGTTGATGAACAGTTAGTTTGTTGAATGGGTTGTTTACATGTAAAGACTAATTTTAGTCTTGGAGTTCGGTTCTAATTATTGTAATTAGAAGTCTAATTATTGTTTGCATGGGATCTATATAATAGACTCATGGGCTATATTGTAAAGTTTGCTAGATAGAGTTGAGCAAGTTAGCTCCTTCAGAGTGAAGAGAGCAAGGTGTGTTCCTCTCTAGTTCCACAGGGGTGCCAAGTGTGTATGATCAGGTAGATCTATAGGATAGCAAGATCTGGTAGAAGATCCACTGGGGTACTGGTTTGGAGAATCATAAGGATTTGGTGAGGCAAGGACAAGGGTTATTTAGGGTGTAGAGAGATCTACATGGTAAGTAAGATCTAGGTTTGCAGGTGTGCAAAACTAGGTTGATCTACAGGTGTGCAAGATCAGGGAGATCTACTTGGAGTACTTTTGTATTGGCAGTATTGTTACTGACTGGTTGACAGCTCTATGTTTGAGTTGTGGTTGTAATTTATATTACAAGAGAGAACTCTTGAGGGAAGATTACTGGTACACCCTAGAGGTGTGGGAAGAAAGTGGGATTCTTCATTGTATTTCCTTCTGGAAGAGTATTAATACAATTGGGTATTGTCTCTCATATTCTGTGTTATTTCTAAATTTCTAGTTACTTGTTACTTCTGGTTAAATTCTGTGTTTAGTTGCTTATACAAAGGTAATCAACTGTGCTCTTCAAGAGCTAGGGGTCCTGACAATTGGTATCAGAGCTAGGATCAACTAACAAGTGGTCAGAGCTTGTTAAGTGTTTGTTGATTACAAGTCACTCTCAGGGGTTTTTGATTGAGTGGGAGTATAGCAATGGTAGAAGAAAGTATGGAGGAATTCAAAAGCAAGAATGATCAATTACAGAGTTATGGAAAGAAAGAGAAGGTAAAGAAAGATTGCTGGTTGGTAGAAGATCAACATGAAGGAAATAAAGTAGCATGTGTTGCATGTATTATTACACTAGTTGCTCTTGTATGTTCCTTGGATAAAGTAGAATCTTGGTTTATAGATTCTATTGCCTCTTTCCATGCAGCCCCAAATAGAGTATTTTTCCATGTTAAGGTCCATGGAGACTTTGGAAAGATTTATTTGAGGGTTGGTGAGCCTTGTCAAAGTATTGGCAAAGGGGAAGTGTGGCTGAAATTGTAGACGACCAACACATGGGTGTTGAAGGATGTCATGCAAGTCCTAGTTCTGAAGAGAAGGCTAATTTCTTCAGGAAAGTTGGGTGATAAGAGATGCATAGTAACTCTCACAGTGGATGCACTTGAATTAGTAGGTGGTAAGAAAGTAGGTATCATTTATCTATCTACTTACATTACTAATTCTCCTTCTGTTGCGAAGACGTGGCTTTGTAGGCTTGGTCACATAAGCAAGAAGGAGATGCATGTTCTTAAGTGGAAGACAGATGTCTTTGACAAACTTAAGAACTAGAAAGCCTTGGTGTCTATGGAGGAGATGATGGACAGAGATCAGTTGAGAGGGCTGAATAACTCTGAGCAGGGCAGTTTGGATAGGGTTTTGATCCAAGGTGATCTCGCAGGTAAAAAGTCATCACTCATAGGGAAACACAGTTACCAGCATCGGTCAGGGGGAACCAACGTCGAACAAGTAGGTACCGACGTCAGTCATGTGCAGACCAGAGTCGGTGGTGTCGAGCAAGGGTAAGACTGACGTCGATCAAGGAAATGACGCTGGTGATAGGTGGACATCGATGTCGATTAGGGAATTGGCATCGGTAATTAGGTGGATTCGACATCGGTTAGGTACAGACCAGGGTTGACTAAGAAATAGATTTTGGGTGGACAACAAGCTGTCAAGGAGTCTCAAATGCCTATACGAAGGACTGAAAGGGTAAGTAAGCCTCAAATTCATTATTCCCCTTCTTTATACTAGTTGCTCACTCTAGAGCAGGAAGGATCTAGGAAATAGTGGGAGCATGGCATGATTGAGGAATTTGATTCCTAGGATGCAGAACCAAATGAGAGATTTGGTAGGGTTGCCAGCTGGAAAGAAAGCACTAAAAGACGAATGGATTCCTTGGTTAAAGAAGAGAGAGAATGGACACGTGAGACAGAAGGCCAGGTCATATGGTCTTGAGGAAGCTGTAGGACAGTGGTATAGGTTTGATAGGTGTATGACAAAGCATGGCTTTAGTCAATGTCATTGTAACCATTGTGTTTACTTTACTAGGTTGGATGATGATTGCAACATTATCCTGTTACTGTATGTAGTGTGTATGCTTGTTGCAAGGTCACACATGCAGGGAGTTACTGAACTAAAGGTAAAGTTAGTTTAGTGGTATGTCATGAAGAATTTAGGAGTAATGAAATTCTTTGGCATGAGTGTGTCTAGAGACATGGAAGGTCACAGGTTGATTTTGTCTCTAGATGATTGTGTGAATAAGGTAGTGGCGTGGTTTGTTATGCAGGATGCAGAGCTAGTTAGCACACCTATGGATGGACAGTTCACAGAACAATGTCCCAATTCACATGATGAGGTTAAGTACATGTGTACTAGACCTATTTTTGCCCCAGTAGTGGGTGTTGTCAGCAAGTTCATAGCCAATTTGGGAAAGAATCACTGGAGAGAAGTTCAGTGGGTTTTTAGGTATCTGAGAGGGACCAACAGTAGGTTAACATGCAATGCAAGGTCAGGGACTTCTCTACATGGGTATGTAGATTCGGATGTGGCAGGTTACTTGGATGACAAGAGGAGCATCATAGGCTTTGTGGTGGTTGGTCTTCAAGATTGAGCTTGAAGAGGGATACAAGCCAGGAAACAAATTAGATGATGTACAGGTATAGGTACATGTGTAACTGTTTATCTCCAAGTGGAAGATTGTTAAGTTGTGGAGCTAAAAGCTTCACCAGGATGCAAATAGGAAGAGGTTGCTCAATGTGACAGTAATCGATGTCAGCATGATCAACCGACGTTGGTCATATTCAGTCATGACAATGGACATCGGTCAGGAGTCAGCCGATGTCGATCACCTCCAGATAGACAAGGACTGATGTCGGTCGCCTGTGTGTTCCAGAACTGGTTGTTGATGAACAATTAGTTTGTTGAATGGGTTGTTTGCATGTAAAGACTAATTTTAGTCTTGGAGCTGCGGTTCTAATTATTGTAATTAAAAATCTAATTATTGTTTGCATGGGATCTATATAATAGACTCATGGGCTGTATTGTAAAGTGTGCTAGATAGAGTTGAGCAGGTTAGCTCCTTCAGAGTGAAGAGAGCAAGGTGTGTTCCTCTCTAGTTCCATAGGGGTGCCGAGTGTGTATGATCAGGTAGATCTACGAGATAGCAAGATCTGGTAGAAGATCTACTGGGGTACTGGTTTGGAGAATCATAAGGACTTGGTGAGGCAAGGACAAGGGTTCTTCAGGGTGTAGAGAGATCTACATGGTAAGTAAGATCTAGGTTTGTAGGTGTTCAAAACCAGGTTGATCTACAGGTGTGCAAGATCAGGGAGATCTACTTGGAGTACTTTGAGTACTTGTGTACTAGCAGTATTGTTACTAACTGGTTGACAGCTCTGTGTTTGAGTTGTGGTTGTAATTGATATTACAAGAGAGAACTCTTGAGGGAAGATTACTGGTACACCCTAGAGGTGTGGGAAGAAAGTGGGATTCTTCATTGTATTTCCTTCTAGAAGAGTATTAATATAATTGGGTATTGTCTCTCATATTCTGTGTTATTTTTGAATTTCTAGTTACTTGTTACTTCTGGTTAAATTTCGTGTTTAGTTGCTTATACAAAGGTAATCAACTGTGCTCTTCAAGAGCTGGGGGTCCTGACAATTGGTATATTCTAAAATAATGTCCATCAAAATCCTTTCCAAACCCCCTATTTTAGCCCATTTCAAGACTCCTCCCTCTAAAAAATATCATTTTTTGGTCTTTGACTTAGAGAATGAAGACATAGATTATAATCTTGAGTAAGAAGAAGAGGACAATGATGGGTCGGGTATCTCTCACAGTTTGGGTGTCCAAAGTGTAGATTTTTTGAAGGAGGGTATCCAAATGAAAGAGCCAAAATAAAATTTGAAGTAAAATTGTAAAGTGGATATTAAAATGAAAGAGAGAGAGGTAAAAGCGAATGAGGAAATTTGGAGAATACAAAGGACTTGTCTACTGATATTGACCTCCACAAAAATCTTCTGTCCTAGATGATGAAAGAAAATAATAACTTGAAGGAGTTCATTAGTCTTATTAAAATATCCTATACATGCAACTCAAATTTTCACAATTAGCACATGATTGAAGAATTTTTTAATGTTCATCCGAGTATGCTAAATTTGGAAGATAGGGTAGATATCCTTGAGATGGAGAAGAATCACATGCAAAAAAACATCAAATAGCTCATTTAGATGAGCAAACTCACTATAAAAAATTATATATCTAATATTAATGCCCTGAAGAATGTTATCAAACTTAGAAAGGAGCAACAAGATAATGTTAAGAGCAATAAGAGGACTAAAGATCCAGAAAAGGTAAAAATCTTGGATGTTGAAGCAACTATTGTGGGGGATATTGAGAAGGTCCTCAATGACCAACCAAAAGAATGGAATTTTGTTCTAACTAATTTGGATATGTAGCTCTTGTTTATTTTACTACTATTATTTTGGTGTGTTTTATATACTATATCTTTAGTGATTAACAACCTATTTATTTATTTATTATTATTAGTTCTTTTTTGCCTGTACTTTTAGGCCTCGAGCCTTCTTGTTGTAACTAAGTCAAGACCTAGTCAAAACCCACCTTTTACCAATAATAAAAAAAACACATGTAAATATGAATTACATCATAACACTTCATTTATTGTTCAAATGATAATGTACTATAAAATATTGTTTTTCAATTATATTGCAATATATACATAAAATTGGTCGAGTTGGGGGAGAATGATAGACTTATCAGTAAATGAAAAGGTAAAGGAAAATATTCTAAAATGGTGTCCATCAGAAGCCCTGCCAAACCCCTTCTTTTGACCCCTTCCAAATCTCCTCCCTCTAAAAAATCTCATTTTTTATTGTCTTTGACTTGAAGGATGAAGACATAGATGATAATTCTGAGGATGAAGAAGAGGACAATGATGGGTCAGGTAACTCTCACAATTTGGGTGTCCAAAATATAGATTTTCTAAAGGAGGATATCCAACTAGAAGGGCCAAAATAAAATTTGAAGGAATATTCAAGTGGAGATGAAAAGGAAAGAGAGAGAGAGACAGTCAGATTCCAATGGAGAAATTGTAGAGAAGATAAAGGACTTGTATATTGATATTGACCTCTACAAAAATATTTTATCTTGGATTATGAAATAAAATTACAGCTTGAAGGAGTCATCAATCTTATGAAAAACTTCCCTACAGGTAGCTCACATTTTTCCATTCATCACGTGATTGAAGAAGATGTTAATGTTCATTAGATTATGAAAAATTTGCAAGAGAGAGTAACTAACCTCAACAAAGAGAAGACCCACATGTAAAACAACATCAAACGACTCAATCAAATGAGCAAACTCATAATCAAAAATTATATCTCCAATATTAATGTCCTAAATATTGTTATCAAAGCTAGGATTAAGCATCAAGACAATGTTAGGACCAAAAAAAGGTCCAAAGGTTTAGAAAAGGGAACAATCTTTGATGCTTAAGAAATAGTTATAAGGGATATTGAGAATGTCCTCAATGACTTAGCGGAAGAATGGAATTCTGTTCGAACCGATTTGGATATGTAACTCTTGATTCTTTTACTGCTATTTTTTGTTGTGCTTTAGCTATTATATAGTTTTTGAGTAACAACCTATTTGTTTTTATTTCTCTTGGTTCCTTTTTGCCTACTCTTTTTAGCCTTGGGCCTTCTCATTGTAACGAAGAGAAGACCTAGTCAAAACCCCTATTTTACCAATAATGAAAAAGAACACAAGTAAAAATGATTCACATCATGGTATTTTATTTATTTTTCAAATGATAATGTACTATATAATAATGACTTTCAATTAAATTTCAATGCATACAATGGATATCATTGATGATTTTTCTCACATGACACTTATATATATATATATATATATATATATATATATATATATATATATGTCAAAAAAATCATTAAGTTACAATTTTTTTGGTTGACCATTGCTTTACATGGTGATCTTAGACTAAGATCAAAGATCTGAAGGGTATCCATTCTATGAAATTTTCATGGGGCATGATCCCAACATCATCCCTTATATTATGGTAAATTTTAATAACGACAAGATTTAATCCCTGGTGGATTCTTTGTAAATTAAACATCTTCACCAATTAAATAAAAAACTATTCATGTTAAGTGAATATTAACTTAACAAATTAAAAAAAACAATCATGTTTTCCATCAATGTATTTTACATCAATGACAAAAGAGGAGTTTGTTGGCATGTTGTTGTCATTGATGTCAAAAGGGTGCATCGTACAAAGGCATAATGGCCATTGATGTCAAAGATGTATCATGTCAAGATTGTGCTGTCAAGGTTGATGTCAAAGGTGACTAAGGATAGATGGTAGTATGTGATATTCCAAAGCACATAATTGTGTTTCATTGATGAGAATTTTCATAAGTGTTGAGATCATGGAAAGAGGCATGATGGTCAGTTCAAGGTCTAGTAAGGTATGAAGACTATAGTGTAAAGAGAGAGTGTAGCTTAATGGGGTATTAGAATCAGTTTCCAAGGCAAGTGTGAGTAGATGAGAATTGATAAATGTGATTCAATTTGTTTTAGGCATTTCCATGAAGTTTTAGGTTCTATTTTGAAGGAGAAGGCATGAAACGTTGTTTGGAGGTCTTTCGAGTGCTCAGAATGAAGGGTTCTCAACTTGAGAAGGATTTTATTATGATCATTAGCTTATCAAAAAATTTCATGGGAGCATAATATATTCATGAGATATGGGGAAGGGTCCTAGGTGAAATTTTGAGACATTAGTTTTTGAATTGAGAGGCTATGCTTTATGAACTATTGTTAACACTATAGACATGTTTACACGCTCTTTGAACCCTAATAAGGACCTGATGTTGAATATGTTGATCAAAAGTGACCATAATGGATTGGTATGAATAGGTAAGTGTTTTTATATTATATTGGACTCTCCCAAGTACCTTTAGGTGGTGGTGGTTAGTTAGATGAGAGAAAATGTGTAAATATAGGCTTGTTTATAAGGAATTTACTGTAGCAGTCAAAAGTTGCATTGGTCAAGAAAAGTAAATGGATGGAATAAGGAGATATATAGTCATAATATATGTCCATGAAGGTTTTTTGATAGGTTCCACTCTTCAATTATGCTAAAATAGTCATCTAAGTTATCCATTCGCTAACAAGACTAATGGTGTAAACAATGAAAAACCCAAGCAACAGTGAGAAGATGAATTAAAATGTGTTTTCATGAGTTAATGATGAAACGAAGTAAATAGATATTTTTTTTACTAATTTTAATACATTTTCATGTTTTGTATCAGTTTTTGAGGTCAATGAACATGGCGAAAAAAATGCTCACAAGTTGACCTATCTGGTTCAGATAAGATAGTGAAATATAAGGTCATGAGATTAGTTATTTGCCATTAGACCATATGATATTTATATTTTAAGATGGTATAGATATATCATAAGACCATATAAATTAATTATAAGTCATGTAAAGTGTCTATATAGGTGTTGGAGGTCTGAGTCACCACTAGTGGTCATTAAGGTAAACTAGCACTTTTGAGTGAGTGAGTTGTAGAGATGTTCTTAAGCTCTTATCTCCTAAGTGGAAGTGTATAATGAATTTGGTAATGACATTGAGGCCATTTAGAATCTATATATATACTTTTTTGATCATATTTGAGTGGATTAAGTATATTTTATCTTCACTTTTACAAAACAGGCTTTTGAAGCACATAGGCCTAATAAGATAATTTATCCTAAAAGAGGTTTCATGGTATGAATGAAAGACACAGGTCTAACCAAGCATGGATGAGGTTATTATAAGTATATTTATAATTAATTTAATTATTTTTATTTGTTTTATAAATCCATCTAGGCCTAAGAGAATAATGTTTTGGCATTAAGAGATAAACCAAATGCAATTATGTCTCCATGAGACCTAAAAGTGAAATGAGGCCTAATTGAGTCATGTCAGTCCCAAAGGGACTCAAATTTCATTTGATTCATGTCAAAAATATTTAATAATACCTATTATATGGCTGACCTAAGAGGTTAAGGGTGTGTGGCTGACTAAGTGCTATATGAACAAGGAATGGTATATATACAAGGTAGTTTTAGGCCTATTTGAGCAAGCTAAGAAGAAGTGAATGAAATAGAAGATTGAAGAATATAAGTAGGTATTTTATAGAATAATATGGGAATATATAAATTTTCATGAATATATAATAGTATTTATATATATGAAAATCAAATTCATATGACCTAATCAGTCTTGAAGAGACCTAGTTGAGTGAAGAGGCCTAAAAGGGAGTTTGAGAGGGATAAGAGTCTAGAGAGATGAAGAGGTGGTCATCATATGTTGGTTTAATAACATATTTTTATGAATTTTATAAAATAAATCAGGTGGTTGAGTTATTGCTAATTCATCTATGGGGTTGGTGCCTCCTTGCAAGTGGTTGCTTGCTAAAGCCTAGTCAAGTGGTTGCTTGGCTAGTTGGGGTTGGTTCTCCATATGGATTTGATGCTTCACTAATTTTTTTTAATCTTATAGTATTGTAGTACATTTTCATATATTAGTTGGTTTTCCTCCCCTTGAGGGTTTCCCACGTATGTGGTGTGTTCTTGTGTTTCATGATTATGTGGATAGTTGCTTATGCTTGCTAGATCTATATGATTGTTTGAATGGTTCATGATTTCTTAAGTGTAATTGAATGAAATGTTTTGAAGAGTGATTAAATCCCCTTATTAATCATTTTTCTTCCAGCAATTAGTAGCAGAGCTTGATCCTTTGAATTAGGCCTAACATCTTGAAGGAGATCCTTAAAGCACTAGCATGTCTAGTCAACAAGTACAGGGAGGTTTCTAAACCAATAAGGATCCTCTCTTCAATGGGACTAACTATGTATTTTTGATCATTATAATGAATACCTAGCTCATGTATTTAGGATAAGACATATGGAAATATATTTTTGATGGATTCATTCCACCTTCTACACCACCAATTGATGTAATAGGCAAGAAGGAAAGTGAGAAAAAACTCTAAAGCAATGAATGAAATCCTGTGTGGTTTTTCAAAAGAATAATTTGTTAAGGTCATGCATTATGATACAAACAAATGGATTTGGAAAAATTTATATACCATATATGGAGGAGACACCAAAATTAAGTTAGAAAACTTACAAACTCGTTGTAGGTAGTTTGAAAGTCTGATAATGAAGGAGGATGAAAACATTGCATCTTATCTATTGAGAGTAGATGAAGTGGTAAATATCATCAGAGGTCTAGGAGAGAAATTAGAACAACTAATAGTAGTAAAAAAGGTACTAAGATCACTGAATTCTAAGTTTGATTTAAAAGTGTCTAAAGAAGAGGAGATCAAAGATCTTAACACATTATAGATGGATGATCTTCATGGTATCTTTAATACCTATGAAATGAGAACAAGTGTTGGAAGACCTTCCAATAAGGAATTTGCATTCAAAGTTGAGAATAAGTCACAAGGTAATAAATCCAAGGATGATGACATAGACATTGATGATGATAATATATAAGCCATGTTTTCTATAAAACTAGGGAGATGTTTATGTAAGTATAAGGGAAAATTACCATTCAAATGCTTTAATTGTTGTAAGATTGGTCAATTTGCATCTAAGTGTCCTAACAAGGATAATATTGATCATGATGAACATCAAGGTGATGATAATAAGGTCTATGGGCTTGACAAAAGTAAGAAATATTTCAGGAAGTATGAAGGCAAGAAAGGGTCATTCAAGAACAAGAGAAGTTTCTGTACCAAAGAAGATAATAACTCATCTGATGTAAGTGACATAAGTACATCTAATAGTGATGATGATAGTAATGAGCATGAGAATAATGAAATCTTATTCATGTATATAAAAATAGATAATGAGGGTTGATCAAAATGGAAAGTCCTTATGGATGATAAGAATCTAATGAAGAAGAGGTTGAAGTGAACCTTGAGGTAGAACTGGTGAGTGCTCTAGAGGATTTAAAGTTCCAAAGAAGGAAGAATCAGAAACTAGGATCATTGGTTAAGAGTTATGAGAATAAAATCAATATCTTTGAAGAGAAACTAAACATTAACACCAATGAACATGAGGAGATCATCAAATAGATGGAAAATTAGATTGAAATTATCACTACAAATAAAAATACCAAGGAAGAAGAATGAATCAAGTTTGAAATAAAAATGAAGTCCTTGAAGGCAAAACTAGATTAGACATCAATCAAGTTGAAGACACATCAGAGATTTGTGAAGAGTATTGAAGTTCTTTGTGATATTTTGAGTAGTCAAATGTTTATACATGGCAAGATAGTTCTTGGGTTCAAATAAGACCAAAAAGAGAACAAGAAGAGTTATACCTCAAAGACCTATGTAGAAACTCTCAAATCTGAGACTTGTAGTGATCATCAACAAGTCAAGAATACCAACATGAAGATACCAATCATGGAGCCCAACATAATGAGGTATTTTAACTATGTCAATGGTTTTTTTTCTTGTCATAACTCTAGTCATAGAACAAGTGATTGTAGAATGGTCTCAAGGAATGAGTTATCATGGGACCATGGGAGAAGGAGTGATCAATCAAGAGGTATGTACAAAAAATTTGTTTGATATAGTTGTCAAAATATGGCACACATTGTAGAATTTTGTACTAATGGAGTTAGATGTCCCTCAAGAGTTAACAAGGTATATGGAGATTATAAAGTGCATGAGAAGAGTGAAACATTGGTATGAAAGCCAAAGAAAGTCAAGAATAATCATATTGAGGCCAATGGTTAAGATGGATTATTTACTAAGATAAAGCAAGGATTAGAAGTGGAGTGTCAAGAACACTTGTTATTTGTATGTATTGATAAGGTAGTCAAAGAGAAAAATAATTATGACAAGATGGATGAGTCAAATGATTCAATCAAGCCTAAGTTGATTCTAAGGAGGGACTATCAGTCTCATGATTGCAACATAGTTGAGGAAAGTGGTTTGGAGATTTGGGAATGCATTAAGTTCATGGAGTTTTGAGAGCCCTATGAAAAAGGGTGATTCCATTAGGCTTCATGGAGATGTTCTTCTATTAGTAGAAGCGTGAAGTTGAAATAAAAAAAAGTAATCATCTTGAGAGAATTCCAAGTTGTTTGTGTTGCAAGGTATGAGTTGTTTTATTTGTAGATTGATTTATGTTGAGAAGTGGTATTTGTATCAAGATACTTGAAGGAGATTGAGAAAGGTCTGTGAGTCCTGATGACTCATATGATGACCACAAGATGTGAGGATAAAATGGGAACTAATCAGATTATTCATTAGCTTTAAGAGCAGATAAGTAAATTGTATATGTCAAAGAAGGTATACAGAAAACATGAAGACAGGTTGAAAATGTGGATAATACTAAGATCATGTTTATATGATGCTTCATAGACTTTATGATCCTGTTACCAAAAGAGGTAGAGAACTCAAAAAGAGAAAAAATTTAGAATGGGAAAAATAACCTGTTTAGAGATGTTTCTAAGAATGGATTCCATCTCGTGATTCAAGAATAGAGTATGGAGTTAGGGGGAGATTTGTAGCTATGTGTTGTGAAGTGTCAAGACAATGATAATAATCATGGTTTATTGAGGTATAGTTCAAATGTTCAAGAAGTTGTCCACAATAAATGGTATGAGCTTAAGGTAAGTTTTGCCAGCATTTCCCTATGTTGTTCAAGTTTAAGGATTAGACGGTAGTTTGTTGAAAACCATTTGTCATTAATGTCAAAAGGGGATAATGAGTAGATGGGAAAAGTACTATTTTGAAGTGACTTCATTTTTGTAGTATGTTTTCCATGAATTTATTCTCCATTAATGACAAAGGGGGAGTTTGTTGGCATGTTGTTGTCATTGAAGTAAAAAGGGTGTAGCATGCAAAAGAATAATGGTCAATGATGTCAAAGATGTATTATGTCAAGATTATACTATCAAAGTTGATGTCAAGGTGAACAAGGACATGTGATAGTATGTGATATGTCAAGGCACATAATAGTGTTTCATTGATGGGAATTATCATAAGTGTTGAGAGCATGAAAAGAGGCATGAAGGTCAGTTCAAGGTCTAGCAAGGTATGAAGACTATGGTGTAGAGAGAGTGTAGCCTAACGGGGTATGAGGATCAGTTTTCAAGGCAAGTATGAGTAGGTGAGAATTTAAAAATGTGAGTCAATTTAATTTAGGCATGTGCATGAAGTTTGAGGTTCCTGTTTAAAGGACAAGGCATGCAAATTTGTTTGGAGGTCTCTTGAGTGCTCAAAATGAAGGGTTCTCAACCCGATAAGGATTTTATTTTGCTCATTAGATCATCAGAACTTTTCATGGGAACATAATATAATCAATAGAGATGGGTAAGGGTCCTAGGTTAAATTTTGAGGCATTAGTGTTTGAATTGAGGGGCTCTGTTTTATGAATGATTGTTAACACTGCACATAGGTTTAAACCCTCTTAGAATCCTAATAAAGACTTGATGTTGATTATGTTGATAAAAAGTAACAAAAATTTATTATTAATCCTAGGTAAGTGTTTGTATATTTAAATGGACTCTCCTAGGTGACTCAAGGTGGTGGTGGTTAGTCAGATGAGAGAAAAAATGTACATATATAGGCTTGTTTGTGAATAGTTTACCATGACAGTCAAAAATTGCATTGGTTAAGAAAATCAAATGGATGGAAGAAGGAGATAGAGAATCATAATATATGTCCATGAAGGTTTATATATAGTTTCCACCCTTCAAGTGTGTTAAACCAGTTATCTAAGTTAGCCAGTCGCTAATAGACCTAATGGTGTAAACAGTGAAAGACCCAAACAACAGTGAGAAGATGAATTAGAATGTATTTTATTGATAAGATGATGAAAACAAGTGAATAGAGGTGTTTTTAAAGAATTTTAAGACATGTTCATGTTTGGTATAAGTTTTGGAGATCATTTAATTTGGTGAAAAAGTTTTTTACAAGTTGACCTATCTATTTCATATAAGATAGTGAAATATAAGGTCATGAAATTGGTCTAAAAGACCAATATTTACCATTAGACCATATTATATTTCTATTAGAGGATGGTTTTGATATCTCATAGGAATATATAAATGCATGATAAGTCATGTAAAGTGTCTATACATGTGTTGGAGGTCTGAGTCACCATGACTTGTCTTTAAAGTAAACTGGCAATTTTGAGTGAGTGAGTTGTAGAGAAGTTCTTGAGATCTTATCTCCTGAATGTAAGTGTCTAATGAATTTGGTATTGAAACTGAGGTCATATACATATACACACACACACACACACACACACACACACACACTTTTTTTATAATATTTGAGTGGCTTAAGTATATTTTAGCTTCACTTTTGCAAGATAGACTTTTGAAGTACACATGCCTAATAGGACAGTTTATCCTAAGAGAGGTTTCATGGTATGAATGAAAGACACAATTCTAACCTCCATTCTAATATATATATATATATATATATATATATATATATATATATATATATACACACACATACATATACTTTTTTTATAATATTTGAGTGGCTTAAGTATATTTTAGCTTCACTTTTGCAAGACATAATTTTGAAGTACACATGCCTAATAGGACAGTTTGTCCTAAAAGAGGTTTCAAGGTATGAATGAAAGACACAATTCTAACCAAGAATGGAGGAGACCCATAGAGATCTATTTTTAAGTAATTTAATGGTTTCAAATTATTGAATAAATCCATCTAGGCCTAAGAGAATCAAGTTTTGGCATTAAGAGATGGACCTAATGCAATTAGGTCTCCATGAGACCTAAAAGTGAAATGAGGCCTAATTGCATGTCCAACCAAAAGGGACTCAAATATAATTTGATTCATGTCTAAAAGATGTTCTAAGACTTTTTCTATGGCTAAACTAAGAGGTTAAGTGTGTGTGGATGACTAATGGTATACGAACAAGGAATGGTATATATATAAGGCAATTTTAGGCCTATTTGAGCAAGCTAAGAGGAAGAAAATGAAGTAGAAGATTGAAGAATAGAAGGAGGTATTGTATACCATTATAGGGATGTATATAAACTATAATGAAGATATAACATGAGTTATATGTATGAAAATCAAGGTCGTATGACCTATTTAGTCTTAAAGAGAGCTAGTTGAGCGAAGAGGCCTACAAAGCAATTTGAGAGGGATACGAGTGTGAAGATATGAAGAGTTGGTCATCATATTATTGTTGAGAAACATAGTTTTTTGAAGGTCATCAAAGCAATCATGTGGCTGAGTTGGTGCTGAGTCATCCAGGGGTTTGGTGCCTCCTTGCAAATGGGTGCTTGCTAAATCTTAGTCAAGTGGGTACTTGGCTAGTTAGGGTTGGTACTCCATGTGGAGTTGTTGCTTCACTAAATTTGGTTTTTGTCTTATAGGACTATAGTCCATTTTTAGAGATAAGTGGGTTTTATTCCCATTAAGTTATTCCCACATATGTGATATGTTATTTTGTTTCATGCTTATGTGGATAGTTGCTTATGCTTGGTAGATCTATATGTTTGTTTGAATGGTTCATAATTTCTTAAGTGTAATTGAATGAAAGGTTTTGAAGACTGATTCACCCCTCCCCTCGTAGTCATTATGCTTCCAATATTGTATATGTTTCTTTTCTATTGGGTAGTTGTTTTCTATTACTAGCCTCCTTTGGTATATTACTCTATTTTTGCTCCTATTTTTATGACTGATTTGGTGCTTTGGTTTGATATGGGTTTTTATATTTACAAGGCTCTAGGGACTTTCAAAACTTTGAAATTTTACCCTTAATAAATAAATAGGTTTGTGAGAACACATGTAAATATGAATCACATTTAATTAAATTGCAACACATATATCCATAAATATTTAATTACAAAGTACAAATATTTAATTATGAATAAAATTGATACAAAAGGGTAGAATAGTTTTAATTAATTTTTCAAACCCATCACCTCATTTTCAAGAGAAAAACTCTTTAAAAAGATGACCAATTCTACCTTTTCTTAGGGATCCTCTTCAAAATATTACTTATGTAATAACAAAAAAATTGCATGAAGACTATATTAAGGATGAATCAACCATCATATACATGCTTCGATAATTCTCTATTCAATTAACATTTATACTTTACCAACACATACACATTATATATACTGACATAACAGACTATAAGCAACACATACCAATTTCTTAGTTTCTTTCTCAAACCCACTCTTTAATTTCCTTACATACTTAGCATGAAGACTATATTAAGGATGAATCAACCATCATATACATGCTTCGATAATTCTCTATTCAATTAACATTTATACTTTACCAACACATACACATTATATATACTGACATAACAGACTATAAGCAACACATACCAATTTCTTAGTTTCTTTCTCAAACCCACTCTTTAATTTCCTTAAATACTTATATATATATATATATATATATATATATATATATATGTATATATATATATATATATGTATATATATATATATATATATATGTATATATATATATATATATGTATATATATATATATATATATATATGTATGTATGTATGTATGTATGTATGTATGTAATTTAAAGAAATTAAAGAGTGGGTTTGAGAAAGAAACTAAGGAATTGGTATGCATTGCTTATAGTTTGTTATGTCAGTATATATAATGTGTATGTGTTGGTCAAGTATGTGTGTGTGTGTGTGTGTGTGTGTGTGTGTGTGTGTGTGTGTGTGTGTGTGTGTGTGTGTGTGTGTGTGTGTGTGTGTGTGTGTGTGTACACACACCAAAATAATTCCTATATTTTATTTTATTTTGGAGGTCCATTTTAAATGCTTCAACCATGCACTACATATTTCATATTTTATTTTGAATGAAATACTAGACCACTCAATATAATACTCCATTAATAAAAGTTGCTATATCAATAAAATCATTATATTTCAATTTTAGCTCTATATATGCACTTGATATATATTTTTTATTAGGGTAAAAAGTGGGTTTTGATAGGGTCTCAGAACCTCTTATAAAACCATAATATATAACAATCAAGGTCATAAACAGTGTAACAAAGATCAAACAATAGTTAGCATAGGCATATGTATATATACTTGATATTCTACTATGTATATGATGCTTAAAATAAATTTTCTATTTAACCATAACCTTAACTTTTCTTAAATACTTTTTCTCTATCTTATTACACTTTTCTAAAAACATTTCACCTCTATGTTCCAACTACTACATGAATTCAATTAAGATTTTATTATGTTATACATCTTTGTTATTGAAACAATTATAACTAAGGGTAAGTGCACATAGTTGGGGGACAATTTCATGGATATTACAAGTAATGTGATCACATTAATTAATAACAAGATTGCATTATTTAATTAATGTGATCATGTTATTTGAATTATGGCTCAGTGATTATCGAGCCATAACACAATCGTATTATTATATAACATGATTGCATTATATTGAATAATAACATGATCACATAATTATAATTTTTAATAACATGATCATGTTACCTGTGTGTCAAAAAAAATAAAAATCAAAACCCAAATGCAAAATCCTCATTTTGCATTTGAGTTTCCTTGCTCTCCTCTAGCTTCTACAATCACGTTTTTCATGAAATACACCAAAGAGTGCTAAGAAGCTGCCAAATTCATCCCACAAACCTATTGATCGATGATGCCACCATGTAGGAGAGGTAAGTGATAGGCATCTTCCCTATTTAACCCTAATTTTTCATTATTCTCATTATTTAACCCTAGTTTTTAATTGTAATTTTTTTAACAGTCCATCTTGGTAACTCTCCTAACCCTCCACAAAACCATCTTGTTGTTCCTCCTCTTAACCCTCCATAAAACCCTCTTGTTCCTCTTATACCTCAACCTAACCCTCCTATAGTTCCCCAAAACCCCTTGACAGTTAAGAGATTCTGATTGACAACATTATGGGAAATAAACATTAAATTAAAGAGTTAATTGGTAGATTAAAGGTTATCACTTCGACCAATTCCTTAGATACCTCATTAGGTCAAATTAACTCTATAAGGAGTCAAATTGATAGATGGACCTCATATAGGGATACTTGTAGGGCATATTATGCTGACAAGTTATCATCCCTTTTAGGTCAAGAACAAAGAAATTTCAAAATCCTTCATTTATACCCTATTCATCGACTAGCCACCAATGCCCCATTTCCTGTAACCGCTAAACATTTTCCTATCCATCACTATGTACATAAATTATTCACACCCGATTTTTGAGATTGATGGTGGGTTGTCTTTTACTATCAACTGTGTAACAAACATGAGGTCCCATTATATTTTTTGAGGAAACTCTACTGTGATTTTGTCCTCAACAAGATTCCTAATTATTTTGATTTTGGTGAGTTTTAGGGCCGAAGAAAAGGCTATGCATAAGATCGACTAGGTGCATGTCATGCACCTAATTAGCCTGCATGGATCCATATTCAAAAGCCTCTTAAACCTGAGATCCCATCTATAGTTCAACAAGTCATGGAGATTGACACTCTCCATGCTCTTAGTTCACTCATCAATACACTCATTCAACATATGAGTAGAGTTTTATAGAGTGATGCTACAAATATGCCACCTAATTAACCCTGATCCACCCTTGTAGTTCATATGGGGCTATATGCACTAGACCTTATAATGATGATGGTGTTGGTGGTTCAAATAGATTATATAATATTCTTATGAGTGATGATTTTTTGTCACACACATTTGGTGCACAAACATCAGCCACCACACAGATTTAGGTATATTTTATATAAATGTCATGTTAAATTTAAGTTATATTTGCAAATTTGATTTAGATAAAAATTAATTTACATAGAAATTGAATATAATATATGTCATTTTTATGTCATAGGAGGTGGTGGTTCCTTCATCATCATAGTTGACATTTACAGAATTTGATTTGTCATGACCATTATTTATATATTTAGATCTAGCTACTGGGCCATCCACTACTACATCTATCTCTATTAGGACAACACCATTTACCTATACATAGGTAAAATTTTGGGTTAATCTTATTCTTTATGTACATATAGTCAATGTATATTTTCCTTGTAAGTTTAAGTTAAATTTATCTTTCTCTATTTTCATACTCTATTTTCATGATCTCTCTCTTTATCCTTTCTCTATTCTTTATAATAGTTTCAAGCTATGAGAATGGGCTCAACAGTATTTATATAACTACTTTTGGCAAATCCCATAAATATTCCATGAATAAGATCATTCTAGATTAGATAAGGGTAGTTCACATGCCATGAGGATACTTATAAAATGAATAACACTTATCTTGTGGTCCTTATAGGTAACACTATCTTGAAAATGAAGTTTTTATGCTCAATATAGTCATATTCTCACTTTGTCTTATGTCACCATTACCATTATACATAAATCCACATGTTACCCTTAAAAATGAGTGATAATAGCAAGGGAATTTTAGGTAAAAGAGAATAAATACACATCATTAATAATATAAATAACATATATGTTTTTATCTTTGCATCTAATTTACTTCTCTTCTCAAGAATTAATGTAAAAATAACACAACCGAAAACATAAAAGTCATGAATGGTCTTATGTTGGACCGTGCTTCCTTGGTCATATAATTATTGATAATTAAAGAAGGAAAATCAAAGCATCATTTTATAATTGAAAAAAAAAAAATTCATGCCATCCTTGAGAAATGCAATTGCTATTATGTTAACAAAATATATGATGGGATTTGAATTATAGCCATTATTTTATAATGTACTTCAAACCATGTGATAGTTTCAAGATTCAAAACACTAAACTAAATGAAATTCTAACATATATGAATATTGGTTTGTACCCAAATTCACATCTAAATTTATTTTTATATTGTATTCTTCCTCATCTCTATGCATGGATAGTAAAAATGTTGTAATGGTTTCTTCTATAGATAATTATGGTTTCTTGATGTCTTTATGCAAACATTAAGTGTAAATATTAGTGAAAATTACTTTAAGGCAATTATTTTATTATCACATCAAACATTTGTTATTTAAAATAATATTTCAATTTTATCATCATTATAATGATGCAAGATCATCCTTGTCATAAGTCTATATTCTATCGCCAAAAAGATATAAGTCTATATTTTCAATAAATTTCTAACATGGTGAGTGTAGTGCATAGATCATATAATATGTTTATTTGGAGGATTACATAGGATGTGGAGGTTACCATGGTAGTTTAGTGATTTTTTGAATCTAAAACAAGTTTTACGCAAAGGATTTACTTAGATAAAATGGTGCAAGAACATCATCATCTGAAGGATGCATAGAGCGTGAAATTTCCAATGCACATGGGGTAAACCACACTAGAATCATGGTGAACGAGACATGCATAAGGAAGAAATGAATTAAAGTGAAATAACAAGGGAAGACTCAAATGCTCATATAGAATACTTAATACATAAAGGATTAAATAAAACTAATGAGTAAGTGGAGATATTAGATCATAAATTTAGAATTCAACCATTGAGTTGGCTAATATATTTAGAGATGGAAAATAAAAATAAACATGTATTACATCTTATTTAGGCATGCAACCTCCTTATGAACATGTGGTGATTTGAAAGGGTTTTCATGAATCTAAAGTGACACATATCACTTTGGAAAATGTAAGAAGAGATGTGTTAGGAAAGATATAAGAATGGGTGAGTTGTTGGAAGAGTGATGTAAATAACTAGATAATTAAGGTATCTTCTTCATCCAACAATCTAGAAAAGAGTATAATAAGAGTGAGTAAATGAGGTATAACTATACTCCACTGTATCTAGGAGAATATTGCATTCACAACTAGTAGCCAAGTGTGACTTGTAGCTCACATAATATAAACTATTGTAATTATTTTTTATTAAAATTATATATGAAGTTATGCTTTGGACCTATGTCTTCATGTGAAACTATTTATCTATAGGATTAGGGATTCCCATAATTAGAAACCCTATCCCGTAATGACTACACCAATTAGTAGTAGAGCAAGGTTAGTCTTCATGCAGAGAGTATGGAATAGCTACCTATGTAGGATTAAAATCTATGATATTGTAGTAGTAGGGTTTGATTGTCTAGATGGTCAATATGCCTTCAAGAAGAGTGGTTGGTAGAGGTGGATTCATTGTATAAAATATCATTGGAAGACTAGATGGTCTCTTGGATGTATTTAAGGTTCATGCAACTCTTTGGTGGAAGGAAGTTTAGATTTAAAGAAGAAGAAGAGGGAAGGGAAATATCTAAATGGGATAGAATGTTCACCAAGATGAAAGGTAAATTCCTATTTAGAGATTAACATATGTATTTATTAAATAAGTTAATTTTTTTAGCTAGACATATTTTACTATCAAGGACAATACCAAGAAGTTTTATAAAATCACCATCAAATTTGGCCATGGTGAAATGGATTATGTTTTAGTGGAAAGATATATAAATGGATTGAGGTTCAGTATTGAAAAAGAGATGAGAATGGTGAGGATTCAAACTATGGAATAAGATTTAAAAATTACACTAAATGCATAGGATATATTTTCTCGTAAACAACATAGTGTTATGTGAGGTAGAGGGAGATTTGTACTTGAAGGAGGATAGTGTGGTGCTAGAGGAAATTGACAAATAAATGGAAAAATTAGCTATGTGAAAAACAAAACACACATATAGGATTACAAACATGCATATGAAGGTGAGAAAGGTCACGTGCATGGAAAGAGTTTTTAACCATCTAAAGGGTGTGGAAGGTTTGGTTGAGGAATCGAAAGAGGATTCCCTGAAACAAGTTTCAGATGTGGATAGCTTAGGTATAGAGCATATGAATACCCTCGGGCACAAGTGAAAAGTAGTGGAATAATTTGTTTTGATGCACATATCACACATAGAGATGAAGAAATGAAGAGGGTATTAAAAAATCCAACAAAGAAGGATATTGAACTACCATAAAGGAAGAACCTATTTTAGATAAATTTTAAGATAATGGGAAAGCATTTTAAGGTGACTATAGACATCTATAACACTAATAATATCATTTCAATCGAGATGGTCAATAAATTTAAGATGAATAGGGTAGTTCACCTTAATCCATACAAAGTTTATTTACTATAAAAGGGCCATCAAATCTTGGTTAATGATAAATGCTTAGTAGTCTTCCAAATCAACACATAAAAATATGAGTTATGGTGTGAAATTAGGCCAATGGATGTGTGTCATGTAATTTTAGTAAAGCCTTGGATATTTGATAGAAATATTGAACATAATTATAGAACAAATACCTACTACCTAGAGAAGGATGGTAATACATTTATGTTGAAGCCCTTAAAAGATAAGGGAGGAGTGTGTAACAATATTTGCACACATTTATTGTTGGTCTCAAGAAAGGATTTCCTAAATAAACTATAGGAGGAAAAATGTTATAATATCATAAAAAATATTTTGCAAAACATATGCACATAAGGAAATGAATAATCAATTTTATAATAAGTGATGGATTTGTTGAATGAGTTTATGGAGATCATCTTGAGTGATATACTCAATAGGTTGTTACCCATGCATAACATCAATCATCACATAGATATGATGCATGTATTGAGTTTAAAAAATAAGGTATTATATATATTAACACCTAAGAAGAATGAAGAGTTACAAAGTCATTTATAGGAGTAGTTAGATAAAGGGTTGATCAGAGAAAGCTTAAGCCTATATGTAGTACCAATAGTATTAGAACCAAATAAGGGAGATGAATAATGAATGTGAATATAATAAAGAGCCATTAAAAATATAATTATGAGGTTAAAATTTCCATTTTTTCATGCATAAATGACTTGATGGATTTTATTAAGTGGATTGTAATACTTTACCAAGATTTATTTAAAGAGTGGATATCACCTAATATGTACTAGCCTCAATAATTACACCTTGCAGTTTCTTCCAATTCAACATCCAAATTATTTGTTAATTTTGTTCTCTTGAGCCAAAATAAGACAATATATATTTAGATGGTTAAAACTTGATATATTGTACAAGGACCTCCCTTCCTCAACCTATTGGTAGAATGTTATTTACACACCTTTGTCAAGAGGTGGATTCACCATGGCTCATGTTCCTTTCTATTAGTTGGGTGCTTTTCCATAAATCACTTATCATCCATATATTATAAATGAATGTGATATCAATCCATGTATTATATATAAAGATACATATTATTGATATTTTGCATATAATAGAATGATGATGGCCATATATGTGTAGCTAAACCTTTCCCCTGTAAATATATAATGGTATTTTACTCTATCCAAAGAAGCTTTACAAGTAAAGATAGATTTCTTGATATGTCTATTATTCCTTTTCTCTCCCTAATTTTGCCTTGTCGAAGTGTTACTATTCTTGGTTTACATTGTCTTTTCATGATATGTACATTGTATGGTAGTTATTTACTTCCATGATTCTTGGTTTATAGTGTTTTTTCATGATATGCACATTGTACGAAAGTTACACTTCCATGATTATTGGTTTACATTGCCTTTTCATGATGTGCATGGTTTCCATATATAAGATTTGATAATTTATATAAAAGTATGTGAGACCTTGCTTACATGAACAATTGTTGGTTGGAGTAGACACTCCTCCCTCTCTATGAGCTGAGACAGACATAGGCATTGCTACTGCAATGTCATATGCATAGGTACTGATAGAGTTATATATTAGTTCTTGTAATTTTGAATTTTAAAAATAGACTTGTTTTAATAATTTTAGTACATACACTTGGGGAAACTATAACCTATGTAAATGTATTGTATATGTAGGTTTTTCATATGAAATATGATAGTCCTAATTAGATGATGAGTAGGATAACTTCTCATGTTCCTCCCATATTTGAGATGCCTATTTAGATAGCTGAGCCTGCCATTGACTTGTTTGAGCATGAAAAATAGATTGAGTAGGTTCGTGAGCTTGCATTAAGTGCATGTTTAAATTGTTTCTTAAATTTAATTTATTAATAATTATTTTAATGTATTTTATGTTAATTTTGTAATAATTCTTCTATTTGAACAAGCTAAACTGCAAGCTAGCTATGAGTGTAGGACCCATAATTAGACCTTGGAGTAATCCAAGCCATTAGAGGGGTCTCCATCTACTAGAAGGGCATCCTAGGGAGAGTCTTCTTTGAGGAAGGCAAAAAAAGGGAGTCTATTTGATGAATAGGATGTCTTATGTACATGAGATGTACTTTTTTGTATGCCTATATAATAATTTATACATTTTTGGCATTGTATATGCACATATGACATTCAGCCAACATCAGATACTATGTTGGTAGATGTAATTTTTTGTATGCCTATCACATTAATCTATGTATTATTGACATTAGACACATGTGCCTATATTGTATGCCTATCATGGCAAGATCTATCTAATTTATATTTATTTTTTATTTCATTGTGTGTTATTGTATAGTGTTATTTTAATATTCCAAACTATTATCTATCATATCTTTTATTTAATGTTTTACACAAATGAGGATTTAAAATTTGTTCTTTTCAATGCTATAAATCTTAGATCCCCCAAATTTTTTCAAATTAAAGTTTTTATTTCATTGTGTGTAGTGGAAATGACTAATGACACTCTTATCACTTAGGATTAATGGCCTTCTTATCTTTTTACCTACTTTTTATATAATTTGGAGACATTTATTGGTGTCATTAGACCTATGGGAAACCTCTCACATTCATTCTCTAACTCATTTAATACATTCCATTCACAAATGTCCTCTCACTCTTTCACTATCTTCTCACTAGGCAATCTTCTTAGGTTTCACGTACCAAAACTTAATATAGGTCTCAAGGAGTTAGCATTCTATATATATGCTCTTATATGGTCAAATTAAACCTGCCTTAAGCTCTTACAAACACTCAAACACACTTCAACATTCAGTTCCACATATAGGGCTCACAATGGTCTATTTAGGCTTGTAGCCTTTATTTGTACAAATTCTCTTAGTTTGAGAAATATATTAACTAGTATAGATATTTAAAACCTTTTATATCCACCCTCTATCTCCTTATAATGTGTGGCAAATTTCATGACCTAACTCCACTCCTAGACCACACTTCCTTTGTAAACCACCCTTCACTTAGGCCTAATTAGCCCTATCTTAAATCCATAGTCACCAAATTCATATTGTGTAGCATTGAATCACATCAAAACCACTTTATTAATTTTCCATACATCAAAACATTTCATATTATGAAGTTTCATTAATTTATAAGGGTTAAAACTCTTTCTATTGAGATTTTGCTCTTAAAACCCTAGTTAAGCTTTTACATAGGCTAAGGGGATGAATAATTAAATATCTTGATTTATACAAATTTTCAAAGGACCAAAATTCCATGTATAGGTCTATTTTCACCCACACAACTTTTACAATGGGTGATGCAATTAATTTCTCTATATTCTCTCTTTTAACCATCAAAACATATGTTTTTTAGTCCTATTTAGGACTATAACGATAGGGTTTATGTATTAATGAGTGTCAAGGAATCTATTAAGGGATTTTCCAATTATCACTACCTTATTTCCACCTATCACCAACCATACAAAATATTATATCCATTATAATAAACATTTATATATGAAAAGTCTTTCCTCTCTATCTTGACTGTGCATAACAAGGCACCCTAGAAGCCTGTGACAACAACATGGAATATTAGTTCAATTTTAAATCCCTCATGCTTATTAAAAGAGATTAAAAACCTCATTTGTTGATGGGACAATATTAAAATTCCATATATTCAATGGCATACCTAAAAATATTAAGAAATAACTCTTACTTCCCTTTGCAATGTGATTGTTAACCCAAAAGAGGGTATAGATAGGGTTTCTTTATTTTAGAGGATTATATGTTGATTATTTACCATTATATTTTGTATAAAAAATAATTAACCTTCCACATAAATGATTATTCTCAATATATATATCGTTATATACACCAAATTCATACTCCCTTATTGAGAAATAACCATTTACTTTCATATTCGACTGTCATAGGCAAAATAAGATATATGGGTAGATGTAACCATTTCTACTAAGTTATCCATGTATAAATGTCTTACTCATTTCTATGTAGGTTTGTATAGGTTCAACACATTCAAAACAACATGATGACTGATAACTTACCAACATGGTGGAATCACTCCAATCTCCCTTCCTTGATTGTGACCTATAGTCACTTCTTGATTACCACCTATAGTCATTCATCCACCTGCAACCTTAAAAAAATGATAACATATTCATTGCTTCAAGGAGCTTCAAGGATAAAATGAAACTAATGCAATCACATACACTAAATGAAGAATCCAAAATAAGTCACTTTCTAGGTCAATATGTTAATTACTCAATACCACCTAATAGGTCAATAGGTTAATAGGTAAATTACCACCTAATAGGTCAATAGGTCAATAAAGTTTCTACGACCACCTAAGAGTTAAATAGTTCAATAGGTCAATTAAGTTTCTAATACCACCTAATAGGTCAATATGTCAATAGTTCAATAGGTCAATTACTCATTAAATTTCTAGTTTTCTAGTTTAAGTTGTCAAAGTTATAAAAATTGTCAAAGTTATCAAATTTATCAGTAGGTTAATAGGTCAATTAGCCATTAAGTTTCTAGGTCTCTAGTTTAAGTTGTCAAAGTTATCAAAGTTTAAGTTGTGGTTGTAGAACTCTAGTTCTGATGCTTCCTGAGTAAAAATCGACACTACCAACATGTTTGAGTGGGTGGGTATAGATAAAATATAAGAAAAAGTGCTTATTCTCCCATCAAGACCAATCAACAAACCCACCACCCATCCCGGCCTTAAGAACACCCTTCCCAATACAAGAAAAATGCAAATTTTAGCCTAAGTTAAAACATGTATAAAACAAAAATTGTAAGTCATTTTTATGAACCATAAAATCCATTCTACCTATTTAATCCCTCTTATCACACTCTAGAGAAGTCAGGTGGAAGCTTCAAGATCAATCTATTAGACAAGTTGTAATGACGGGTCCAAAAATATAACTTTTTGGTAGTGAACAAGCAAATTTTTGAAGTCTAACTGGCATTTATACCTCTAAGACCTTCACCTATGAATCTATCACTTTGATCACATCTAGATAGGCAAATTAAATGTAATCACATTTCCACAATTTTCAAATCCATCTGGAAGTGCATTTTCACTACCATTTTGGAGAGAAAAAACACTAACAACAAATGTTGTCAAAGTTTAAGTTATGGTTAAAGAACTCTAGTTCTGATGCTTCTTGAGTGAAAATTGACATTGATAATATGTATAGGGGGCAGATAATGTTTAGGACCAGGTTATTGGCCTCCTATCAGGCCTGATCGATAAACCCACCACCCATTTTGGCCTCAAGAACAACCTTCCCATTACAAGAAAAATGCATTTTTTAGCCTAAGTTCAAATACTCTTAAAATAAAACCTGTAAGTCATTTCTTGATATTCAATCATGTCTAAATTGAGATTCAATCAAGTCCAACCTAAGCTTCTCTTAGTTTCAAGTATATAGGATTCTTTACTGACAGTGTTAACCACATGAAGGTGGAAAATTATCTGGCACCACTAACCTACAAAAAAATGTTAGTAAGTAATTAAAAATAAAATTTTTATGTACTACCTATAAAATATAAAATATTTGGTAAAATTGATTACATCTACATTTGAAAAGTCAACATACCTCTTTAATTCAATCCAATGAACCATTAAGATCTGCTCTAACCTTGATAGTATCAAGAATAGCTTCATGGTCTAACTCCCAAACATTCCAAAATTTTCTGTTTAATGACCACCCATGATATTTTTGTAATTGAATACTCATTGCAAGAATCAAATTTGAATAGTGAAATATCTTCTTGTGCATTTCAAATTCTCCAAACAACCATTGATCTAAAATTTTTTATAGGATATCGTTGAAACCAAGTTCTAGTGACTACCATTGATCTAGTGGGATAGTCAATGTTTTCTCCATCTATAACTAGGAAAGTCAATTTTTTCTTTCTCTCTATGACATAAGTAGTAATCAGTGCCTTATTTTTTATCCTCATCTACAATAATTTTAAAAACATGCCTTGTATAAAAAAAAATCATTTTTAGTGACAATATGAAGATATATTTAATGATAATAAATTATACATTATGAAAAATATTCTACCTAGCTACACTAGATCAAATATAGGGTCAAAGTCATTTGATGATGCCATATTTATAAGTTTCAATGTTATTGGAACTTGATATGTATTGATTGGAATTAGTGGTTTGGAACTCTAATCATCTACCCACTCTTGTGAATCACACTCATTCCAAATAGAGTCTATGCATGCAGAATAAAAACATGACAAGTGTCTTGTATGAATAGTCAAAGAACCTGCATTTGAGGTATGAAATGACTGGAGTTCACTTGAACCTGTTAGAGTCATACAATACTCATAATTTACAAAGAGTTCTTCCTCCATTAACCATAAATGTCTACGAATAGTATAATTTGATTGAGCACCATGAAACATATTCTCATTACACCATTAAACCATAGTTTTTGCATATATCAAATTAAAAACCTCTTCAAAATTCAATTCATCCCTTGCAATTGCTCTTTTTACACATGATCCAACACTTTCATGCTCCCCTTTTCCATGGCTAACCTTGATGAAACTTCAAATGTGTTCTACACTAGTGGTAATGTGCATCCTTCTCAACCAATAAAACATCTATGCATTTTTGAATTTTGATATGCAATTGTCTAACCAAATGTAATGTTGATTGAAAGTAATGTTCCTCTGACTCAACTATTCATAGAACTTTTAAAAATAACCTTGCACATACTCTAAACAATGTGATCTATCATCATTGATATAGAAATGGTACTCCCTTATTATTTCTTGTTGTTGCTTTGTACTATCAAGTGCATGCATGAATGCTATATGCATGAATATGGAAACTTGTGATGAGTTTTAATACTGTGATTAAACTTCTATTTGAGGTTTGAATGTGTAATTTTCAAAAAAATCAACTACTAAAACAATTGAACCAAGTAGGAATGTATCCTTGTTTATCTTGAAATGTTCATCCAACCACATATACATATTTTTTGTGTGCCTTGCATACTCATAAACAATCTACCCCCTAAATTTGACCAAAAATTTAGAAACAAGTGTCTTTTTTGTAACAAGCTCACACCTTTTAGATTTTTTGCCATCTTTTACTTGATAAGTCATTGATTTATATTTTCTTAAACCAACTAACTCCTATCCAATTTCACTTGTAATATCCTCATGGATACATTTTTTAATTTTGGCAATCCACCACAAATGCTACAATTTCCATTTAAACATGATTTGTTGTAAAATAATATTGTCCATCCTATCTTTTGAAAAAGATAGTTGGAATAAATTCTTTGGCTAATTTTGGTGGCAATTCAGTGCCACACTCCTAAAAAATGTTGTTAGTATGCAAAGTATAATGAATATGGGGAAAAATATCATTGTGCATTAAAAATTTAACATGTTGCCTACAACAATAAGTGGTGTGTGTGTGATTTATTTTAACATAAAAAGGTTTTGCCATCTCAAAATATCTTCAACAAATAGAAATTTGTGGATGTTTTTCCAAAAATTTAGATTACAATTGTGTTTGAGTCATACCCAATAAATGTTTTCAATATGGTTCATGGTTATGAGAACCAACTCTTCTTTCCATAACATCTCTTGTATTGGGTGAAACTCTTATATTATTTTTCCAAAATTGAGCAAGTAACTCTTTGAGATTTTTGTCTATAGCCTTGTCCTTTCATGGAAGTCTACTAGAGAATGCACATATCTCATCAGTATTAGGTTCACTAAATCTTTCACATCTTTCAATTTCTTTCATTATTGCTTTTATGTTTATATAAAGTGATCAGCTTATTTTTGAAAACATTCATTTTTTCATGTTTTGTCACTTACTGCACAAGTTGTAAGTATACACTGGGAAGTATTACAATATTTGGTGCATGATTTTAGGCCTAAAGTATGATATGAATCATGTAGATTTTCAATAATTTCATTATTTTGATCATCTATGCTAGATGTTCTTAGTCCTAATGTGTACATTATAGGTCTCATCTTAATCAATTTTACCAATGAAACAACTAATTGACATCTTTGACATCATACTCCAAATTATGAAAGAAAGTATTCCAAAATTTTTGAGCCAGTCTTCTTGAATGGTGATCAAACATTTTTTTATGCATTGGTTCTAAAATAATTTCATTGACTTCAACTAAGTACTTGTCTTTTCTACATACAATTCTTGGATGTATTGGTAATGGTGTAATTTGTTGAGAGGGTGTTTCAAAATCATTACTACTTTCATTTTTAAGAGGTGGGATGCCATTTTCTTCATTGTGAATTTATTCGTTATATGTTTCCATGAAATTTTATTGATGGTTAATTTCATCATTATTTCTTCTTTCATTGGAACTTTGAATGTGAACTTCCAACATTAACTAATTCATTATTTTCAATTTCATTATTATTCATTTAATTATGGTCAATTTCAACATTATTAAATTGATTATGGTCAATTTCATCATTGTTTAATTCATTATTGTCAATTGGCTCATTATCTATGGCATTTGGTTCATCAAGATTAGGGTTTGTACCTTGTCTACCATGAAGTTTTTACATTCGTATCTTTTGTTTCTCTCTTAAATATTCTAATTATTATAGTGTTTTGTTCTTCAACATATTCCTGTTCCATCAGGCATTAAAAGGGACAATTGAAAAAATTTCAAAGGTGGGGTCAAGTATAAAAGTACCATAGATCTTGAAGAAGTATGTAGAGATTTTTTGTGGGGATAGAATTCTCAATTTTGGGTTAAAAATAGTCATTAATAAGTGAGATTAGTCTAATATAATCATAACATGATCACATATGTGTTGTATATGGTTCTACTCCATCCAATGCATTGATAAACTTATATTAACAATAACGTAATCGCATTATGTAATAATGCGATCACGTTATATAATAACATGATCATGTTGCTGCTAATATAAGCTTTATGATTAGTAATTGGTAATGAGAATCGAGAATTTCCTATATTAAGAATAACATGACTATGTTATACTTAATATAGACAAGGGATTATGGATTAGAGATTAAGGCATAATGCATAGGGTTTATGGATTAGGGATTAGGCATTACAATTTATGTTTTAGGGATTAGGGATTACAATTTATGTTTTAGGGTGTAGAGATTAGGGATTAGGTCATGTAGGGTTTGGGTTTAAATGTGTTTATAAGGTATAATCACTCTATGTCATGTGTGAACCTAATTTTTACTACAAAGGATGTTAATTGGGACTAAATCGATTGGTAAATAGGGAAAGGTTTGGGTTTAAAATTTAGGGTATAGTGTTTGTTGATTAGGTTTAGGGTATAAAGGGTCTATTGTAAAGATAATTATTAGTCTAAATTATGTTAATTTGGGATAAAATGATTGGTTCAATGTTTAAAGAGTTTATATTTATGATTTAGAGTTTAGGGATTGGGAACTTTAAGAATTAGGCTTAGGGTATAGTTTTTAGGGTATATAAGGTATAATCATAATGGGAATTAGGGTAAATTGGAGCTGATCAACCCCTAAATCACATTTTATAGTCATGTAATTAATTTTAAGGGGCTAAAAATAGCCCCAATTTACTTTAGATGCACATCTAGATTGGTACTCTAAAGGCTAAGTTTTGGCCATAGGTTTAAAAATCGCATTTTATGACATCTCATGATAAAATCAATTATATCATAAGGCACATATATTTTTAGCATGTTGTGGGTGTCATCGCATAAGGCTTACAATTTATGTTTTATGGATTAGGGATTAAGGCATGAGGTTTAGGTTTAAGGACCTATATATAATTTATCTAATCGCTCTATGCCATGTGAACCTAATTCATACTACAAAGGATGTTAATTGGGACTAAGTCGATTGGTAAATGGGAAAAGCTTATGGTTTACAATTTAGGGTATAGTGTTTAGGTTTTATGGTTTAAGGCTTAGGTTTTAATGTATATATGGTTTAGGGTACACAGGGTCAATCTCAAAGATAATTGAGGACAATTTGAATCACTTGGACCCATTTGTGACTATAGAATATATTTTTGGGTTGTCATTATACCATGGATGTCATCATGTAAATTGAGTGAATTAGTCAAATAAGGAAATCAACCATTTGATTTAGGCCAAACTAAGCCTTGTGAACTTAATTCTTAGTCTAAATTAAGTTAATTTGGTATAAAATTATTGGTTCAAGGTTTAAAGAGTTTATATTTGTGGTTTAGAGTTTAGGGATTATGGAATTTAAGGATTAGGGCTTAGGGTATAAGTTTTAGGGTATATAAGGTACAGTAGTGAAGGTAATTGGGGCATATTTGATTTAGACCTATATCTATGAGTAAAGAATGTGATTTTGAGCTCATTTATCCCCCAAATCATCATATATTGAGCCAATTAAGTCAATTTTGGTTTAATGAATGATGTAATGTTGACCAAGTTCATCCCTATGAACCTAATTCTTACTATATATATAAAGGATGATAATTAGAGCTAAACATATTGGTTTAGGGTCTGTAATTTAAAGGGTTTGGGGTTTAGGGCTTATGGCTCAGGGTTTAATGTAAATGGTATAGGGTTTAGGGTTTAAGATATTAGATATAGGGTCCAATCACTAAAGTAATTAAAGAACATTTGAGCTGCTTGTTCACATAATTACGACTTGATTACCTTTATGTTTGAATTTATGATAAAATTAGGGTCAATTATGACATGTACATGTTTCATAAATATTATATAATTTATTGAGCCATAAATTTTGTTTAGGGGATCAATTTTGCCTAGATCATGCAGGGAATTACATAAATTGACTAATTAGATCAATTCATGATAGAAGATTAATCTTATGATTTTCCCCAAATCATATCTTGCTACGAAAGGGGTTAAAAATGGCCTCAATTGCATCCTTGATTAAAATAATCAAATAGCTCCTCATATTTGGTTAATTAGGTTGAAGGGGATAGAAATAGCCCTAATTTACTTCAAATTCTCAACTAGATTGGTGCTCCAAAGGCTAAGTTTTGGCCATAGGTTTAAAAAGTGCATTTTATGACATCTCGTGATAAAATCAATTATATCATAAGGAATGTATGTTTACGGTATGTAGTGGGAATTAAGGCATATGGCTTAGAATTTATGTTTTAGGGATTAGGGATTAAGGCGTAGGGTTTAGGTTTAAGGACCTATATATTAATGTCTAATCATTCTATACCATGTTTAAATGTAATTATTACTACAAAGGATGTTAATTGGGACTAAATTAAAATTGGTTAATAGGGAAATTTTATGGTTTACAATTTAGGGTATAGTGTTTACAGTTTATGGTTTATGACTTAGGATTTAATGTATATATGGTTTAGGGTACACAAGGTCAATCATAAAGATAATTGAGGATGATTTGAGTCACTTGGACCCATTTATGACTATAAAATGTGTTTTTGGGTTGTCATTATACCATGGATGTCATTGTGTAGATTGAGTGAATTAGTCAAATGGGGAAATCAGTCATGTGATTTATGCCAAATTAATCCTTGTGAACTTAATTATTAGTCTAAATATGTTAATTTGGGCTAAAATGTCTGGTTCAAGGTTTAAAGAGTATATTTTTATGGTTTGGAGTTTAGGGATTTATAACTTTAGGGATTAGGGCTTAGGGTATAGGTTTTAGGGTATATAAGGTACAATCATGATGGTGATTGGGGAAAATTTAAGCTCCTTAAACCTAGATCTATGAGTAAAAAATGTGAATTTAGGATCAATTATCCTCCACATCATCACATATTGAGCCTATAAAATCAATTATGGCAATGAGTGATGAAATATTAACTGAGTTCATCCCTATGAACCTAATTCTTAATATATATAAAAGGATGTTAATTGGGGATAAATTGATCCTAGGGGCCTATTGAGCCTCAATGTAAGGAATTTCACCCATATGATACCAATTAGGGATCCAAGTGCCCACCATATTAAAAAAATATGTATTTTTTCAATCTGATATGCAATTAGGTCCAAAGGATCCATGTGCAATGAATTACATTCATATATAATGGAAATTTGGGCTTACTTGGACCTGAATGCATACCATATTGAACTAATCAAGTATTTAATTCTAAATGATACATAATTAGGGCCAATCGAAGCTTTCCCAAGGAATTATGTCAACATAACTTTAACTAGGGACCTAATTGCACACCTTATTCAAATAATTGAGTGTTTGATTCAATCTGATATGAAATTAGGACCAATTTAACCCTTTGTAATGAATTACATCCATCTAATAAAAATTAGGATTTTGATTGTGCACCAAATTCAACTGAGATAATATTTGGTTCAATATTGTATGAAATTTAGTCCAAATAAGCCTTATGTAATAAATTTCATCCTTATATTGTCAACAAGGGGCTTTGTTTGTCCCAAGTACATAACATATTGAATCAATCAAGTATTTAGTTTAAGTGACTTCAATTATGGCCAACCAAGGCTCATGCAAATAATTGAATATATCTAATGTCAATTACAACTTCATTGGACCTGATTGTAAACTATATCTAGTTAATCATGTAGTCAATTTTATCTTATACATAATTGGGGTCAACTAAGCCCCATGAAAGTAATTTTTTTCCATATAATGTTTGTTGGGTTCCATTATCCCTAATTGCACACAATATTGAACTAATTTATTATTTAGGTTCATTATGATATGCAATTGGGACCACTCAATCCCCAAGCAAGGAATTACATCCATCTAGTGTCATTTGGGTCTCTAATTACACCATGTTAGATCAATTGATTTTTTTTCAATACTATACATAATTGGGGATAACCAAGTCTTATGTAATTTATTGCTTCCACCTAATATCAATCAAAGCATTTTTCACTCCATGCAAGGAATTGTGTCTATTTAATGTCCATTGTGAATATTTTTCCCTAATTGCACATCATATTTAAACAATCAAGTATTTTCTTCAATATAATCTATAATTAAGAGTAATTAGTCCCCATGCAAGTAATTCCTTCAATATAATGTCAATTAGGGATTTGATATCACACCATATCAAACTAATTACATATTAGTTCAATCTAATACACAATCAGGGTTAAATGAACCCTGAGAAAGGAATTATGTCCATATGATGTCAATTGGGTCACTAATGGCACACCATATTAGAAAAAACCAAGTATTTAGTTTAATTTGATATGTAATTGGGGCCAACCAAGCTCCCTCCAAGGAAATGTCCATCTAATGTCAAATTGGGATATATTTTCCTAATTGCACACCATATTGGGATCAGAGGAACAATAAATTTATTTATAGGTTAATACATCTCCAATTATCATCGAATGATATCAATTATTGACAAGAACATTGGTCCCAAACAACAATCTTAATTAACCAATATTTGATCTTAAGACTCCTCAGCTTAATGGCTCTTTTTCAGATTTTAAGGTGTTGAGAATATATAACATGATCATGCTATTAACACGTTCACATTATTCAGTAATGTGATCATGCTGTTAACAAAATTATTAAAGTGATCATGGTATTTGAATTTTAATTCAATTCTCATGCCTTTTGGCTTAATAATGGCTTGGATTCTCTAGCCCAAGGCTTGAACTATCAATGTACAACTAGGTTTTGAAATATGATAAAAACCAACAAATTTCAACTTTGATTGCCAAATACACTAAGAATTTTAATGTAAAAATTCAAAAACTCAATACCATCATGATGAACACACTCTCCTCTTTCCAAAAATATGATTTTTATAATTTTTGGACTAATTTAAGGTTTCAAACTATGTTGATTTATAACTATGCCTTTTTTAGGCCACTACATACCTATATATGTACATGTAATTTATCTTTCATTGATCCAAGTGAAAAACAAGTTATATGGTAACAAACTAGGCCTAATTCTACACACATTAAAAAAAATTGTTTTTCATTTTTTTTGAGGTACTTACGCATGTAAAATGGATGGCTATCCATTTTTTGTTAGTTTTTAGAATCTATTTACTTGTAAAATTCATAAAATGGTATTCATTGAAAAAATATAGGTGACATACTAAACATCTTATCTAATTTTTCCTGAAAGGGTTTCAAATGATATTAAATGCTTCTCAATAAATGGTGAACATCATGATCATCTATCTACTATATTTTCAAGAAAAAACATGAGTTCCTCTTCAGATTATAGATGTTGCACTTAAATAGTTTTTTTTTTTTTTTAAATAGAGTTTTGGAAACTAGACTCAAAATGCTACATTTCATATTCTTACACCATATTCAAATTTGGAGTGTAGATATATCTCAAATTATATATAGAAGTTCATATTTCTAAAATTTTAGAAAATCATGTCTGTGGGTAGGCCACATTTTATCCCCCAACTTTATGCACTTACCCCTAAAAAATATCACACCACCTTAGTAGCACCCCATATATTTGATTTCTAACAAATATGGTAGGATTTCTCAGTAACTAAATAATAGAATTGACTTTACAATATCTATGCCATTTTTTAATTCAAATTCATATCTAAATTAGCCTTTAAGATTTTTATTTTTCTCAGGTAAAGGCAAGGGTTTCAAAAGGATTCCACAACCTAATACATAGTCAAAGATAATCACCAAGAATACCTACACAAATATATAACTAACTAAATTATAATTAGCTAAAATATAACCTACTAATAGATAAAAGACCACCAAAAAATAAAAAGAAGATTGATAACTATCCTCCAAACCTTGAAGAGACACCAATAGCTATAAGACACAACAAAAAATAGAGAAATATACTAGTCTAAGAAAAGTAGGCACTAAACACAACAAAAGGAAAGAAGTAGGAAAATAAATTAACCATTAGCCAAGACCAATCTTCTCCCACATTAGGAAAGGAGGCCCTCCATCATCCATTTAGTACCATCTTTCAGTAATCCAATATCAAACTTTTAGCCTCTGATCTTTGACCTTTATTTTTAGTCATTGAGTCCAGAAGAGCTTTAGGTATCACTACCATAGAATGAGGATGGGAGACAACTATCTCATCAAAATGAATATGACATTGAGTTACATCATGAGGAGACACCTCCTTTGGATGGTCCTCCTTCCTAGGGGAGAAATCCCTAAGATCAAATTTAGGATGAAAAGGCACTGAAAAATGGAATAATTTTCCATGATTACACCAATTCAATTCCTAATCTGGGGCCCCATCTTTCTTCTTCCAAACCAACCAAGAAATAGACATTAAATGTTGAAGACCTTTTAAAGAACACCCTACTACATGATGTTTGAGTTGGTTACAATGAGAACATATGAAATGGAGGCCTTCATAGTTAATAAATTGAATCCATATACCATGGGAAGAGATCAAATTAAGTGAATGATAGAGAGGCTTGGAGAGGTCTAGAATAACACAAGCTCTCAAAAATCTACATCCCAAATAGTTTTCATCAATTTTCATGAAATTAAAAATGTGGTTGACCAATAATTTGATATGCTCCTCTTTCCCCATAATGGTCATATATTATAAAATCTAATATAGAGGGGAGGAATGAATATAATCACCTTTGTTAGGTCAAATAAGGGATACCATGGACAATAAAATAAACTGATATCACTAGAGAACCGAGGTCCCAATGACTAAATAAAAGTCTCAATCTTGAGATATTTACAACATAACTTGGAAAAAACTATAACTAAGAATCGATAAGGAAGGTGATGCTATGGAAATCCATATAGATGAGGCCCAAATAGAAAGATTAACAGACAAAAGAGGAGATCCCAAACATTTTCCTTATAAACATTGATAACCATTATCCATCCCCATGTCCTTAATACTCGAATTCAAGATTATTCATTTTGGATATTCCTTTGAGAAAAGGACTAGAATATCCCCAAGAAAAAATTAATGAGAGTGTTGATCAAGGAATGAAAAAATAGAACTAATATTACACACTAAAATGAGAAAATTGATCTCAAGAAACCTGACAAAGTATACCAAGGAGTGGGTTGTTGTATTAGAGGAAAAAGATAATAAGGACATAAAAAAATATCCATGTTTTCTTAGGGGAATTCAACTCTAAATTTACTGATGAGACACCATACTAGGGAAGATGTGGATCCAAAACCACAAAGCCGGATCCGGTTCCTGACATCTGTTGAGCTCTTGCATGGGACCCTAATAAGTTTCACTTAAAATTTTCATGTTTATTTGTTTTTGTAGACACCTAAATAGTGTCTAACCCTTGGTCACCTTCCCCCTTGGTCCATTCCTAAACATTTCTAATTTAAAATAATTAACTTATTTTGAATTAACCCCCCCTCCTTGGACACATCACCCATGACACCTCGCCTAGGACACCTCGCCTTAGACTAATTCTCATCCTATGACTCACCCAAGACCTATTCCTACTTCTCTCTAACCGCCTAACAAACTCTCGTGCGTATTTAGCCCAACCCTCGACATTCTCCAACGGATAGGGCACTTGGCAGATGAAAAATGGGCTTAGTGGCTCTTTTTGCCCGTTCTAACCCCGCCGACGTCGGTCAAGTGTCGGCCGACGCTGGTGGAATCGTCGATGTCAGTTATACTTAACCAATTTTTTAGACTCTTTGAGGACCCAATCGAAAATCGGCTAATCTCTGGAAGCAACTGACGAATCCTTTGAATCCTTCAGTCTTCGACCATCCGTCAATCTGCAAAATCTCTCAATCAAGCCTCTCACTCTCTCCCTCAGGTGCAGCAATAGCTTCAGGTTCTCCATCAGCAACAGGTTCTCCACATAGGCTATATCAATAATAGGTATGGGAATCATCAGTAGCACACCTTCTACAAGGCACAGGTAAGTATACTGTCTGTGTTTTTATTCTCTTTTCAGTTATTTACTTTCAAACAATATCTCCCTAGACCAGACTGTTAACCAAGCCAGACCCGAATCTCGACTTATCCACCTCCCTGTTTCCTCCATCCTCTATCGGACCATACACTCTGCCAATTCAACCAGACTCTCAGACCCAGACCCCAAACCATTCAACCAAGCCCAAAACTTTGTCTCAAAACTGTTAACAAACCCAAACCCTTCCTTGGCCTTGTCCACAGACCAAAACCCTAACCAGACTCTGTCCACAGACCACAGACCTGCCCAGACCCCGTCCAAGCTAATTGCCCCGATCGACGTCGATCACTACCCCAACCGACATCGGCAGATTAACCGACGTCGGCACCTTGACCAACCAACGCCGGTAGGCTTACTGACGCCGGCGACTATCATCAATTCGACAGCTTCTTTCAGGTAAGTCTTTACTTCTCCTTTGCATTTCCATCTTTTATCACTTTCAGTTCTTCATTATTCAGCTATTTATCAGACATTTCCTTTTATTGATTAGTGGGTTTATATCCCTTAAGGAAGTTTTCATACTTCTGGGATCAAGCTTTCGCTTGACAACCCACCATCTGTCTATTTAACGCCTTCTTTTGTCCAAGCTTCTTTTCTTTGCAGGTGTCATTCCTCCACAGCCAAAGAGGAGTACTCACAGCGTCTAGATTACGGTGCGTAGACTATATCCAGGTACACATCAAGCCTTGACCATTCCTTCTTAAGTTTCTCATTTTCTCTCCTTTGAAATTGAAAGCAAAATTTAAATAGAAACATTCTGGCACCCCCGGTGGGACCCCTTTAGGGCCTTCCTTGGGTTCCCTTTCTTCTTTGTTCATTTAGTTGCATTAGGCTTCTTAACCTTCACCTCTTTCTTCTTTTCTAAAAAAATCATAAGCAGGAAATAAAAAGAACTTTTTCTTTCTTTTTCTTGCATTTCTAGACTAGTAAAAAAATCATTTTCTTCAGCCCTTTCTCCAACTTGTCTTCATTCCAATTTAATATTTCAATTTGGGACTTTAAAACTTACTGCATTCCATTTCTTGCTTTCTTGCATCTTCTAGTCCACACTTAGTAATCAGTAAATCGCATATTGAATAAATCGTAGATCACTTAATGTTACATAACCAGACCATGAGCACTCAATTAAACATAAAACTCACTTGAGACAAGGCCCGACTGGGATTTCATCACCCAGTGGATACCTTACCCATCCCGGCAATCCTACTTGGATTTCACCACCAAGGGGAAAGCCAACTCTGTTCTCTGGCAGAGTCTAAACTATAGTGAAAGTATATTTTGGCTAAGCGAAACCAGCTAACCACTGGAATCGTGAAGTGAGGGGAGCTTGCTCCTTAGCACCAGGCCTGTACAGAAGCTAATACAGACTTTTAAGTGCCTTAACATACATGAAACCATCTTTAGATTACCTATTATAGGACCCTTCTTACAGCCAACTTCCTCAAACATCACATTAAGGCATAAGCCACATGATCTTAATAAAATTGTTTCTAGGGATTTAACGCTAGGATCTGTCTGTCATCATCTTATTTTCTATTTTTATCTATCTTTTTTGAGCTGGTAAGGACGTCTTCTTCATTTACAAAAACTTTTTTTCTAAGTTTCTGGAAAATACAGTAACCGACATCGGTCTTGTAACCGACGTCGGCAACTTTTCTGTACCGGCATCAGTCATCTGACCGACATCGGCAGTCTCCTTCACCGACATCAATTTTTATACCAACATCGGTCTCTATCTATTTTCTTTTTTCCAAAAACAACAAGCTTAAAATCCAACTTTCTGGCTGTCTAAACATCTATTCTGGTTTTCTGAGACTGACAGAACACAGTTTTTTGAAACCTGACCCTTTCTTGCCTTGAATGGTTTTGACACGCAGTCAAACCAAGGCCCTTCTTGACCACGCTAGTCAACAACCACTTCCACCTTCACCATCTATAACCAGTCCTATAATGGAGTTCAACTCGGAGACTGAAAGAACTCCTACTCGCCCAACCCCGCCTCAAACTCCTATCGTCCCAGAAGGGGACCAAGATTTTGCCCGATTCTTGGACCTTAATGTCAAAGCCTTACAACACTATCTCGCAAATAGCCAAATGCGAGACTCCCTAGGCAACCCAATCTATGGGATGCCGACTTCCTTAGTTGAGACAAGAATCACATCAATAGCCCCTACAATTCAGCCACTAGACAACACCTCTACCAATAACCCAACCGTGTCTTACCTTCAAAACGTAGCCTCCCCATCTAAACCTACCTCCATGGGGGTTTCGGTACTCCCTCAACCTCAAATCACTCAACCAAACACCACACCTTTCCAAAACCTACTAGTCTCTATTCCCCCTACTGTTGCACCTATCAACACAAGAGTAACCGTTTACCCGTCAACAAGCATAGCCACTCCTCAACCATCCTTGACGGCCCCTATCCAACTTATGCCTACCAGCCCCATAACACAAGTGCCCTTGGCCCCAACTTTCGCTCCAATAACCAGCTATCCATATGTTACGTCTATGCAACCATCCACGTCATACGCCCCTCCCAATATCTTTCAAGCACCTTATAATCTAGGGGACGCTCCACCCACCAATCCGTCAGCCGATATCATCAAAATGCTGATGGATAAGATGTCTAGCTTAGAGACCTCCATTTTCGGCTCACGCAATGCTCTCTCATATGAGCAAATTTGCAATGAGCCTATTCATCCTTCCATTCCAATTAGACCATACCCCAACCAGTGGGAGCTTCCCAAAATTTCTCGCTTTCAAAGCAAGGAAGATCCACAGCAACACTTACGGGCATTCAGACATGCCTGTTACCTTATTGCCCATGACGACGCATTGCTCTTGCACACATTTCCTATGTCCCTTTTTGGCACTGTGCTTGATTGGTACAGCTCCATTGCCAGCCATTCCCTCTTCACATTTACACAACTAGCCCAGCTTTTTCTTGATCACTTCTCCATTAACATCACCAAGAAGGTCTCGATCACAGACCTTTACACTATCCGCCAATTTGAGGACGAATCAATAGCTGACTTTGTTGCTCGTTGGAGAGGCCTTATCAATCAACTCTCCTTTTCCTTACCTCAAACTGAACTTATTGAACTATTTTCCCAAGCTTGCACCAAACATATTTCTTCCACTTTAAGGGTTCAGACCTTCCGTACCTTTGACGAAGCCTTCACGATGGCCCGTAAACTTGAATTACGTGCCATCGAGGAGAATAAAGTCAAGTTGCAGAGCAAAAACCCCAACTCTAAGACTAATGACTCTTCTTCTTCTAAACCTTCATCATCAAATCCTAAGTCTAAAGCTTCAGCTAATGCTGTGGTCGTTAGACCTTCATCCTCTTCATCCAATCAACCTGAACCATCCACATCTCAGAGTGCCCCCTGTCAATTCCAGCAGAGATACGTTCAAAGACAGTATACTCCTCTTAGAGAATCTTACGCGTCTATACTGGAAAAACTTGTTAAACAGGGGATTCTCAACCTCCCCCAGATTTGACCACTGCCACAATTTGATCCCTCACGCGCCATCCCTGCGTGGTATAGGGAAAATGACTTTTGCAATTTCCACCGTGTCAAAGGTCATGACACAGGAAACTGTAAAACTTTCAAAAACATAATCCAGGACATGCTTGAAAAGGGAGAGCTCATTCTAGATAATCCCAATGCACCTCCAAATCAGGGCATCGATATTTTCAAGCAACCATTTCCCAACCATTGATGCAGGAGCATCTGCATTCAAATTTGATTTATTATATTTTCCCTCCCATATGCTTTTACTAAGGGGTAATTGTAAAGAAATAAATAAAAGTAAAAAAAAAGGTAAATGTGGGCTGTTGAGAAAATCAAGGAATGGTTGAAATTCTTTCAACCTGGGCATGTTGTTGTTATTGAAAAATTGTTTGTTGTTTTGCCTGAGGCCAAGTTTGGCGTGGAGGCTTAGAAAAGATTCTTGAAAAACAAATAAAAATATAAAATATGAAAGTTGGCATAGAAGTACGTAGAAGAGAGAGGAAAGACTTCTCTTTCAGAGAGAAGTTGCTATAAGGACAGGGGGACGCAGAGCAGAAGAGAATATGTTTTAGTAAAAAGGAGGAGGAGAAGAGCAAGAGCATAAAAAAGAAACTGGCAACCCACAACAGTCAGAAAGCATGTAATTGCTGGTGAATTTATGCAGGTGTGTATTTATTTTGATATAGTCATGAATGTAAATTTATTTTCTGCTGAGACCACATATAGAAAAAGACATGGTTGAAAATTGCCAGTTTGGGCACTCAATGAATTTAGCCACATAAGCGCCTATTTCATCATTGTAATTTGTAATTGCTAGGTCCTCTCAATCCCCATGCCGGTTCGTGTATGCCTATTGAGGCGTTTTAAAAGCATTGACTGTAATTCTGATTGCTGGCCGTAGTTTTTACCAAATGCTTTGTTTAAACTTCTGGGCTGCCAAATGATTAATTACAACCTTGATGTTAGGCTGGATGTTGGGCCGCCCAGTGCATAATTCTGGCATTTGAAATATTCCACCATTTTGAAGAGTGCATGCTACGAAATTGACAACGCTAAAAAGCATTATTAAATATGGAAAAGAATACAAGGACGAAAAGCTGAACCTGATGCTAGAGAAAAAAAAGGAACAAAACAAAAATCTTTGAAGAATCTATTTTCATGCTGTTTTTCACGCAGGACTGCAAGGTGGCGATCATTACTTGCTGAGGGGATTGCAGGGCCTTCGATGCTCTTGATGGGCTTGAACACACAGCATACCAGTTTGGCAGTATATATTTTGATGCGAGCATCTGTCCTTGCAGCTCGATGTGAGATTAAAAGTGAAAAATTTGGATCTCTCTGTAGGCCCTTGACATGGACATATGGTGATGTGTTTCTCATGTGCTTATCATCCTCCCAAATTCTGTCATCTTATGTTTTGAATCAAGATAGCTTGCCTTCCACGTACAGATCATTCTTGAATAAACAACGGTATGAAAAATGAGGAATGGAATTCCATTTAGAAATGACGATAAGCCATTGGTCGCCAAGAGAATATAAGACTGGATAGTATTTTTAAAGATGTTAAGGTGTCCTTTGTTCAATCTTTTGATAGGTTTTACAAACCAGATTGACCAAGAATGTGTCATCCCAGTGTTAGTTTTTTTGAATTGGAAATCTGAATGGTAATTACTCATTCCTAGAGGTACAAAAGAGAAACTATTATGTCTATAGTGTAATTAAGCTCTGTTTTACAGTCCAGACAGTCTATGAGAGTGCATCATTGGGTATCCAACAATGAAATGTCAGTTTTCATCATTTGGTATCAGAGCTTGAAGCTCTTGGGGATTTAGGAATTGATCATAAGTTGTTACAGAATTTGGAATGGTTGCATTTGTCAATGATGTTCTAGTTGTGAAGGATTTGGCAAAGGGATCAACAGGAGACAGCACTAGAAGACTCTGCTGGAGAAAAGGTATGAATAATTGTGCTATTTGATTTGAGTTATTGTGTTAAGAAGCAATCAAGTGAAGAAGTTTCAGTTGAAGAGAAAGGTAGCCAAGCCATTGAGGCTTAAGAAGAGAAGAAGCCAAGGAAGGCTTAGTGAAGAGAAGCTTGAAGAGTTCAAAAGTAAGAGGGCACAGTGGATGCTCAAGAAGAAGATCCAAGATAAAATAATCTTGGATTGTGATTTGTGTTTTGTTGAAGTATTATATAAAGAGTTGCTGTAGGAAGGATCAAAAGACTAGGATGCAAAAGGCCTAGGTGAGATCACATGGATTGTCAAAAGACCAGTCAAGGAAAAGGCTTGGGTGAGACAAGGGATCAAGAGACCAAGGTGGAAAAGACTTGGGTGAAGATCTTAGATATGGAAGCATTGTTGAAGGCACTGCAGAGCAGCAAGGCACATGAAGGCAGCAAGAGGAAAGCAAGCATCAAAGGTATAAGCAGCCTTATGAAGGTCAAGAGAAGGGCCTTGGAGAGTGAAGAGATTGGTGTAGGAGAAGACACCGAGTGCATAAGAGAATGTGCAGGAATGAGAAGAGAATTTGCTGCTGTTGATAAAGAAGAAGAGGTGCATTGGTTAATGCATGAGAGAGGAGAGGTAGAAGAAGAAGCTGAATTCCATGATGCCATTGAATGCTATGAAGAAGAAAGGATAGATAATCAAGAAGCCATGCAAATGAAGCAGCCCATTAAGGAGGTAAAGTTGAGTTCAAAATTTGATTCTTCTTATAAACATGAAATTGTTGATATACATGTTAAAAAAGCAATTAGAAAAGTGAAGTTTCCAATTAACCATGGATATGTGATGCCTAAATGGTGGAAGAAACAAACTCCCAAGCAAGAGGAGGTGTTGGTACAAAGGCATGGATGCAGGATGCCTATATGGCTTGAGAAGAGAAATTGTAAGAAAGAGAAACAAGTATGGGTGCCTAAGAAGGCTAAGAGTGAAGAAGATATGAGTGTTGAGACAACAACACCAAGAAATCAATGGAGAAAGGTGCAGATTGACACAAGCAATCAAAGGCATGAGGATGACACAAGTACATGGAAAGGTAAACAAATTGTTTGTAATGATGTTTTTGAATCCTTCAATGATATTTGCATGAGAAATGAAGAATGGAAAGTGGCTGTAAGAACTAATATGCAGCAAGGAGAGACTTCCAAAGGGATGGATGATGAGGAAAGAGAAAGTATACAACAGAACAGACAAGATGGCTCCAGGCAGCGATTGAAGAAAGCAAGGAGACAGAAGGTATGAATACTGCCATTGTTTTTGATGAATATACTAATGTGGATGAAGAAGCTGATTTGTATGAAGAAACTATAAAATGGATGAATGTAATTATAGAGGATGAAAGACAATCTGGTCCTAAGTTTGATATAGGACATGAAGATTTGAATGAGTTTGTATTGAGTGATGAGATGAAGAGTAAGGCTAGTAAGGAACAAGCAATCCTTCAGGTTGATAAGCCCAAGTTTGATGAATATGGTGAGATAGATGAGATCTCACTAAAGGTAGAGTTGAGAATGATAGAGGACCTATTTGATAATTCAAGAGAGATGAAGGAAGGTACAAGCCATGGTGAAGGCAGCATTGGGAAGAGTAGAACAAGACAAGAGCAAAACAATGAGACCAAGGCAGTTTTGGTCAAGAAACAAGAGCAAAAATGCGAAGGCAGCCAAGGGGCTTCATGGCCTCAATGTTTTTCTACTAAGGTGGATTTTGATGTTTTGAATGCAGGTATGGAAGATGATAACTTTGGAGACACATATGAAAATGAAACATGGAACTGGGAGATTGCAGCTGAGAAGGAGATGAGAAGAAGAACATACCAGAAGAGGAAGAAAAGCAAGATGAAAGGTAAAGACCAGCAAAGACAAATTCAAGCAGACAAGAAGACCGTGGAATCCAGGTATATAGTAAAGGATAAAGCATGGAGGCAACAGTTCATTTGAACTAAGGTTCAAATCTTTTCTAGAGGGAGAATATGATGCAGGAGCATCCGCATTCAAATTCGATTTATTATATTTTCCCTCCCATATGCTTTTACTGAGGGGTAATTGTAAAGAAATAAATAAAAGTAAAAAAAAAGGTAAATGTGGGCTGTTGAGAAAATCAAGGAATGGTTGAAATTCTTTCAACCTGGGCATGTTGTTGTTATTGAAAAACTGTTTGTTGTTTTGCCTGAGGCCAAGTTTGGCGTGGAGGCTTAGAAAAGATTCTTGAAAAACAAATAAAAAGATAAAATATGCAAGTTGGCATAGAAGTACGTAGAAGAGAGAGGAAAGACTTCTCTTTCAGAGAGAAGTTGCTATAAGGACAGGGGGACGCAGAGCAAAAGAGAATATGTTTTAGTAAAAAGGAGGAGGAGAAGAGCAAGAGCATAGAAAAGAAACTGGCAGCCCAGAACAGTCAGAAAGCATGTAATTGCTGGTGAATTTATGCAGGTGTGTATTTATTTTGATATAGTCATGAATGTAAATTTATTTTTTGCTGAGACCACATATAGAAAAAGACATGGTTGAAAATTGCCAGTTTGGGCGCTCAATGAATTTAGCCACATAAGCGCCTATTTCATCATTGTAATTTGTAATTGTTGGGTCGTCTCAATCCCCATGCCGGTTCGTGTATGCCTGTTGAGGTGTTTTAAAAGCATTGACTGTAATTCTGATTGCTGGCCGTAGTTTTTACCAAATGCTTTGTTTAAACTTCTGGGCCGCCAAATGATTAATTACAACCTTGATGTTAGGCTGGATGTTGGGCCGCCCAGTGCATAATTCTGGCATTTGAAATATTCCACCATTTCGAAGAGTGCATGCTACGAAATTGACAATGCTAAAAAGCATTATTAAATATGGAAAAGAATACAAGGACGAAAAGCTGAACCTGATGCTAGAGAAAAAAAAGGAACAAAACAAAAATCTTTGAAGAATCTGTTTTCATGCTATTTTTCGTGCAGGACTGCAAGGTGGCGATCATTACTTGCTGAGGGGATTGCAGGGCCTTCGATGCTCTTGACGGGCTTGAACACACATCATACTAGTTTGGCAGTATATATTTTGATGCGAGCATCTGTCCTTGCAGCTCGATGTGAGATTAAAAGTGAAAAATTTGGATCTCTCTGTAGGCCCTTGACATGGACATATGGTGATGTGTTTCTCATGTGCTTATCATCCTCCCAAATTCTGTCATCTTATGTTTTGAATCAAGATAGCTTGCCTTCCACGTACAGATCATTCTTGAATAAACAATGGTATGAAAAATGAGGAATGGAATTCCATTTAGAAATGACGATAAGCCATTGGTCGCCAAGAGAATATAAGACTGTATAGTATTTTTAAAGATGTTAAGGTGTCCTTTGTTCAATCTTTTGATAGGTTTTACAAACTAGATTGACCAAGAATGTGTCATCCCAGTGTTAGTTTTTTTGAATTGGAAATCTGAATGGTAATTACTCATTCCTAGAGGTACAAAAGAGAAACTATTATGTCTATAGTGTAATTAAGCTCTGTTTTACAGTCCAGACAGTCTATGAGAGTGCATCATTGGGTATCCAACAATGAAATGTCAGTTTTCATCAACCATCCACCAACCCAAAATAATGTCCAGACCTTGATTGACAACACGCATGAACATGACATTCAAACAGTCAATACGGTCTCACCCTTCATCCCCAACCAATCTCAAGAGGTTAATCCATCTACCAGTCCATCACGTGAGGACGAACCTCTTTCCCCGGTTAGTTCTCCACCAACCTCTCTCATCTTGGAGGATGCCTCAACCTTACCGGCACCACCGGTCTCACCATCCTCCTTTCTTCTGCCTATGGAGGACCTGACCTTACCTACTCCTCGACCACAAGTGGAGGGCACCATAATCTCTGCCCTTTACCCGCTTGAGGAGCCCCACTCTCCAGTTCCTTCTCCACCAAGAGAAGAACTTGATTCTCCATCTTCCTCAACCAATGACAATCCAGTTATAACTCCCACACACCTTGAGTCCGAAACTACTGCCACACCTAACACATCTTCTCAAGGATCCCAACCTCATCCAACATGCTCTCAACCATTTTCCTGACTAGTGGAGAAATTAGAACTTCTCCCTTCAAGGAAAGTGGAGCATCAGGGATTGTGGGAACATCTTAAAGTTCTTCAACATTCCCATGCCCTCTTGTCTCATACTGCCAATCCTCCCAAGGCAGAATCACCCAAGACTCCAAACAATGACCAAACCCCAGCTTCTAAACCTGCATCTACCCAATCTAAACCAATCAAGTCACTTGGCATTCGCCCTCTCTCTACCCTCACTCACCCGTAAGTGAAGGTGGACTTGGACCAAACCTCGACCAAAAGTAGTCTTCCAATCAAGTCGAAGAAGACTGCCAAACCACAGAAGCGAACCCCTCCTCCACCGTCAACTTTGCCCTCCATCTTAGGTCCTCATCCTTCTACCCTAATTGGCATGCTTCCTACTCTGACCCTTAACCAAAACAAATTACCTCCATTACTTCCTTTGCCAACCACAAGTCAACCCCCTCTCAAAAATTTGGCACCTCTCACAAAGAAAGTGTCGTCTTCACTTGTCACTGCACCACCAACCCAAAAAGTGGTACGAAAACCTTCTTCAGCATCCCCCAAGTAGAAGTCACCAGCGTGTCATGCATCAACAAGCACAGACCCCTTAGTAGGTTCATATACTTTGATATTACGCCAACTTTTGTAGACTTCTAGCATTACCCTTCCTTTTATCAAGCCATTCCAACCCCTCGGGTCAAAACCGTCTTGGTTTGATGATACAAAGATTTGTTTATACCATCGCACGCCAGGACACGATACCGAGACTTGCTGTGCCCTCAAGGCAGTCATTCGCTGCTATATGGAGAAAGATACTCTGCTCCTTGAGGACACTCTTGACCAACCCTCGACACCTTCCCATCCAACCTCTTCAACCACATCAACATCTCACCAATAGGCCATAACCCCTTCTTCACCTACTATCTTTGAAATCAATGCTATCCATATAACCACTAGGCCACAAAAGGACAAAGCAAAAGAAAAAGCTGCTATTCCTTGGACCTATCCTTTTGTCTAATCACGTCAACCATCGAAACCCAAGATTTCCATTTTAGGTGCGTCCCAACCCACTTCTTCAGAGGCAATCATAGAATCTATGATAAAACAACTTCACCAAACGCCTGTGAAGATGACCCTATATGACCTTATCCAAAGCTCCCCCCAGCATCGCCAGGCTCTAATCAAAGCCCTACAGGCAGCTGAGGTCTAACCTGAAGACCCTCAACCACTTGCTGCCTTAGTCCATTCTTTATCCCCCATCGCCTCCATCACTTTCAGTGATTCTGAGATTCCTACCTCTACCGTGGAAGATCAGGACGCCGCCCTTTTCATCACAGCCCATGTTGATCAAACCCATATTAAACAAGTTATGATTGATGGGGGTGCCAGCATTAATATCATTTCCTCCCATGCCTTTGATCAATTGGCCCTTCCCAAGAATTGCGTATCGAAAACTGACGCAATCCTTAGATCTTTTAATGACACCACTGCTAACACTATTGGCACTATTGTCCTACATATCCGCGTTGGTCCACGCATAATCCCAGAGCTCTTCTACATCATTGAGGGAGAATTCCAATACAACATGCTCTTAGGACGACCCTGGATCTGTGCTATGGCTTGCGTCCCTTCAACACTTCACCGTTGTGTCAAATTTGAACATGACAAATAAGTCCATGTCATTCCCGCCGACCCATCCCCTTTTAAGACTTGTAACATGACCTATAGCCCAAACGATGTTCTTATCCCACTCAAGGCATCAACCCAAACATCATCTCCATCTGTGGAAGCATCAACTAGTATGCAAACAGTGGTTGCCACCACATCATCTTCTCAATTAACCACCAAGGACCCCATGGATGACATCTTCCAAAGACTTTCACTGGGGGAATATCGCCTCCTTACTCTAGACATGTTCCAGACTCCTCAAGAGTATGGATAGCTTCATCAAAACCCAAGCTATGACTGTCAGATCAAAATGGTCATTCCTTATGGTCCTCCTAGCCTTCAAACCAATCTCGTCTATGGGGGGCTGGATCAAGCTCCTACTGAATCAAATCCTTCATCCTCACCTCAAATATTCACATTTGATTTCTCCTTTCTTAGCAACCCCACCTTTGCACATACCTACCTTTATATGTGTGCATGGAAGGGTTTTGGCTTTGGACGTTACGAACAAGGCTCCCATCAGCCTATCGAAACACCCAATGACGATAATGTCAAGAAATGGTATGGACTGGGTTTCCAAGAACCCACTGAGGCTTCCACAAACCTTTGCCCCGAACCAACCATCGACCAATTTCTTCTAGACTCGCCTATTCCTCCTCTTTCACCTACAGAGTCAGTGGTTTCCATCCCTCCTAACTTTTTCACTACCTAAATGTCATTCATTTGGGTCCCCTAAATCTATCAGCCAGGTAGGGTACCCAGGCTCTCCTTCTCATTTTCTCTCCATCCCATTAATCATCTACACTGGGTGGTAGACATTCTTCCAACCACAAAATGACTGGGGGAGTTTGACTTTATATCGACTATCATAACCTTGACCAGACCAATAACCGAACATCAACCAGTCAAATATCAACCAGACACTGACCAATCATCAATCATGACCTTGACCAAACTTTCAACCCAAACATTCAACTACCCTTTGTTTATCAAAACATTCAACCAGTCTCGACCAATCAGCCACCGTATCAACCAACTTTATGTCCAACAACCAACATGTGACCAATATGGAACAGAGTAAATGAGGTAAATTTGGTCCTAATTGGCTCAAACCTTATATCATAACGCACAAGTATGGATCAGGGACTTATCGTCTGTCTTCTCTTGAAGGCCAACCAAAACCTGAGCCTCTTAATGCTTTGCATCTATGACCATTCTACTGTTAGTCGAGTACTCATCCACTTGACATTTAACTTGAGCTCATCCCTTGAGCAATCCTTGTCCTTTTTATCCTTAATCCATTTCACCATTTTTCCCTTAACAAAATCCTCTACAACCCTTTTTTGATGTACGGATGCTTCATCCTAATAAAAGGGAGCCCTTGACCTTCTATAAGTCTTGTCCATGACTCAATATTCTGTCAAAACTAAATCACGATGTCAAAATATCCAAGGTCACAAAACCAAATCAAAAAGCAGACTGCTCCCTTGAAGGACAGCTACACTATCATTGCTGTAGCTAATAGACTGCTCCCTCGAAGGACAACTATTCAAAAGCCCTTAAATCTATAAAGCAAAGTATAGACCACTCCCTCGAAGGATGGCTATGACTAAATCTTGCTACAAATAACACTCTTTTAGAATCTTCCCACATCGATCAGCTTCACAAATGACCACCAAACAAATGACATCTTTATGTGGACTTCCCGCATTGATCAGTCCGCTCTCTAAAAAAAAAAAAAAAAAAAAAAAAAACCGGGTCATGGACTTGACTTATAGTTATCTTAGGGTCTCCTATAAAAAGGGGCAAAGTTCTCCATACTCTAAAATGGGTTACCCTTTTCCTCCTATCATATCACCTACTCAAGGGACTTTGAGCTCACTTTAATGTCAAAAGTGATTCGATTACCGCTCTAACATAACTATGGTCAATAATGCAACGCATAAATGGGGCTCTTGGTTCTAACAACCCCTGTCTATGTTGTCTTTCTAGTCCTTGTCAATGAAAGAGCAACGTGCCTTTCACTTATCTTCCACATTTTGGTCACACTTAACCAAAACATTTTTAGACCAACAACAGAACATTATGTCATCATCCTAGTCCATTTCACATAGTTTCTATGGACACCAATACACATGGAAACTATCAACCACACAATTTATGTTAAGCATAAACCAATACTTTCTGAAGCATAAATAGACCTCAATTCATTTTTAGCATACATCCATCACGAATATGGATAGTTGTTAGGGATGAAAAACCCTGACTTATGTTACAGAATATACCATTTGGAAAAGGCTGTAGCATCATCTTCCCCTCATCATTTCAAGCATGTACCCTCAAACATGTGGGAAATGCTATATCTTTATCATGACCAAAATCAACCACTTCGATCTTTTTCCTCCCTTCTTGGGAGAACTACATCGGCCTGAGGCCCTAACGACAGGGGCTATGTAGGCAGCACTCAGTTGACATGGGGTCTTCTGGGGTTAGCTCGGCCATTTTCTTCGTCACTTTCTTCCATCTCCTTCTCTCATCACCTGTCAATCACAGCACAATCAATCACATATTCACATAATCTTTAGCATAATCATTTTCATTATAACAACATAGGTCATTGGTCATAAATTTCATCCATCATAACTCATTAAACATTCACATCATATAATCCACAAGTTAAACATTAAATATCACATCTATCATCATCTAATCTAAAGTCATCATCATACAATCTATCATCCACAATCAATCAACATCATTATATAACCATTTCATAAACATTTTCATCATCACATCCATTTTCATCATAGCATCATACACATAACACATAATATCAACACATGCATCACATCAAAATGTCATAAACATCAAAACACATCCATACATTTTCTTACTACACATGTCACTAAATTAAAAATGCTCATCATATATATATATCACAAATAGTTTTATACAATAAGACACAATCTGTGTATGTCTCTCTCTCTCATCATACATCTCACATCAACGGCTCACAGGCTGGTATATACATCAAAAAAATACATCTCTAGGGCTGCCCTCAGGGCTGTGGCTGTGGTGGTGGTGGCAGTGGCTAAGAAGAGGCTGTATCCTCTCCTCCCTCTGATCTGTGCCGTCTGTGCGACCCTGAAGCCATCGCTCGAGACATAGATCGCTATCGACTCTGCTCTACCCGCATCTCCGAGTATCACTGTATTTGAGGGAACCCCCTGATGGCCCTCTCATAATATGCGATCTCGTCCAGCGCATCACTATATCTCACTAGAGATATAGTCTGCAGTGGACCCATCTACCCTATTGCTGTGCCCTGTAAAGACCCCTGTGGCTGTGGCTAGCCTAGGTGCATTGATGCTGATGGCCTTGCCCCCTGTGAAAATGTCGGCTGCTGAGATGGTTGCTGCCATGGGCCCTGCCCTCCAAAACTCTGACGTGCCACTGCTTGTGCCTGGGCTGCAGCCAGCTGTCCCTGTAACACTGCCACCTGACCTGTCATCTCTACCAACTGCCCTGTAACCCCTGCCAACTATCCCTGTAAAACTGAGACTTGGGCCTGAGCTGCGTCTCTCTCCTACCGTGTAGTGTCCCTCTCCTCGCGAGCTGTATCCCACTCCCTCGTGACCACCTGTAAATCTGGCTGGGGACCCACCTGTATACCTCTATACTGCCCTGCTCACCATGCTGTGTAGGCCTCTGTACACCCTAGGTCAGCTATCCCAGGTCTTGCTGACAACTCCTCAAAATCAAGCTCCTCTGTCTCCTCTGGCAGTGGGAGCAGCGCCTCTATGTCATCCCGCCTATACTATGGGAATGTGGGAGGTACATCTTGTAGCAGCCCGTACTGGCGCCGCACTCTCTCTACTGGAATCCTCTCGAGCTCACTGGCTCATCTGCCTCTGACCCATCACCTGCTCTGCATCTCGACCATCTACTCACCCTAGTCTCTGAATGCTGGATATACTAGGTATGGTCTCTAGACGATATCTACTGGAATCAGGGCCTCCAGTATGCCTCTATAGTGGTCAATGTCTCTGACCACTCTGTCCACCCGCGTCTGTGCCATCATCTCATGCCATTGCTTGAACCCGACCCTAAAGCCAGCCTGGATCACCATTGGGAGGCCGAGAGGTCGGGTAACCACTATGTGCTTGTATGCCCAACAGTGCAGAAGGTGGCCTACACACAGGCTGTACCACCATCACTGACTGATGCCCCATAACTCTCTGTATACCTAGGCCAAAAAGACAAGCACCTAGGTGAACACTGTATATTGATCTAGCATGTCCATCAAAACCCCAGTCATGGCCACTGGGAACCTACCTCCCTCCGCATCCGGTAATGCATAGACTGTGATGTCGGTCATCATCAAAATCGCCAGCTGATGTGCATCCTCATCTACCGCGTACAAAGGCTCATATGCAAAACTAGCTGAATGGTAGCTCGTCTCCGTGATGTGCTCCCCAAACAATGTGACCATGTGGATATCGTGTGCCTCTCTCAAGCATGCATAGATGTCAGCTCCGTGTACCAACAGCCACAAAATCTGGTACACGTCCTCCATCATGATCGTCATCTCACCTGTAGGCAAGTGGAAGGTGTTGGTGGCATGGTCCCACCGCTCAATCAATGCCACCATAAGGCTCACATCTCTCGCTACTCTGCAGTAGCATCTCAGACTGCCTAGCCCCACTGTGCTCATCTGCGCCCACTCCTCGACTGATACGCCTCCACGTCAGTAAGGTCGAGAGGTGATCCTGCAACATAAGAGTCTGCCTCACCTGCATCCATCCACAGACAATCTCATGTTAAAATTGTTGCTATTCTTCCTATTTTTCAACCATTTTGACCATTTACGCCTAACCCGACACCCAGGAAGCCCTTGGCATAGCTTTGACCTTTCGACTTGACCTTTTTGACCAAGCAGCCACCGACATTAGTTATCATGCCAGTGACGGCACTCACTTGACTGACATCGGTCACCTAGTGACTGACGTCGGTAGGTTAGCGATTGACATCGGCCACTGGTCAGCCGATGCCGGCGAACCCACCGACGTCAGTGACTAGTTCAGCCTTAGGGCCAAACGGGACGAGCCATAAAAATTAGGGCTTCCCCATTTTAACCTCTAAAACCCCCCCAAAACCCTCTAAAAAGACTCCTAAGCTATTCTAGACAACCCACCCACCTTCCTAGCTACCCTCCCCCTTACTTTCTGCCTAAAAACAACAAAAATTCAAAAAAACTAAATTTAGAACAAATTCAATCAAATAGAGTTTAGGGCCCTCCTACCTCATCCCGACGTCACCGGCGTGGTGGTACGATGGGTGCCGCTGGTGGTGGACCTCCCGTGGGTCCTCTACTCCCCTCTGCCATCTCTTTTGTGCCAATGACTCTGCACACTTCACTTGGCTCACACGCATCCCTGAAGCGTCTAATTGCCTCCTTCTCTCCACCAATGCCTCTCTGCCACCTCACGCTGCTGCAGTGATCAACTTGGAGTCACTTTCAATCACTAAACTCTAGAGCTCACTTTTTCACTTGGACAAATAGCAAATGACTTTTGGTAGGCCGCCAATTTGTTTTTGTCAGATTTGGCATGCCATCGACGTCAACATCAGCGTGCCCTAATCTGTCGACGTCGATCGATTTCCACCGACGTCGGTCTCTTTTGGACACCAACATCGGTTCTATAACCGACATCGACGGCCTTAAAAACTTCATCCCTCTTCAAAGTGACCAAAATCATGCTACCAAGCAGTCAGTCCTCCAGACCATGTCATTTTGGCCCCTTGGGGCACACTTAGATCACTTTTGCCTCCATCCATCGACCACCAGACATTGGAGATCATGCCCATCTCCTAAAACTACCACTACTTCCAAAGCAATTTTGCCTTTGTTGTTTTTTGCATGTATGCTACCTCATGATTGGTTAGCAAAATTGTGCGCGCACTTTTGACCTTCACAAGTAGAGGATCACAAGCTAGTTGATTTGCACTACTTGTGACTTTTTCATATTTTTGGGAGCACTTCCTAATCCTGGGATACCTGGAACACAATGACCATTGGAGCTTCAGCTTAGATTGAATAACCCAATCAACAGATGACTAAATGCTGGGGACCAGTTATTTTAATTTTGGCACTCCTTGACCCTCGACCTACGACAATTTGACCTGACCATCCTCGTGAAGTGGTGTACATGCAATCACAACTTTTGCAGTGTCCTCACTCTATCTTCCCCCTTTTTTCATCCACTCTCTGTCAAATCAGCACCCGATTCCAGGTTCCCTTCTCTCGACTCCTGCTTTGAGGGGGGATACCTCATCCATAATCGAGGCAACCAACCCTCGCCTATTTTTGTCTTGTATTTCACTTGAAAAACCAACAAGACAAAATCAACCTTATCCCATACCTGGGGCAACTAACTTTTATTTTTGTCTTGCAGTTCATTTAGAGCAACCAACAAGACAAAAAGGGGCAAATGTAGACACCTAAATAGTGTCTAACCCTTGGTCACCTTCCCCCTTGGTCCATTCCTAAACATTTCTAATTTAAAATAATTAACTTATTTTGAATTAACCCCCCCTCCTTGGACACATCACCCATGACACCTTGCCTAGGACACCTCGCCTTAGACTAATTCTCATCCTATGACTCACCCAAGACCTATTCCTACTTCTCTCTAACTGCCTAACAAACTCTCGTGTGTATTTAGCCCAACCCTCGACATTCTCCAACAGATAGGGCACTTGGCGGATGAAAAATGGGCTTAGTGGCTCTTTTTGCCCATTCTAACCCCACCGATGTCGGTCAAGTGTCGGCCGATGCCGGCGGAATCGCTGACGTCGATTATACTTAACCAATTTTTCAGACTCTTTGAGGACCCCAATCGGAAATCGGCTAATCTCTAGAAGCAACTGATGAATCCTTCGAATCCTTCAGTCTTCGACCATCCGTCAATCTATGAAATCTCTCAATCAAGCCTCTCACTCTCTCCCTCAGGTGCAGCAACAGCTTCAGGTTCTCCATCAGCAACAGGTTCTCCATATAGGCTACATCAATAGTAGGTATGGGAATCATCAGTAGCACACCTTCTATAAGGCACAGGTAAGTATACTGTCTGTGTTTTTATTCTCTTTTCAGTTATTTGATTTCAAACAATATCTCCCTAGACCAGACTGTTAACCAAGCCAGACCCGAATCTCGACTTATCCACCTCCCTATTTCCTCCATCCTCTATCGGACCATACACTCTGCCCATTCAACCAGACTCTCAGACCCAGACCCCAGACCATTCAACCAAGCCCAAAACTTTGTCTCAAAACTGTTAACAAACCCAAACCCTTCCTTGGCCTTGTCCACAGACCAAAACCCTAACCAGACTCTGTCCACAGACCACAGACCTGCCCAGACCCCGTCCAAGCTAATTGCCCCGACTAACGCCGGTCACTACGACATCGACAGATTAACCGACGTCGGCACCTTGACCAACCGACGCCGGCGACTGTCATCAATTCGATAGCTTCTTTTAGGTAAGTCTTTACTTCTCCTTTGCATTTCCATCTTTTATCACTTTCAGTTCTTCATTATTTAGCTATTTATTAGACATTTCCTTCTATTGATTAGTGGGTTTATATCCCTTAAGGAAGTTTTCATAATTTTGGGATCAAGCTTTCGCTTGACAACCCACCATCTGTCTATTTAACGCCTTCTTTTGTCCAAGCTTCTTTTCTTTGCAGGTGTCATTCCTCCACAGCCAAAGAGGAGTACTCACAGCGTCTGGATTACAGTGCGCAGACTATATCCAGGTACACATCAAGCCTTGACCATTCCTTCTTAAGTTTCTCATTTTCTCTCCTTTAAAATTGAAAGCAAAATTTAAATAGAAATAATTTCAATTAGAGATATTATTCATTAACTATTTAATTATATTATTCAATTTTTTAATTGAATAATTTTTCTATAATGATAAACTTCATGTCAACTCATGCAATTTACAAATATACTTTCCAATCATTGTGATAGAAACTAGTTTCAATGTGTCCCTAGTTTTATGTTATAGATAGTTGTATATTACATCCCTCAACAATAGTTGGTGGGTCATATTTTAATTTTTTAATTATATAAATGATAATAAGGGCCTTCACCTATACAAAGTATTCATAAAATATACAATGATTAAGAATAAAGTTTAAATGAATTAAAATTCTTCAACAACCACCCACACACTAGTGGTAAAAGGCTAATTAGACATTGAAAACAAATACCAAAAAATAAACTATATGTATCAATTTTATGATTGGTGACTATTAATATTAGATTTTTAATAATAGTCAACAAATCTTCAATTTAGTCATTGATTTATAATCAAAATGGAGATCAAATAAAAGCTTAAATAGGACATTAAACTAGGGATCAAAGTGCATACCAAATGAGAGATCAGCTATAGATTGAATTGAAGATATAATTAGAGATCAATTAGAGATATAATTAGAGAAAACAATAGATATTAAATTATTTATGAACTAACTATTATAAAAAAATATGATACTATTTATCACATGTGCCAAACTAGTCATGTATAACTATTTTTTTAAATTTTTTTTAAGATGCTATTATTTGGTCACATATGTATATTTATTCCATGTATAAATTATACTCTTCATATAATATGTTATAAAGTTGCACTTAATTCATATCATGCTAACAAATACATTACCACTCACCTCCATGTTTTGATTTTTTTAACATGAACCAACAAAGTGAGCATTGGTATAACTTAATTATATTGGATTTATCAATTGTCAATTTTGGTATGAAATACATATTTAAATATTGTAATAGTTTTTAAAAAATATTATCATTACCCCTCTACATTTTATTCAAAATGCATTTTTACCAAATGCACTCAGTAAAAAGTATATATAAGTGGAAAACTCTAATATCACAAAATCATATAAGAAATATGTAATTCGAATGCACATCATCAATTATATTATTAATATATCACAAACTGCTTTGTATAAACTTGTGATCCCAACACTTTTCACATTCAAAAATTAAAGTTGTACAACACCCATTATAATGCAAATTATTGTGCTATGCCATTATGATGTAATAATACAAGAGCATTTAACTAATACACATTTTATTTGTAAATAAAAAATCAAAACCCACACCTCAAACACCATTGTCCTAAACCTCATCAACCAATATATTAAAAGTAGAATACATCTTTTATCAAGGTACACAATAGGTAATACTATCCTGATACTGATTAAACTACACCACTGAATTACATGCATTATTGTGCCATTTCCATGAGAATTAATATCAAAATAATGAAATTATTCCAACAACTCAATGTTATAAAAAATAACCATAGCATAAGCAAATAAATGTAACTACCCTCTTTATTTAGCCATTTTCAATCCCATATTGTTATTTTCAAAAGGGAACATAGAACTAATGATTGAGGAACTATCCTCTTTTAATGTCTCATTAAGAATGCCCATCTCCCTTAATTTTTTATTATTAAAAAAATGGAAACTCAGACTGCGCATGGTAAAAATATTATGAAGAAATATAATAAATTACTAAGAAAGTAATTTAAATAATATAATAAAAATAATTTAATTATGAGAATATCATTTTTAATTTTAATATTTTGTATGTTCTAAAATTGAATGATTTAACATAATAAATATGAATGTTTTGAAAAAAATAACTCGATCAAACATATAAATCATACACATTAAAATTAACCATGTCACAGATGATATTGTATAGTATAAATAAAATCATATATCTATTAGAATTGAAAGCAATTGAGTTTTCATCTCCAATTGATTAAGTATCACATGAATACTTTTCCTTTCAAAAAATTGCACAACCCATGGTTGGAGTTCATCTCATAGATCACCATGGTCAAGAATAAATTTTGAACCAATAACAAAAGAATACAATGTTCCATCCTTGGTAAATTCCATGGTATGGCTGACCACTGTAAAAAATTAGAAAATTGGAGCAAGATTATTGAACCTTTTCACATTCCTTGGAGTAATTATCTCTAAAGTGTCCCCATGACTAAGTGAACCATGTTAGTTTTTGACACAAGTGTAAACATGTCCATATTTTGTAATAATAATTATGTTGAGGCCTACAACAACCTAAAAAAATAATCATGTTTCATTATATCATAATAAAAATTATAATGTTAAAATTTTGTTGCATCTTATTAAAAAACCATAGATGTTATATTATTTGAGCCTAGGCTCATTTTTATAGGGCAAGACATTTTATCAAAGATACAATGGATAGACTATTGATATTTAATTGGTCTTAAGTTGGGATGATTATTTATGCAATTAGGTGTAGTCATTGGGTCACCACAATCAAACACATATGTTGTCTATGTTAGAGAATTTTTCAACATCTAACCTTTGAACTTTGAGGTCCTAAAAAGTGTGAGTTAATTTTTGAGTTCTAATCCTAACCATCTCATATAAACCAAAATCTCAATTCTTGTGTTGATTTTAGCATATTGGTGCACTTTTTTAAAATTATAATTGAATTATAAATCCATTGTGTTTTCATACCCATCTCTATCTTCCTTTTCTACATCTATTTGACTCATTAATGTAATTGGTTGAGTGAAAAATATATATATAGTTGAAGAAGAGGAAGGATGTATCCATATTTTATTCAAGGAAGTGTATCTCTCTCTATACATAGAGTATGATGATCTTAGAGATCTACATTTTTATCAAAAATTTAATTACCTATATTATTTTATAAAAGGGTCTAAACTAGAGTCCAAAATTATCTCTCCCCAAAAAAGGATTGAAAGAAAAATTATATGACATGAACCCTCACAATTAATATATTTTATAACATATATTAAATGCTATTTTGATCTCCCAAGTCCTGCCTCTATGATGCCTGTGTTTTTCTATGTTTTTGGTCAAACATTACATTGAAAATGAAAAAAAAATTATAATGCTTGATGAAAAAATGTATGGTACCCATATCTATATTTTCAACTAAAAACTTAGGATTTCAGGGACCAAATTCATCCACAAGGATCTATATTGGCCACATAGATACATTATAACACTTCTAACCAAAGTACAACATTCCATTTTCATAAGCTAATGTTATAGTCATAGAAAGTGAAAAGTTTTAGAAATTAGATAATAAATCTAAGGAGATTGGGTATCTATCTAAGCATCTAGTTGTTAGACTAATTTATATAACTTAGAAGTCATAAATGAAATAGCTAAAGGTTTATCCAAATTAGACAGAGCTTGATTAGTTTCTATAGAAACTTGCCTTAGGCATGCTCCTACTTTGTTATACCCTTATCTTGATTCAAACTTTAGGCCATTAGGTAAAACAAGTCAACCTCTAGTGTGCCTATGACTATCACACTAGTGTTTTATTAAAATTTGGAATTAACTTGGTGATTAACTCTAATTAATATTAAATTAATAGAAAGATAGAAATCTTGGAAAAATACTTGAAACTAATAGAATGAAAGTAAAGTACTGAAATGGATGAAATAAAAATGAATGAAAAAAACTAGTTATGTAAAATACAAGACTTAGTTGTTTATAACTATAGGTTTATTATGTTTTATTGAGATTCAACTAAAAGATCATATAAGATTGAATAATGTACATGCAATATAAACTATAAATCTCATTGATCATGGTAAAAAATGACTATAAAGAGACAATATAAACTTACAGTATTGTCCTCTACTGGTTGATTATGTCAACTACAAAAAAATAAGAAAATTAAGGCACAATCTCCTTCACTAGCTTGAATAATTCTATGTGCAAAAAATTAGCCTTTAGATGTGTGTGGATGACTTGTAAAAGACTTATTCAAAGTTGAAACCCTAATAGGATTTATAGTAGATAAAAACTTGTAAATATAAAGGGAGAGTGTATTGAGATGAGTTGAGACTAATTACCCCCATGTTGATTAATCATTACCTATGTATCCAATACTCTGAAGAGGGAAATCAAGCCCACATAGTTATCCCACTTAGAGTGATTTGTATGGTTGTGTTCTTTTGAATACATGAATGCATCTATATATGGATTGAGGAGGATTCTCAAAAGTCATACCTCATTTTATACCTTTGGAATAAATTTCCTAGCTCATTTCAATGCAATCTTTCCCAATGTCTGCAATAATAGTTGCAACATAATGGTTGTTATTTATTTGCAGAGGCAAATGTGCACTGAAACTTGAAAGTCCTGTAGAATCAATATGGTAGCAATGGAAAGTAGGAAAGCAAATAAAGACAAGACTAACATGAAACCCTTCTAGAATAAGCTTTCTCATGTTTTTCCCTCATAATTTTGAATCCTTGGCAAGTGGGATATTACGTATACATTTTCCCCCTCCTTTATTGACTTGAGGAGAAAACATTTATGGGTTGAATTTATTAGTCATTAGACCCAAATTATGTAATAAAATCCAAAATTTTGATATTAACCTATATAATTTGTATCCAAAAATATTTGGGTTTTCATTTTTGTATGTATTAAACTCTCAAAAATATAAATATATTATTTTAATATTATATTAAAAATATAAGGAAATTTAACCATTAAAAAAATTAATCACTTTGAAAAAAAGGAAAAAGAAAACTTTACCATAATTTTTTTTATTGATAATTTTTTTCTCAAGTATTAATATAATACTCTAAAATTATTTGTACAAAAAATGAGTGAAAAGGTCACACACAAACAACACATCCTACTAAAATTTTGAATGTGAGGTATTATTTATTTAATTTTTTATTTATTTATTGACTTAACTAAAAAAATTTGATAAGTTCAATGTGTAAATCGGTAGTAAAATAAAATGTTGACATTAAGTCTACCTATACATTAAGTCTACCTATGTTGACATTAAAATCCTACATTTTAATGGGATCCATAATTTTAAGTCCCAAGCAAGTGAGATATTATTTATACAATTTAGTCCTTGTTTATTGACTTGACTAATTTGACATTAAATCTACCTATACTTTTCAAAGGCCAACCCCAATTTTATTTGTCATATTTTTGAAATAAAAAATGAATACCTCTATTTTATGGGTTATTAGTAACTCATGTGTAGGTAATATTATAACTAGTTTTGTAATTATTTTTGCATTGGAAAACATGTATACTCCCCACTTTATAAATTTTTTCAATGATAAAAATAATTCCTAAAATAGAAAATTCAAAAGTTATTATTTATGTAGTTTTGATTAGCTACTATGATAGGACAAGACTATTTTCCTAAGTAAAATAGGTGAATTTTCAATTTAAAAATGTAAAAAACTTTTATTGTCTAATCATTTTTTAGAATTAAAATTTGGCCAAAGTTTTGGAGTTGATTTCATTATGTAGTGATTGGACAATGAAAAGGCAACAATAAATTAAATTGCACTGTATGGCAAGACCAAAGACTAGTTAAATGTTATTAGAGTATTTTTTTGCCATTATGAAGTTAAAAATTTAGATTTTTAATATAAATGATAAATAAAATACAAAATAAATTTATTTTTTGAATGTTTATTAAATGTGATGCTTTTACTTATCACCTATGATTGGTTAAAATCTCTCTAATCATTACTCTTTAGTTATTCAACTTTGCATTGAGGGTCTCAACATAACTCAATCACCTCTAAGAACTTAAGATGTTACCATGTTGAACCATCCCAGGCATCTAAGACTCTCAACACATCCTAGTCACCTTTGGGAAACTAGTTGCCCATGATACTACCACACGGAAGTGTCTCAAAAATTTGAGGGCCTTGACATATCCCAATCGCCTTCAGGTACTTAGGCCCCTAGGATGTTTCCACTTGGCACCATCTTAAGCACCTTAATTCCTAAAAAACATAGTCACCTCTAGGCACTTGGGCACTGGGGATTCTACCACATGGTAATAACCTATGCACTCAAAGGGTCAACATAACCTCACCACCTTTGAGGACCTGGGTGCTCATGATGCTACCATATGGCACCATCCTAGGTACCCAAGGGCCTCAACAAAACTTAGTCACCTCCAAGAACCTTGGTACCTAAGATGTTACCATGTGGTAGTATCCTATGCACTTAGGGGGCTTATCATAGCTCAATCACCCTCATGTACTTGATCACATGGGATGTTACCTATGGTAGTATCATGAGCACCTAGGGCATCATCATAGCCTAATCACCTTCGATCACCTAGGTGCTTAGGATATTTTTATGTGGTACCATCCTGAACACCTGAGGGTCTTAGCACATCCCTAGCACATCCCAATCACCTCTTAACACTTGGGTGCCCGTGATGTTACCATGTGGTACTATCTTCAAAACTTGGGGGCCTCAACATATCCCATTCACCTTCATACAACTAGGTCCCCAACATGTTGCCATATCACACCATCCTAGGAATATAAGTTTATAACACAATTGAGTCACCTCTGATCACCCATGATGCTTCCACATGGTAGTATCCTAGGTTCCTAGCGGGTCAACACAACCTAGTCACCTCTAAACATTTAGGTGCCTAAAATGATGTCATGTGATACCATCCTAATCACCCATGAGCCTCAACACAACCTAGTTAACTCTGATCACCTAGGCACCTGAAATCACCCATATAATGGAGCCTACTAACATCACCCTTGGGTTAGAAAAATGGTGACACATGGATGGCTCTTAGTAATGCACTTACCTAAAATTGACTGATAATAGAGATTACTAATGTCACCTGCATGTTAAAGGGATAGTGATATGTGGATGACTCAAATGATTCACTTGTTACACATCAATCATATAATAGAGCATGCTAACATCAACACTAGATTATCAAGACGGTGATATATGGCACCATCCCAAACATCTTGATCAACAACACATTATAGTCAACTTTGAGCCACCTAGGTACCTTTAATTCTAACATGTGGCACTATCTTAGGCACTCAGGGGCCTTAACATAACCTAATCTCCTCTAGATACCCAATCCCCTAGGATGTTGTCATGTGGAACCATCTCATGCACCTAGGTGCCTGCCATAAATCTACCACCTCCAATCACCTAGACACTTCGGATGTTTCTATGTGGTAGCATCCCAGGCACTCAAGGGGATCAACAAACCCAATCACCTCCTAATACATAGGTGTCTATGATTTTTTTATGTGCACCATCTTAGGCACCCGAAGCCCTCAAAATAGCTAAGGCATAATTAAACACCTAAGATACTATCATGTGGTAGTATCCTAGGTAATCATGGGAATGGAATAACTCAATCACCTCTAGTTATTCAAGCACATCAACACCTGGGATGCTACCTCATGGTAGTATCCTATGTATATGAGGGGATCAAAATAACTAAGTCACATCCAAACACCCTCGAGTTAGTGGGATGGTGATAAGTGGATGGATCCTAATGATCCCCTTAATTAACATTAACTGTATAATGGATAATTTTTATGTCACCCCTAGGTTAATAGGATGGTGACACATGGATGGCTCTCAGTGATATGATTTCTTGACATTGATTATATAATAGAGTTTGTTGACATCACCCTTAGGTTAGTGGGAGAATTATACATGGATGGTTCATAAAGATCTACTTTCATAACATCAATTATATAATAGACCTTACTGATGTCACCCCTAGGTTAGTGAGATGGTGACATATGGATGACTCTTAGTGATGTGATTTCCTGACATCGACCATATAATGGAGCCTAACCATGTCACACTCGAGTTAGTGTGATGGTGACATGTGGATACCATTCAATGATCTACTTGATTTTCATCAACCATATAATAAAACTTGATGATGTCAACCCTATGTTGGTGGGATGGTGATAAGTGGAAGCAAGTGGTTGTTTGGGTCTCAACATAATTTCATTATCTCTAAGCACCTAGGTGCATGGGATGATGTAACATGGTAGCATCCCTAACACTTAGGGAGCTTGGCAAAAACTTATCACCTTCAGTTACTTGGGTACCTAGATGATTCCACATGGAAAAATCAAAGCCAAATCTATTGACTACCAATAGGTACTAAATTTGATGCATGACTCTTGTTAATAAAAGTTTTCTTTTCAATAAAAAATGTATACATCACCAAATATTTATAAAAATAAAAAATTAAATGTAGTCCAATTATTTCTAGTTTTACCAATATTTTTTTGCAAACATTTCCATGAAATTATACCACCGAACTAAAACTAAAATTTGACATTTAAAAACTACCTAAGCTTTATAATAGTAGTTACCAAAAGGGTGAGATTTACGTCAAGACTTTCTAGTATTTATGAAACTAAATTATAGTTGAATACTACCATTCATAGGCCCTATAGTTGTGTTATTTGGAATCTTATTATATTCGTGAGTTCATGGAATGATCCCTCTTGGCATCATCCTAGTTCACTAGACCTTGAGTTCTTCCCAATCACTTTTAAGCTAATATATGCCCTTTAGGTTTCCCCCAAACTTGTTTCCCCTGAGCTCTTGTTGAAGATATCAGTGTTACAAAGGATAAAATAACATCCTCAAGATTCCCCCATCCTTGTATAAGACATAAAACTCTTAATAGTAATAGGGTAAAATTGGTTATAAAATTCTAATGGTATTTGTGTATGAGCATGATTAGTTTCCACCTTGAATTTTTACCCATCATCATCATGAAGCTCACTTTGAAATATTTCACCACTTGAAAGTTTTTATAATAATAATTAATATTGTAAAGAAATGGACTTTAAGAATCCAAGGAACATACACTTTTAAATATTATGATTCTTTAGGTGGATCTTGTCAAAAAGCTATGATTGCAAATATCAGTCAAACTAATTTATCTTGTTCAAAAACATAATATACTCTTCATTGGGTAGATTAAAAAAACTAAATTAACACAAAGGTAAGATGTGACTATATTTTGATGAATCTTTATGTTATTTATTTTCTATTTACTAGTTGTCACATATTAAAATAATATTAGTAATTATGCACACAAATATTTACCAGTTATCAATGACTATCCACATCATTATTTACTAGAATCAATGACTATCCATATTGTTATTTACTAGTTATTGTTATAACATCAATTCCCTACAAATTGGCCACTAAAACTACCATTTAAAACTAGATTCTCATATTTAATATTGTATATGATTCTTGTTTGGCATAATATCAAGGAGATAAAGTCCCATAGGTGCATTTGTGTGCAATCTCAAGTCAAATGGACAATAATTAGACAACATAAATAAGCACCTGATGAAGGTTCCATCTCAGGTGGTGTCTATTGTCTTGTAGAGATGAAAATTATAGGAAAAAATAGAATTATCTCATGAGAATGATGCCCTCTTTGAACATGTCAAGTATGTCTCACATAAAACCTCTAGCGATGGAATTTGCACACCCATTGATGATCTCATTGTGAGGATTACACAACATGCTTGTGCCCTTTAGAGTGAAGAAGCTATTCCCTATAACTCAAGAACTCGAGACATCCTTTCCTCTAAAACATCCATCACACATCATAGGGTCTGAAGGATTTGAACATTGATCTGAACGAGCTACCTAGATGGAGGGTCATGGTGTAACCTATTAATGGAACTCCTTATAACTTCCCCTTATGACATATTGCATAATACAAAAGAATAGGAGTTAGTGAAGTGGCAAAATAATAAATTATAATCTATTATCATATTACCAATAATAAATATGACCTTGTATCATATTACAAACATGAAATATTATCTATTATCATATTATCAACATTAAATATAACCTATTATCATATTACCAACATTAAGTATTTAATATATTATGCAAAGAGGGTCGGTTGATGGTATATAATATAATTTTTTTAAGGGGAAAGTAGATACATAAATATTAAATACTAAATAGGGTATAAAAACATATAGTATTTAATAAAATACTTTATCATTTATTACATATTACAAAATCATAATACATAACATGCAATATTCTATTATATTTAATATAATAATGTCAAAAAGAAATAAAAGGATGGAACAAAGAGTTTTTGAGAATTAAGCTTTATGTTTAGTTTTAAATAATTGTAATATTTAATGGAAGTACATTAGACAAATTAAGTTAATGATTAACACATTTACAACAATAATAAGTATTCTCAAGAAAGGTACACACACATGTATATTCAAATATACATTATATATTATATCTATCTGTTATAAGTTGTATTAATGTTCAAATAATATATGAATTGTATAAATGTTCATATGAAGTATAATAATAAAATCTTGGGCTATTTATCTATTCAAATATCTATCAAATGCTCGTTGCCCTATCTACCTCACTCCTACCCACCTCAATTACCAAGATTAAAAATCACAGTCAATACTAGCTTTAAGCAATACAATATCAAATAATATATATGAATTATATAAATATTAAGATGCAGTGTAATAATATAATTACAACCTATTATTATTTTTATAAATATGTAGAATTTTCCTTTCCTTCTCAACACTGATAAATCATTGTTTAGAATGATATTGCCAATAATTATAAATACTATCAACAAATAAATATTAGTATCCATATTTAATGACATAGAGGTCACCCCTTAATGAGTCTTATCTATTTTAACTACTATTATTGTCACAACAGTTATCAATTAAATGATTTTTTAGAAGATGTGAGGTGATTTGGTTGCGCGGAGGTAAAGGCCTTGCTTCATTTATGAGCTAACTATCAGTTAAAATAAACAACTAAAACTAGTATTAAAACCCATGGAACATCACCAACACCATATTAAAAGAGAATGATAACATATATTTAAAAGAGAATGATTTTTTCCCCAGTTAAAATGATCTTATATTCCCCTTTTAACCATATGATGTGGACTAATCGATAATTGACCACCTTTTCTCTAAACTTGTACTTCTCCACCACAACATTCACATTGTATTGCCAATGCTACCCCCTTATGCTCCAATGTGGCATGCATATTAAAAAAATATTTGGTGCTCACTTCTGCATCAATGAAAGTAATAAGATAGACTTTAGAACCTCTATTTATTTCCCCCACATCATTTGATTTGCACATCAAATGTGGAGCCCTTTCATAATCAAATTGAAAATTGTCAATAAAAGATTCCACCACCTTGAAATCTATAGACCCCTTATTAATGTGTGTAGGTCATGTAAATCTAACATCTACATTGAATTTAGGGCATTTTTATGATATGGGCCCTATGGTGTATGATATCACTTCAAATACCATATCATTTCTCCTCATCATCATTTGCATGCAATTTTAGATGAACGATATCCCATGAAATATATTTTCATTGAACCTCATCATCAAAATTTAATAAAGGTTAAGTAAAATGTGTTGGTTTTGGCTTGGGAGGTGGAAATGGACTTCATAGAGGCTTAGGTGGTACTACCAAGCTTGGTGGTAGTTTACATAGACCTAATTATGGTAGTGGGCATGGTGGTGGCATTGGCATTAGAGCTAAAGATTTTAAATTTTTTGGATTTTTTTGAAAGTGTTTTATTTTCATTATTGGAGTATATTCCCCTTTTAACCATATGATGTGGACCCTTGGTGGTAGAGATCATCAAATAAGAAGTCGACAGGTCGAACTCTACCACCCCTAGTGTCAGATTAAACATTTGTTGAGTTTCTCACGTAACATTAATTGATTTGCTTAAACTAACATGTGTTAAAATTTAAGGATTTAGGCAATTGATGAATGAAAAAGATGAACTCCATTACCTCAATGCATTGACCCCACATCAAAATCATTACATTATTGATTTGATCCACACATCAGACATCAAGTCTTTTTATAATAAAATAGAAAATAATCAATAAAATATATCACCACTACTCTAAATTTAGGTAAGGTTTATGATATGGATCCTTTGGTATATGATATCACATGAAATACTATGTTATTGACAATCATCATCACTATCGAGCTCACGTCAAAATATTTCACCACTTGTGAGTTATGAATTGTTATCAAAATTCTTGATATAATTAAAAATTATTATTTTGATATTAATATAGATAAAGTAGAGTATAGAGTCTTGTTGGATTAAATTGTGTTTAAGTTTTTGACTGATATTTTGATTCATACTCCATGAACCATCATTATCTTGCCTTGATGATGGTTCATGGAGTGTGAACCGAAACATCGATAAAAAACTTAAAGACAGTTTAATCCATAAAAACCCTCTACTCTAATTCATGGATTGTGGAAATACTGTTGCTTTAATAAATAATCTTGTAATAATAATATTTAACTATATATAATATTTATAGTTAATAATAAATAATATTAATATATAATATACTACTATACATGTTATTAACATTTATTATATATACTATTATGTACTATATTATATGATATTATTATAATATAGAATATTAATATATTATATATTATTGTACACATTATTAATATATATTATATAAACAATATGTACTATATTATATACTACTATTATATTATAATGTAGTAACATATTATATTTTATATTAAATGAGTGTAGATTGTAGAAATGTGGCTTCACTTTGTAGTATGTATAACCTTCCATTTGTAGATAGCATTCTCCAAATGGCTCACGACATAGAAACAAGGATCTATCAAATTTTCTTGTAATTGAGGAGTCTAATCGACCACTATCACAATTTTTGGTCATAATGTTTTGATATTCTATAAAGAAGTGGAAAATAATGTTTTGTTTTGTATTTGTCCTGAAGCTAGCCCATTGTGAAGTCACAATTTCAATTATTTTTGTGTTTTGATTTGGTCTTTTGTTGAATAGTTGTAATAAAATATAATAGGTCATGTGGTGGTAATTATTGAAAATCCATTATATACGGTAGAACTTATAAGTATGTGTTTTATAACATTCTTTGAGGTGTTCAATTGCACAATATATATGAGACCAAATAAAACAAATATGATGCATGGAAAATTAGATCCCAGCTCTATGTGTATAGACTTATTAAACTTCTCGCCATGATCTCATGTTCTATATAAAAGAATGAAATATATTAGTATAGTATAGAAAATATATTTTTAATTTGATGTGTGTGATACATATTTGTAATAGAGAAGGCACTATTTGGAGAAAAAGAATGGTATTTATTCACTTTAAGGGATAAAAAGTATCTAAATGGGTCTCGTTTGAATACAACAGTAAGATATGGACACTTGAAGGCTACTGGTGCAAATAAACTCATTTTTAGCTGTGGAGGTTTAGGTAAGAAGTGTGTTAGTGTTAATAAGGCTTTGGGTTTATACAAAGGAAAGGCACCCAAAGGATGAAAGAGAAATTATATTATGCACGAGTATCATCTGACTGAAATCAATATGACCAAAAGCAAAAAGGGACACATTAAGAGTATGATTTGATTTATATGTTTAGATTTCCCTTATCTACCTAGGTAACGATTCAATTTATATAAATTCTATTTTTTAGCTTGAAATTTGTTGTTGTCAATATTATAGTTAGATTATTGTGTATTATGCCATATATAAAAAATGAATAGTAGTGTTGAGAGAATAATAGAGAAAAAAATGATGGTAGGAGCACTAGTGAAGGAATAAATAGAGGGCATGTTCTAAATGAATTTAGAACCATCTTAAGCATGGGATATACTGAGAAGGGGGGGTGTGAATCAGTATATCATATATCTTATAAATCTTTCCCTTAACCAAATTCCACTAAATCAAACATTTAGGATATGCAATAAAACTCAAACAATAAACACCACACAAGATAGATAGAGACACCAGATATAACGTGGAAACCCAATGTGGGAAAAACAAGGGAGAACAATCTCAAGTATATGAATGAGCACCAAACAAAACAATATTCGCAAGCACCAAATTGCAGGAGCACCAACCCCTTTGCTGAGCACTAACCCATCAACTATTCATGAGCACCAACCCATAGCAGCACCAACCCCTTTATCGAGCACCAACCCACAGGAGCACCAACCCCTTTGCCGAGCACCAACCCAAAAATAATTCATGAGCACCAACCCACAGGAGCAGCAACCATTTTTTCAAGCACCAACCCAGCGAATATTGATGAGCACCAACCCACAGGAGCACCAACCCCTTTGTGTATACCACACACTTATCTCTCAATGTTCCTATCTCAACAAATGATAGTTTAATACAACATCTCTTTCCTCTCTCTCACCTTTGCTCTTCTAAGCTAGATATAACAAATACACATCATATTCATCTCTCACAATTGCTCTTCTAAGCTAGATATTACAATATCAAATCAACCTCTCTCACACATATTACAAATGGCTTCTCAAGCCTTTATTTATAGTTTTACAAATGACCTTTGGCCTTCCCCCTTTGTGACCCTTCAATCCTCATGGAAAATGACACCAAACTTGTATAACCCTTCATATTCTTGCCTTTTAAAAGTCATGTGGTGACCCTTCATGACCAAAAACGTCCTTCCATCTATTGTCCTCATCTTGGTGACTTTTTGTATTCCTTAAAGTGTCCCTTCATGAGAAATTGTGCCCTTCCTCTTTTGTCTTCACTTGGTGACTCTTGGAATTCCTCAAGATGACTCTTCATGGGAAAATGCGTCCCATCCTTCTTTTGTCTTTAACCCGTGGCTCTTTGACTTCTCCATGGGCCCTTCTTTTGTCTCATATGCAACCAAAAATATATTCGTTAATATTAAATAAATATTAACTCACATTAGCCAAGATATATTTATTACAAACAACATTAAATGCAATGGGGCCTTTATCACCAATAATGCTAGACTTTTGACATCAATGACAATATTTCCAACAATACTCACTTCTACATCAATGAAAGTAATAAGACAGACTTCAGAACCTCTATTTATTTCCCCCACATCATTTGATTTGCACATCAAATGTGGAGCCCTCTCACAACCAAATTGAAAATAGTCAATAAAAGATTCCACCACCTTGAAATCTATAGACCCCTTATTAATGTGTGTAGGTAATGTAAATCTAACATCTACATTGAATTTAGGGCATTTTTATGATATGGACCCTATGGTGTATGATATCACTTCAAATACCATATTATTTCTCCTCATCATCATTTGCATGCAATTTTAGATGAACGATATCCCATGAAATATATTTTCATTGACCCTCATCATCAAAATTTAATAAAGGTTTAGTAAAATGTGTTGGTTTTGGTTTGGGAGGTGGAAATGAAATTCATAGAGGCTTAGATGGTACTACCGAGCTTGGTGGTAGTTTACATAGACCTAATTATGGTAGTGGGCATGGTGGTGGCATTGGCATTAGAGCTAAAGATTTTAAATTTTTTGGATTTTTTTGAAAGTGTTTTATTTTCATTATTGGAGTATATTACCCTATTAGCCATATGATGTGGACCTCTGGTGGAAGAGATCATCAAATAAGAAGTCAACAGGTCGAACTCTACCACCCCTAGTGTTAGATTAAACATTTGTTGAGTTTCTCACGTAACATTAATTGATTTTCTTAAACTAACATGTGTTGAAATGTAAGGATTTAGGTAATTGATGAATGAAAAATATGAACTCCATTACCTCAATGCATTGACCCCACATCAAAATCATTACATTATTGATTTGATCCACACATCAGACATCAAGTCTTTTTATAATAAATTAGAAAATAATCAATAAAATATATCACCACTACCCTAAATTTAGGGCAGGTTTATGATATGGATCCTTTGGTATATGATATCACATGAAATACTATGTTATTGACCCTCATCATCACTATCGAGCTCACGTCAAAATATTTCACCACTTGTAAGTTATGAATTGTTATCAAAATTCTTGATATAATTAAATATTATTATTTTAATATTAATATAAATAAAGTAGAGTACAGAGTTTTGTTGGATTAAATTGTGTTTAAGTTTTTGACTGATATTTTGATTCATACTCCATGAACCATCATTATCTTGCCGTGATGATGGTTCATGGAGTGTGAACCGAAACATCGATAAAAAACATAAACACAGTTTAATCCATAAAAACTCTCTACTCTAATTCATGGACTGTGGAAATACTACTGCTTTAATAAATAATCTTGTAATAATAATATTTAACTATATATAATATTTATAGTTAATAATAAATAATATTAATATATAATATACTACTATACATATTAATAACAATTATTATATATACTATTATGTACTATATTATATGTTATTATTATAATATAGAATATTAATATATTATATATTATTGTACAAATTATTAATATATATTATATGAACAATATGTACTATATTATATACTACTATTATATTATAATGTAGTAACATATTATATTTTATATTAAATGAGTGTAGATTGTAGAAATGTGGCTTCACTTTGTAGTATGTATAACCTTCCGTTTGTAGATAGCATTCTCCAAATGGCTCAACAACATAGAAACAAGGATCTATCAATTTTTTTTGTAATGGAGGAGTCTAATCAACCACTATCACAATTTTTGGTCATAATGTTTTGATATGCTATAAAGAAGTGGAAAATAATGTTTTGTTTTATATTTGTCCTGAAGCTAGCCTATTGTGAAGTCACAATTTCAATTATTTTTGTGTTTTGATTTGGTCTTTTGTTAAATAGTTGTAATAAAATATAATAGGTCATGTGGTGGTAATTATTGGAAATCCATTCTATATGGTAGAACTTATAAGTATGTGTTTTATAACATTCTTTGAGGTGTTCAATTGCACAATATATATGAGACCAAATAAAACAAATATGATGCATGGAAAATTAGATCCCAGCTCTATGTGTATAGACTTATTAAACTTCTCGCCATGATCTCATGTTCTATATAAAAGAATGAAATATATTAGTATAGTATAGAAAATATATTTTTAATTTGATGTGTGTGATACATATTTGTAATAGAGAAGGCACTATTTGGAGAAAAAGAATGGTATTTATTCACTTTAAGGGATAAAAAGTATCTAAATGGGTCTCGTTTGAATACAACAGTAAGATATGGACACTTGAAGGCTACTGGTGCGAATAAACTCATTTTTAGCTATGGAGGTTTAGGTAAGAAGTGTGTTAGTGTTAATAAGGCTTTGGGTTTATATAAAGGAAAGGCACCCAAAGGATGAAAGAGAAATTATATTATGCATGAGTATCTTCTGACTGAAATCAATATGACCAAAATGAAAAAGGACACATTAAGAGTATGATTTGATTTATATGTTTAGATTTCCCTTATCTACCTAGGTAATGATTTAATTTATATAAATTCTATTTTTTAGCTTGAAATTTGTTGTTGTCAATATTGTAGTTAGATTATTGTGTATTATGCCATATATAAAAAATGAATAGTAGTGTTGAGAGAACAATAGAGAAAGAAATGATGGTAGGAGCACTGGTGAAGGAATAAATAGTGGGCATGTTCTAAATGAATTTAGGACCATCTTAAGCATGGGATATACTGAGAGGGAGGGTGGGTGTGAATTAGTATATCATATATCTTATAAATCTTTCCCTTAACCAAATTCCACTAAATCAAACATTCAAGATATGCAATAAAACTCAAACAATAAACACCACACAAGATAGAGAGAGACACCAGATTTAACGTGGAAACCCAATGTGGGAAAAACCACAGAGAACAATCTCAAGTATATGAATGAGCACAAACCCAAACAATATTCACAAGCAGTAAATTGCAGGAGCACCAACCCCTTTGCTGAGCACCAACCCAGTAACTATTCATGAGCACCAATCCATGAGAGGGTCAACCCCTTTGCCGAGCACCAACCCAGCAACAATTCATGAGCACCAACCCACAGGAGCACCAACCCCTTCGCCGAGCACCAACCCAACAATAATTCATGAGCACCAACCCAGAGGAGCACCAACCCCTTTGCCGAGCACCAACCCAGCCACAATTCATGAGCACCAACCCATAGGAGCACCAACCCCTTTGTGTATACCACACACTTATCTCTCAATGTTGCTATCTCAACAAATGATAGTTTAATACAACATCTCTTTCCTCTCTCTCACCTTTGCTCTTCTAAGCTAGATATAACAAATACAAATCATATTCATCTCTCACAATTGCTCTTCTAAGCTAGATATTACAATATCAAATCAACCTCTCTCACACATATTACAAATGGCTTCTCAAGCCTTTATTTATAGTTTTCCAAATGACCTTTGGCCTTCCCCCTTTGTGACCCCTCAATCCTCATGGAAAATGGTGACAAACTTGTATGACCCTTCATATTCTTGCCTTTGAAAAGTCATGTGGAGACCCTTCATGACCAAAAACGTCCTTCCATCTTTTGTCCTCATCTTGGTGACTTTTTGTATTCCTTAAAGTGTCCCTTCATGAGAAATTGCGCCCTTCCTCTTTTGTCTTCACTTGGTGACTCTTGGAATTCCCCAAGATGACTCTTCATGGTAAAATGCATCCCATCCTTCTTTTGTCTTTACCCCATGGCTCTTTGACTTCTCCATGGGCCCTTCTTTTGTCTCATATGCAACCAAAAATATATTCATTAATATTAAATAAACATTAACTCACATTAGCCAAGATATATTTATTACAAACAACATTAAATGCAATGGGGCCTTTATCACCAATAATGCTAGACTTTTGACATCAATGACAATATTTCCAACAATACTCACTTCTACATCAATGAAAGTAATAAGATAGACTTCAGAACCTCTATTTATTTCCCCCACATCATTTGATTCGCACATCAAATGTGGAGCCCTTTCATAATCAAATTGAAAATAGTCAATAAAAGATTCCACCACCTTGATATCTATAGACCCCTTATTATTGTGTGTAGGTCATGTAAATCTAACATCTACATTGAAATTATGGCATTTTTATGATATGGGCCCTATGGTGTACGATATCACTTCAAATACCATATCATTTCTCCTCATCATCATTTGCATGCAATTTTAGATGAACGATATCCCATGAAATATATTTTCATTGACCCTCATCATCAAAATTTAATAAAGGTTTAGTAAAATGTGTTGGTTTTGGATTGGGAGGTGGAAATGAACTGCATAGAGGCTTAGGTGGTACTACCGAGCTTGGTGGTAGTTTACATAGACCTAATTATGGTAGTGGGCATGGTGGTGGCATTGGCATTAGAGCTAAAGATTTTAAATTTTTTGGATTTTTTTGAAAGTGTTTTATTTTCATTATTAAATTATATTACCATTTTAACCATATGATGTGGACCCCTGGTGGCAGAGATCATCAAATAAGAAGTTGACAGGTCGAACTCTACCACCCCTAGTGTTAGAGTAAACATTTGTTGAGTTTCTCACATAACATTAATTGATTTGCTTAAACTAACATGTGTTGAAATGTAAGGATTTAGGCAATTGATGAATGAAAAAGATGAACTCCATTACCTCAATGCATTGACCCCACATCAAAATCATTACATTATTGATTTGATCCACACATTAGACATCAAGTCTTTTTTATAATAAAATAGAAAATAATAAATAAAATATATCACCACTACCCTAAATTTAGGGAAGGTTTATGATATGGATCCTTTGGTATATAAAATCACATGAAATACTATGTTATTGACCCTCATCATCACTATCGAGCTCACGTCAAAATATTTCACCACTTGTAAGTTATGAATTGTTATCAAAATTCTTGATATAATTAAATACTATTATTTTGATATTAATATAAATAAAGTAGAGTACATAGTTTTGTTGGATTAAATTGTGTTTAAGTTTTTGACTGATATTTTGATTCATACTCCATGAACCATAATTATCTTGCCCTGATGATGGTTCATGGAGTGTGAACTGAAACATCGATAAAAAACATAAACACAGTTTAATCCATAAAAATTCTCTACTCTAATTCATGGAATGTGGAAATACCGTTGCTTTAATAAATAATCTTGTAATAATAATATTTAACTATATATAATATTTATAGTTAATAATAAATAATATTAATATATAATATACTACTATACATATTAATAACATTTATTATATATACTATTATGTACTATATTATATGATATTATTATAATATAGAATATTAATATATTATTGTACAAATTATTAATATATATTATATAAACAATATGTACTATATTATATACTACTATTATATTATAATGTAGTAACATATTATATTTTATATTAAATGAGTGTAGATTGTAGAAATGTGGCTTCACTTTGTAGTATGTATAACCTTCCATTTGTAGATAGCATTCTCCAAATGGCTCATCAACATAGAAACAAGGATCTCTCAAATTTTGTTGTAATGGAGGAGTCTAATCAACCACTATCACAATTTTTGGTCATAATGTTTTGATATGCTATAAAGAAGTGGAAAATAATGTTTCTTTTATATTTGTCCTGAAACTAGACTATTGTGAAGTCACAATTTCAATTATTTTTGTGTTTTGATTTGGTCTTTTGTTGAATACTTGTAATAAAATATAATAGGTCATGTGGTGGTAATTATTGGAAATCCATTCTATATGGTAGAACTTATAAGTATGTGTTTTATAACATTCTTTGAGGTGTTCAATTGCACAATATATATGAGACCAAATAAAACAAATATGATGCATGGAAAATTAGATCCCAACTCTATGTGTATAGACTTATTAAACTTCTCGCCATGATCTCATGTTCTATATAAAAGAATGAAATAGATTAGTATAGTATAGAAAATATATTTTTAATTTGATGTGTGTGATACATATTTGTAATAGAGAATGCACTATTTGGAGAAAAAGAATGGTATTTATTCACTTTAAGGGATAAAAAGTATCTAAATGGGTCTCGTTTGAATACAAAGTAAGATATGGACACTTGAAGGCTACTGGTGCAAATAAACTCATTTTTAGCTGTGGAGGTTTAGGTAAGAAGTGTGTTAGTGTAAAAAAGGCTTTGGGTTTATACAAAGGAAAGGCACCCAAAGGACAAAAGAGAAATTATGTTATGCATGAGTATCATTTGACTGAAATCAATATGACCAAAAGGAAAAAGAACACATTAAGAGTATGATTTGAGTTATATGTTTAGATTTCCCTTATCTACCTAGGTAATGATTTAATTTATATAAATTCTATTTTTTAGCTTGAAATTTGTTGTTGTCAATATTATAGTTAGATTATTGTGTATTATTCCATATATAAAATAAGAATAGTAGTGTTGAGAGAATAATAGAGAAAAAAATGATGGTAGGAGCACTGGTGAAGGAATAAATAGAGGACATGTTCTAAATGAATTTAGAACCATCTTAAGCATGGGATATACTGAGAGGGGGGTGTGAATCAGTATATCATATATCTTATAAATCTTTCCCTTAACCAAATTACACTAAATCAAACATTAAAGATATGCAATAAAACTCAAACAATAAACACCACACAAGATAGAGAGAGACACCAGATATAACGTGGAAAACCAATGTGGGAAAAACCATGGAGAACAATCTCAAGTATATGAATGAGCATGAACCCAAACAATATTCACAAGCACCAAATTGTAGGAGCACCAACCCCTTTGCTGAGCACCAACCCAACAACTATTCATGAGCACCAACCCATAGAAGCACCAACCCCTTTGTTGAGCACCAACCCCTTTGCCGATCACCAACTCAACAATAATTCATGAGCACCAACCCCTTTGTCGAGCACCAACCCAGGGAAAATTCATGAGCATCAACCCATAGGAGCACCAACCCCTTTGTGTATACCAAACACTTATCTCTCAATGTTGTTCTCTCAACAAATGATAGTTTAATACAACATCTCTTTCCTCTCTCTCTCACCTTTGCTCTTCTAAGCTAGATATAACAAATACAAATCATATTCATCTCTCACAATTGCTCTTCTAAGCTAGATATTACAATACCAAATCAACCTCTCTCACACATATTATAAATGGCTTCTCAAGCCTTTATTTATAGTTTTCTAAATGACCTTTGGCCTTCCCCCTTTGTGACCCTTCAATCCTTATGGAAAATGGTGCCAAATTTGTATGACCCTTCATATTCTTGCCTTTGAAAATTCATGTGGTGACCCTTCATGACCAAAAATGTCCTTCCATCTTTTGTCCTCATCTTGGTGACTTTTTGTATTCCTTAAAGTGTCCCTTCATGAGAAATTGTGCCCTTCCTCTTTTGTCTTCACTTGGTGACTCTTGGAATTCCCCAAGATGACTCTTCATGGGAAAATGTGTCCCATCCTTCTTTTGTCTTTACCCCATGGCTCTTTGACTTCTCCATGGGCCCTTCTATTGTCTCATATGCAACCAAAAATATATTCGTTAATATTAAATAAATATTAACTCACATTAGCCAAGATATATTTATTATAAACAACATTAAATGTAATTGGGCCTTTATCACCAATAATGCTAGACTTTTGACATCAATGACAATATTTCCAACAATACTCACTTCTACATCAATGAAAGTAATAAGATAGACTTCAGAACCTCTATTTATTTCCCCCACATCATTTGATTCACACATCAAATGTGGAGCCCTTTCATAATCAAATTGAAAATAGTCAATAAAAGATTCCACCACCTTGAAATCTATAGAACCCTTATTAATGTGTGTAGGTCATGTAAATCTAACATCTACATTGAATTTAGGGCATTTTTATGATATGGGCCCTATGGTGTATGATATCACTTCAAATACCATATTATTTCTCCTCATCATCATTTGCATGCAATTTTAGATGAACGATATCCCATGAAATATATTTTCATTGACCCTCATCATCAAAATTTAATAAAGGTTAAGTGAAATGTGTTGGTTTTGGTTTGTGAGGTGGAAATGGACTTCATAGAGGCTTAGGTGGTACTACCGAGCTTGGTGGTAGTTTACATAGACCTAATTATGGTAATGGGCATGGTGGTGGCATTGGCATTAGAGCTAAATATTTTAATTTTTTTGGATTTTTTTGAAAGTGTTTTATTTTCATTATTGAAGTATATTCCCCTTTTAACCATATGATGTGGACCCCTGGTGGCAGAGATCATCAAATAAGAAGTCGACAGGTCGAACTCTACCACTCCTAGTGTTAGATTAAACATTTGTTGAGTTTCTCACGTAACATTAATTGATTTGCTTAAACTAACATGTGTTGAAATGTAAGGATTTAGGCAACTGATGAATGAAAAAGATGAACTCCATTACCTCAATGCATTGACCCCACATCAAAATCATTACATTATTGATTTGATCCACACATTAGACATCAAGTCTTTTTATAATAAAATAGAAAATAATCAATAAAATATATCACCACTACCCTAAATTTAGGGCAGGTTTATGATATGGATCCTTTGGTATATGATATCACATGAAATACTATGTTATTGACCCTCATCATCACTATCGAGCTCACGTCAAAATATTTCACCACTTGTAGGTTATGAATTGTTATCAAAATTCTTGATATAATTAAATATTATTATTTTAATATTAATATAAATAAAGTAGAGTACAGAGTTTTGTTGGTTTAAATCGTGTTTAAGTTTTTGACTGATATTTTGATTCATACTCCATGAACCATCATTATCTTGCCCTGATGATGGTTCATGGAGTGTGAACCGAAACATCGATAAAAAACTTAAACACAGTTTAATCCATAAAAACTCTCTACTCTAATTCATGGACTGTGGAAATACTGTTGCTTTAATAAATAATCTTGTAATAATAATATTTAACTATATATAATATTTATTGTTAATAATAAATAATATTCTACTATACATATTTATAACATTTATTATTTATACTATTATGTACTATATTATATGATATTATTATAATATAGAATATTAATATATTATATATTATTGTACAAATTATTAATATATATTATATAAACAATATGTACTATATTATATACTACTATTATATTATAATGTAGTAACATATTATATTTTATATTAAATGAGTGTAGATTGTAGAAATGTGGCTTCACTTTGTAGTATGTATAACCTTCCATTTGTAGATAGCATTCTCCAAATGGATCAACAACATAGAAACAAGGATCTATCAAATTTTGTTGTAATGGAGGAGTCTAATCGACCACTATCACAATTTTTGGTCATAATGTTTTGATATGCTATAAAGAAGTGGAAAATAATGTTTTGTTTTGTATTTGTCCTGAAGCTAGCCCATTGTGAAGTCACAATTTCAATTATTTTTGTGTTTTGATTTGGTCTTTTGTTGAATAGTTGTAATAAAATATAATAGGTCATGTGGTGGTAATTGTTGAAAATCCATTATATATGGTAGAACTTATAAGTATGTGTTTTATAACATTCTTTGAGGTGTTCAATTGCACAATATATATGAGACCAAATAAAATAAATATGATGCATGGAAAATTAGATCCCAGTTCTATGTGTATAGACTTATTAAACTTCTCGCCATGATCTCATGTTCTATATAAAATAATGAAGTAGGTTAGTATAGTATAGAAAATATATTTTTAATTTGATGTGTGTGATACATATTTGTAATAGAGAAGGCACTATTTGGAGAAAAAGAATGATATTTATTCACTTTAAGGGATAAAAAGTATCTAAATGGGTCTCGTTTGAATACAACAGTAAGATATGGACACTTGAAGGCTACTGGTGCAAATAAACTCATTTTTAGCTGTGGAGGTTTAGGTAAGAAGTGTGTTAGTGTTAATAAGGCTTTGGGTTTATACAAAGGAAAGGCACCCAAAGAATGCAAGAGAAATTATATTATCCATGAGTATCATCTGACTGAAATCAATATGACCAAAAGGAAAAAGGACACATTAAGAGTATGATTTGATTTATATTTTTAGATTTCCCTTATCTACCTAGGTAATGATTTCATTTATATAAATTCTATTTTTTAGCTTGAAATTTGTTGTTGTCAATATTATAGTTAGATTATTGTGTATTATGCCATATATAAAATAAGAATAGTAGTGTTGAGAGAATAACAAAGAAAAAAATGATGGTAGGAGCACTAGTGAAGGAATAAATAGAGGGCATGCTCTAAATGAATTTAGAACCATCTTACACAACATTAGGTTCTTTTTCCAATAACTGTTTACTTCCCATGAGTTTCAGCCACAATCCATTTTATGAGTAGATGGTAGTGGAGATATTTATCACTCCCAATAGTTGGCACAAAACTACCCTTCCCCAAACACCACACATATAAAACCACAAAAAACCAATATTCACATCTCCAAAACGATGAGACAAATCTAAGAGGTGCCCCTTTCTTGGTCATCTAGAAATAATGTTCTTTTCCCACAAGTGTCATTTCTCGATCAAGTGAAAAAACATTTACAATATAAGGTGTATCTAATGTGGGTAGACACATGGTGGCATTTAGTTGGATAAAAATTAAATATCTAAAATTTGAGATGAATCTAAGGGGATGGTACCCCAATATAAATGCCTCTAGCGTAATTAAATTTCATAACAAGTTGTTTTCATTTTAAAGAGTAAAGAAAAAATTAACCTCATAAAACAATCATACTCTCAAATACTATGTAAATTAGTAGTCAAAATAAAATTCATTTTCTTTTTATTTCCTACAAAAAATCCTTCAACAATAGTGGTTGAGTCATGATTTAATATTTTTTATTATATAAATGTGATGAAGGCCCTTCACCCTTATAAAGTATGTATAAAAGATACAACGATGAAGAATAAAACATAAACAATGAAAAATATAAAACTTCAACAAGAACCAATGAAAACATAACAAATCCAAAAGATGGCAAGAATACAATACTGACACCAAGACACCAAGGCCTTATGAGGCTAAAATAAAGAGATACCAATAAAGACAATAGTAGAGCTAAATTTAATTAAGAAGTACAAAAAAATAATACTTCAAACATTTTCCAAACAACAACAAAACATGAGAGCTCCACATCGACACTATAATTTCCTTTTTTACCTTCAAAATAGAGCTTTTATAAAAGTCCTTTGAGGTTACACTCTTTGGCAATAACTAAAACAAAAATGTCATATAGTCTTCCACCCAAAACTTAAAGAAGACCTTCAAAAGAATTTGACTAGGTTTTTTTCATCCCCTCCAAACCTAAAAACTCAAACACACCCCACTTTGGAGTTGACACATTAAATTTCTCAAAATTTATAAGATCCAAACTCACCCCATCACCCTTCCCCTCTCTCCCCCTTCCTCCCATATTATCCATACAACTCATAAAAATAACCAAAATGAATAGAGGAAAAGAGTGTTACCAAGAATAGTTAGGATGTTCCTAAATAAATGTTTAAGAGACACATCATTACCCACATCAATAAGAGACACACTACTCCCCAGTTTTCTAGGTGAAAAAGGGTCCACCTTACTAACAATCCTCATAAATTTATCTTTTTTTCTTGAAGTAAGTGATATATTTATCAAAAATAAAGAACCAATTTTAAATTTCAGATACCAAAAAATTCAAAATGGTTTTGGAGGTGTATTAATTCGTATTTTTCACTAAATATAATAGAAATTTAGTTATGATAACAACGTAGATTCTCTAGTCTAAATTCAATCTAAAGTGAGACTAGAGTTTATTTGCATTCCAATTCTTATCTTTGATGAGGAATGACCTTGATCATAATTTATTTAATAAAAAATATAGTCATGTGGGAAGAAGGGTTAAAAATTCAAGCAAGATGAAGTGGTCAATGGGGACAAATATTTTTTTACTTAGGTGTTATATCCATCTTACCAAAAGTAAATTTTCAAAGGTGATAAGGATGGGCTATGGAGAAGACTAGATGAGGATAGTTTATAGATTGCAATTTATTTGGCTTAAAATAAATCATCCCATAATTAACCAAGCAAATACCATCATTAATGACCACCCTATGAAGCATGTGTGGATAATCATTGTATTTATAACCCCAAAAATAAGGGTGTGTAGTGACAAGTACCTGAAGGAAGCTTAGAGAATAGTTGGTAGATTTCATAGAAAGGTAAGAAAACATGAAATTGTTATATTTTAATTATAAAAACCAATTTATATAATTTTATTTAAAATATAATTTTAATCATATTGAAATTATGAATTATTTTATTAATTGTGATGAATGTATTTCTATAAACCTATCATAAAAGTAAACATGTTGGATTTATGTTTTGTATTGAGATAAGTGGTGGAGAGGCTGAGTACCAATATCACATGGATTTTTTTAAATTATTTCCTTTATAAAAGTTGATAAAGTAATCAATCTATTTCTTGTGCTAAAGTTATGGAACAAAATATCCAATGCTTGTTAGCTAGTGAGCAACACTTAATCTTATTCATTATGTATCTCAAGAGAGGGTTAAAAACATTCATTATATATGAGATAATTGTTATAAATAGTGACATAATAGATAAATATTTATTATAAAAGCTAATAATATAATATTTTTTAGTAAAGTTAGCCTTAGATTTATTCATAACATGGTTGAAGTAAAAATCTTAGAAAAATATAGAACTTTATGAATTCATCTCAGTGAGTTTGTAACAATTATATAATAAAGTATGAAATTATATATTTGAATTATAAATTATATAATAACATGAATAAAATATTAAATAAATGAAAAACTCATCTTAAATAGTATAAATAATTTATACAAAACTTATTAGACATCAGAAGTTGATGGAAATACATAAACACATTAATGAGAAGATATATGAGACAAACTAATAAAGATATCAAAATCATCTCTTAGTATTAAATCGTGAATAAATGTTTAAGAAATTGTTAAATTGAATAGACCAAAAAAAATAAAAAAGTACAAAAGAATTAGGTAAAACATTATGATACTTTATGATTAATAAAGAATGCATGATGTACAATGTAGTTGATTCCATATGATATTTCTAAATAAAGTTATTTATTTTTGCTAATAAATTACAAATATTAAGCCTTTTTTAATATTTTTGCTTGTTACAAAACTAGAATTGAACTTTACCTTTATTTTCTGTATCTCTTTGCAAATAACATCAAGCAAATGTCACTGGAATAAAAAATAGTAAAGGAATTGACAAAGGGTAAAGTATCAATATTCTCCCCTCTGCATTATTGGAAACACTATAAATAAAATGAATGAAATTAATTTCATTTATCTTAAACTTCTAAACAGTTAATGTGTATGAGCTAGTAAATACTTCAGGCTTATGTCCTAGGATTAAATCATGAATAACTATTGAAGCAATTAATGGAATTAAGGGACCAAGAAAATTGAAAAGAAAAGAAAAATGGATGCTATAACATATATTATGTAAATAATTAGGATATTTTGTGATTATAAATCATGTGTGATAAATAATGTAGCTAATTCCATTATATTTTTATAAATAGACTTGTTTAAGTCTTTTTTGGCATTAGGGAAATATTAAAGTCCACTCATGTAAGAAGGCATTGAATGAGGGCACCCATTGGAAAATGTACAAAAATAATACATCAACCTGAATAACATAACATACAAATTATAGTCATAAAATATAAGGATGTCTTGAGTAAAAAAAATCACAAGTTGAAAGAGAAAATATCACTAGATGAGGATCAAGATAAAGAGTTTGGTAGTAGCATTGAGCAGCTTCAATCAAGATTCCTTTTCACATTTATGTGTTGGATAGATTGTGTTAGAATCAAATTGAATGAGAGGGTTGGGGGTGAATAAGTTTTCAAAAAACTTTCAACTTTGCTTTATCATTCATGAACTATCAAAATAATAGAGTGAACTAGCAACACATTAAGAGTCATGAACATGAAATAAAAGCATAACACATAGAACACTTATTTGAGTAGAAAATCCTCAAGGAGAATAAAAATAATTGATGATTTAAATGGGATATAGTCCTCTAAGACACACATAAAGGTTTAGTGAAGCACCAACTTCACTTGGAGCACTAACCCCATCTAGCTAAGCACTAACTCAGCTAGGTTTTAGCAAGCACCCACTTATAAGGACACACCAACCCCCTAGATGATTTAGCACAAAATCAGCCACCTAAAACCATAGATAACATTAAAAAATATTTTTATTTCATACAATATATTATTATCTCCTTCTTCAGCTCTTCACAGACTCCTATTTTTCTCCAACTGATCTCTAGCCTTCTTTAATCAATTAGCCCTCTTCATGACTTGGTTAGGTAAATATGACCTTGATGATCATATACAATAACCCTATCATATATTCATGATGGTTACTTTTAATCCTCATAATTTTTTAAAATATCTCCTTCATCTCTTAAAAGTTATATCTCATTCGCTTTAACTCACTCAATCTCTAACTAGATAATTAGGCCTATTAGGCCTTGTTCTTATACTAGGTTCTTGATCATACACTTCTTGGTCAAACATACACATTATAATATTTATATTAACCAAAAAATATGTCTTATTAAATGATATAAACATTAATAAAACATTATTATAGGCTTGTCATAGTATATAATAATAAAAACCCCTTTTAGTCCTGAAGGAGACCTAATTCAATTAGGGCTTCATTAGCACATGTTACCCTTTGAACACCTTGAAACACTTTCAGACTTCTCACACACTAGTAACATATAATATTAAAATTAAATATACCCCTACCAATCTCATCTTATGTCCATGACACCTTTTATCTCCAACCACCACTTGAAGCATGTCATTAGCATTGTTCACAATTCGGCATGTGCATACCCAGAAGTCTATCTTAAACAGCTAAAGAAAAACCATAATGTTTTAAAAAAACAATGGAATAAAATCATATACATATAAAATTAAATACCTCCATAAATTCATCATGTTTTTTATACTTCATTACATAAGGAAAAAGGACTCAAACACCTCTTCTGGAAGTACCTCACTTAGAACTACCAACTAGCCTCAAAACATAATCATGGAAACAAAGACTTAAAAAACCTATAGAACCACTTTAATATGATTTAAATTCATTAAAATTATCCTATTAATTCATTATAACATCTTTATATATATATATATATATATATATATATATATATATTCAAATGGAAATATTGGTCTTGCACACTAATCTCATAGTCTTGTACCTCACCGTCTAATATGAACTAGACATATTAACTTATGAGAAACATTTTCATAATATAAAATGATATAAAAATATTATATGTAATATTATAATGTATTAAATTTATTTTAAAACATCTCCATGCACTTGTATTCTTCCCTAATCCAAGATAACATGTCCCTAATCACCTTCTCACTTCTGCCTAGTTTTTTCATTATTTGCACCATTAGGATTTTTAGTAATAGGTCAAATTATATGATTGATTTTAAACACTTGAGGGTATAAAATGATCATAAAATTCCATGTACATAAGATAAAAATATAAATATTAAACCTTCATCCATTTATCAACTTTGACTTGGTCAACTCTAACTGCTACAATAAATCTTTGAGAGTAAGGCTTTTCCTGTAGGGTCCACTTACTTGACAAATCAATCATACCTAGAGGTGATTATGAGAGTTAAATACATGATAAAATATATTAAATATACATACCAATCCATTATGATCTCTTTATAACAATTTTTTTTCACATCAGGTCATTATTAGGGTTTTAGAGAGGGTTACCACTATTTTTGGTGTTAATGATTGCTTATAAAGTATTAACCCTAATTTATAAAAATAATTCCTAGAGATATTATATAAGGCCCTTACCAATATCTCATAAACATCTTAGGTTACCATTTAGAGGTTACACATTCCAATGAACACTTGAAATTTCTTCTTGTGTTGATAACCCTTCATTCAGTGCACACAAGAGACCTCAAAACACTTTTTCTTGCCTTTTATTGAAAAATTTGACCTAAAAAATTGGTAAACATACCTGGGACAAAATAAAACACCACTAAAAATTCTCAAATTCTCATTCTTATCTTTAAATCTAAATTTCATACCTCATTTGGCCACCATCTCTCTCTTTGATCTCTAGGCCTTGACCTGCAAGTTACATTAAGCCTTGAAACTGACCTTATAGCCACTATCCAAGATATTAAAACCTTATTTACATGTCATATAACCTATTACCATTGTCAATCACTACCATAAATTCTTCATATGCCTTTACAATGCCTTATGACACCTCATTAGGTTAGGGAGGGTCTATAACTAGTCTAGTTATATGTTAGGTCTATAGGTCCTACCCATGTAGGCTCACTCTAAGATTATCATGAGTGATATAATGATTAATATGAATGATAAAACATCCTCATATAGATACTTATGCCTCTATGAATCCATCTCACCATACCCCCAAACTCACACCTTCTCACAAGGTCTCTTCTGCAATGACTAGTATCATGATTAGGCTTATTAAGCACTTGAAGCTTGAAAACTAACCTTGAAACATTCCTTTATGATTATATACCTTACTCACATACCTTTAATTCTCCTTAGGAAATGTAATACTTATGTACATACATATTTATGCTATTAAATAAGAACACTCTTCAATGAACTCATGAACACCTTTCTTAAGAACCTTTGACATCAATGATAATATTAATGCCAAACTTTAATCAATAGGAAAAATTCTCAACAATCTCTCCCTTTGTCATTGATAGAAAAACATACTATATATATATATATATATATATATATATATATATATATATATATATATATATATATATATATACCATTCTCATCTTCCTATTCTATTTTTTCTCCCCCTTTGACATAAGTGATAAAGTGATGTTTAGAACTCCTTAGATCACACTCCTTGTAGCCAAAATACACAACACACAGGGATTATGAGATTATGAGATATAACATAAAAATGTTCCCCATATTTCCTTACATACCTTATTAGAAAAAATCACCTATTATTGAAGCTAATGATCATGATTATATCCCCCTAAGTTCTTGACTTTTTCAATGATTTCTAGGGGAAAGAATTACACCTAATTCGTATCTTAAATGTTCAAAAGTTACCTTTGGAAGTGGTTTCATCAAGATCTCTACAATTTGATCCTATGTATATTCAATTTTGACACTTTATTCACTTACCTTATCTCTTATAAAATGATACCTAAAGGGAATGTGTTTGGTCGTTGAGTGCATGATAGGGTTCTTTGAGATTCTTATAGCACTTTTATTATCAAAATAGATAGGGCTAAGACCATCATTCTCCACCTTTTAGTCTTTTAGACTCTATCTCATCCATAGGATATGAGTGCAAAATTAATCTACTACAATTCACTTAGCCTCATAAGTGGACAAAGCTACTAATGGTTATTTTTTGCTCATCCATAAAACTAGGCACCTACTTAGGAAGAAGGTTCCTCCACTAGTACTTTTCTTATCATCTATACTTCCTACCCAATCTACATCTGTGTAGGTTGTCAAATTAAACTCCTTATTTATTGGATACCATATTCCATACTCCATAGTCACCTTGAGATAGATAATTATACTTCTGACTATTTTCAAATGATTCTCCTTTGGATCTACTTGAAACCTTACCACAAGACCTACTACTTGCATGATGTCATGTTTAGAGGTAGTCGTATACAACAAACTTCCAATCATTGGCCTATATGATTTTTGATTGACCTTTGTAGAATAATCTTACTTTATCAACATACAACCCATGATAATGGGTATACTAACTACCTTGAAATCCTCCATATTAAAATTATTTAACATCTCTCTTATGTACTTGGATTGTGAGTTGAATATACCTTTTTTAGATTGAGTGATTTACAACCCAAGAAAGAATGATAGTTTTCCTAACATGAACATCTCAAAATCTTTATTCATCACCTATGCAAAGGTCTTTGTCATGTTCTCATTATTTTGAAAAAATATTATGTCATCGACATAAATTACTACTATTAACTGATGGTCATCTTCTATCTTGATGTATAGATTATCGTATGCAACTCCTCTTTTAAACCCTTGATCCAACAGATACTTGTCCAACCTAGCATACCAAGCTCTAGGAGATTTATTTAGACCATAGAGAGAATTTTCAGTATTAAAACATAGTCTTTGTCATCTGATAGTGAAAACCCTTCATGTTGTATACTTTTTCTTCTAGATTCCTATTTAAAAAGGTAGATTTGACATCCATCTGGTATACCTTGAATCTTTTAAATCCTGCATAATCTAGAAACAATCTAATGGCCTCCAATATTTCTAATAGTGTAAAGTTTTCCTCAAAGTCTACGCCTTCAACTTGTACGTATCCCTTGCATACCAATATAACCTTGTTCCTAGTGAATTCTCCATCTTCATTCAACTTGTTTATAAACACCCATTTTGTGCCAATGATAGTCTTGTCATTAGGCCTAGGAACTAGTTCCCAAGTCCCATTCTTATTTATTTAGTCTAACTCCTCATTCATAAAACCTATCTAAAATTTGTCATTGCCTAATTATATAAGACTCTTAGGTTTAATATTGGATAATAGATCAATATTCTCTTGATTTAGATTATATATAGGTCTTCTCCTTATTTTCATACCTACATTCTTATTTCTAATGATTTGAGATTTAGGGTGATCTCTTTCAATCTATCTTCATATTCCTTTTGAGTCCTATTTATCTTAAACTTATTCACCCTCATCAGCCTCTATAGTCTCCTATTCATTATTGAAGCCCTAATTCTCTAAAGTGTTCTTTGACTGTGAGTGATATTTCCTTGTCTCATCAGTATTCACATTGGTGTTTTCCACTATCTTTTGAAATATCTTGTTACAACATCCATAGGATGAGATCATTGATGAGTATCCTAATAATATTCCTTCATTAGATATGGAATCAAACTTACTCAAATCTTCATCATCTCTTTTTATGAAATATCTACTCCCAAACATTCTAATGTGTTCCACATTGGTATGTTTTCCCTTATATAGTTCATAAGGAGTCTTGTTCCCATTATTCCTTATCTATCCTCTATTCAAAATGTAGACAAAAATACTTATTATCTCTCTCTAATATCCATCATATAATATAGACTCATTTAACATAGTTCTAACCACCTCTTGAACTTTCCTATTCTTTCATTCCATTACCCCATTCTGCTGAGGTGTCCTAGCTACTAAGAATTGTCTTCTTATTTCATGAACCTCACAAAATTCATTAAACTCATTGGACTCCTCTATCAGATCTTAGGAACTAGATCTTCCCATTCTTCTCATTCTCAACAAGAGCCTTGAATGTGTTGAACTTGTCAAAAGCTCAACCCAAGTCATTCTTGTGTAATAATCTTTGAGTAACATGAATTAGTTATCTCCTTGAATGATTTAAATTCTTGTAGGACCAAAAATATTAGTATGTATTATCTCCAACAGTCTTGTATTAGAGTACACCTTAGACTTGAACCTTCTTCTAGTCAATTTACCATGTTGATAATCTTTGCAAAGTATATTTTTAGGTTTGGTGATCTTAGGCATGTTATTCATAGACTTCTTAGTGCTAATATTATCTAGGTTATCAAAGTTTATATGACCTAATTTTTTGTATAATAACCAAATTTCATCTATCTTTCTCATGAAGCATCTATCGTTCTTGATCTCATTCAATACATATAGTTTGTTATCAATCCTCTTGGCATTGGCAATTAGCCTACCTAACTTGGATCTCCTTATCTCATACCCTCTATTAGGAAATGTTAGTGTGTGTCCTTGAATTCATAATGACTAATAATGAGCAGGTTATGTTTCAAACTTTCAACATACAACACATTTTATGTCTTGGTATTTCCATTGTCCAAGTTCAAAACACCCTTTCCAACTATATTAGCAGTTGTGTTGTCTCTAAACCTCATTGTTCCTACATCATTATTATTTAAAGTGATGAACTTATTTCTATCTCCTGTCATGTGACTTGAAAAACCACTCTATATATACCCTTTCATGCTTTCATCTTGAATGTGAAAGGTAGTCTGAGCTAGCATAGAGTCCTCTTTGGTCTTCTATTCCTTGATAGATAGTCTATCTTGCCTTTTTAACTCAATTTGACCTGTCTTAGCTTATTTTGGCTTATATACCAATGATTGATCCTTATTATACATTATAGGATATTTATATGTCATGTTTAATATTGTGGACCTTCTAACTCTCTTGGAGCATAAACTTACAATGTGTCCTATATTATCATAGATGTGGCAAACAACATTTTTGTACTTACTATGATTCCATGATGACTTATCCTTTATTGCATTGGGCTTCTTAATTGGTACTTTTAGGTTGGTACTCTTGAACTATTCTAACTTATATATCTCTCTATTTAAAAATTGATTATTATGTCTATGATCTTCTAATGCTCAACCTTTAAATAATCTAGCTCTATCTTCAACTGGTCATACTTAACTACCTTTGACTTACACCCTGAATTGACCTCTTCTAACTAGCTCTTAAGATGATTGATAGTCTTATCTTGATGTTTCAAATTATTAAGGCTACTTATGATCTTAGCTTCAAGGTCTACTTCATCCTTTCCTTATTCAATATCATAGTATACTTATACATCATACATGTTATCTTCTTTCTATTGATCATAAGACATTCTTGTGCTTCTTAGGATCATCTTCAATCTATTAGACTTGCCTTAAAGTACCAAGATCTAATATCAATTTTTGAAAGATCAATGACTAAATGTGGGTGGTGAATCAATCTTTAAAGCTTTTTCAAATTTACTTTATCATTCATGAACTATAAAAATAATAGAGTGAATTGGAAACACATTAAGAGCCATGAGCATGAAACAAAAAACATAACACATAAAACACTTATTTGAGTGGGAAACCATTAATTGGAAGAAAACCAAATGATTATGAAAATGGAATATAGTTTAATAAGACAAAAATAAAGGTTTAGTGAAGCACTAACTTCATTGGAAAACCAACCCCAACTAGCTAAGCACCAACTTCGATAGGCTTTAGAAAGTACCCATTTGTAAGGAGCCACCAACCCCCTTGATGACTAAACACCAAATAAACCAACTTAAACCATTTATAATATTTATAAATCTTTATTTATCATACAATAGATGATTATATCCTTCTTCAGCTCTTCACACATTCCTATTTTTCTCAAACTGGCATGTATCCTTCTTCGCTCAATTAGCCCTCTTCTTGACTTGGTTAGGTCATATGACCTTGATGATAATCTAAAATACCCATATAAAATATTAATTATGTTTTATTTACATCCTATTTATGTTATAAAATAACTCATTTATCTCTTCAAAGTTATATCTCATTCTTTTCAACTCACTCAATCTCTAACTAGACAATTAGGCCTATTAGGCCTTAGTCGTATACCAGGTTCTTACTCATACATTTAATGGTCATCCATACACATTTGAATATTTATAATTAAAAAATAATATGAATTATTAAATTAAAAAAACATGAATATAAAATTATAATGGGTTAGTCATAGTATATAAGACCAAAGACCCCTTTTAGGCTTTAAGGAGACCTAATTTCATTAGGCCTTCATTAACACATGTTACCCTTTGAACCCATTGGAAAACTCTAAAAATTATCACATGATAGTAAAATTTAATATTAAACTTAAATAAACCCATAAAAATCTCATATTATGTCCATGACACCTTTTAGTTCTAGTCAACACTTGAAGCATGCCATTATCACTGTTTATAATTAGGCCTGTGCATACCCATAAAGTCTGTCTTAAACAACTAGAGTAAAAACAAAAATATTTTTAAAAAAACATGAAAAAAATAAATAAATATAACCTTAAATAACTCCAAAATTTTTCCACATTAATTATACTTCATTACACAAGGCAAAAGGACTCAAACCCTCTTTTGTAAGTAGCTCACTCAGAACTGCCAACTAGCCTCAAAACATAGTCATGGAAACAAAGATATAAAACACATATATAACCACTTTAAAAGGATTTAAATGAATTTATATTATCTTATTATGTCATAATAACATATTTAGATAGATATATAATATATTTAAATGGTAATATTGGTCTTACAGACCAATCTCTTAGTCTTATACCTCATTGTCTCATCTGAACTAGATAGATCAATTTATGAGAAACATTTTCATCACATAAAATTATTTAAAAATATTATATCCAATATTAAAATGTATTATAGTTATTTAAAAACATCTCCATGCACTTGGATTCATCCCTAATCCATGATAACATATCCCTAATCACCTTTTCACTTCTTCATGGTTTCCTCACTATTTGAACTATTAGGATTTTTAGTGGTTGGTCAACTTTTACGAATGATTTATCAAACATAAGGGATATAAAATACTCATAAACCACCATGGACATAATATACAAGTTTTCAATACTCAATCTTCATCCTTTTAACAACTTTGACTTGGTCAACTTTGACTGCTATAATAAATCTATGAGAAACAAGTCTTTTATTATAGGGTCCACTTACTCAATTAACAAATAAATCATACTTTGAAGTGACTATGAGAGTTTAATCAATTATCCAATAGATTAAATAATCATATCAATCCATTTTGAATACTTTATAACAAGTTCTTTCACATCAGGTCATTGTTAAGGTTTTAAAGAGGGTTAACACTATTTTTGGTGTTAACAATTATTCATAAAGAATTGCATATAATTTATAAAAATAATGCCTATATATATTATATAATACCATTCCCCATATCTACTCAATATATTAGGTTCCCATGTAGAGGTTACACATGATAATGAACACTTGAAAGTTCTTCTCGGGTTGAGAACCCTTTATTATGTGCACATGAGAGACCTAAAAACACTTTTTCTTGCCTTTTATTGAAAAATTTAACTTTATAATTGGTAAACACACCTAATAAAAACATAACACACCAATAAAAATTCTAACATGCTCATTATTGTCTCAAAATCTAAATCTCAGACCTTATTTAGCCACCATCTCTCTCTTTAATGTCAAGGCCTTGACTTGTAAGTTACATTAGGCCTTAATATTGACCTTATATCCAATATAAAAGATGTTAAAACCTTATATAAAATTCATTAAAAACTATTAATATACTCAATCATTGACATACATTCTTCATATGCCTTGACAATACCTCATGACACCTCATTAGGTCAGGCAGGGTCTAGAACTAGTTTAGTTGCATGCTAGGTGTGTAGGTCCTACACATGTAGGTTCACTCTAAGATTATCATGAGTTATCTCATGACTCATATGCATGCTCAAATAACCTCATATGAACCCTTATTCCTATGTACATCCATCTCACTAGACCCCCAAGCTCACACCTTCTCACAAAGTCTCTTCATGTAATGACCAGTGTTGTGACTAGGTTTCTCAAGCACTTGAAGCTTGAAAACTAACCTTGAAACACTCCTTGATGATAACATACCTTTATTTACATACCTATTTATGATATAAAACAATAAAATTATTCAATGACCTCATGAATACCTTTCTTAAGAACCTTTGACATCAATGACAATATTAATGCCAAACTTTAATCAATAGGAACAATGCTCAACAAATTGTAACATGATTTTTTTTGTTGTAGCTTAAAATTTTAAACATAAAAATAAAAAATGGGAAAACATAGTTTATGATCTTTCCAAAGTTAGTAGTAGAATTGGAAACCCATTAAAATATTTGACATTGAATGTTGGCTTGATGCAATTGGGAATTGAGATGGAAGAAATTAATGACATTCTGATTTCATTATTTCTAGCCATTCAAAGGAGAGACTATTGGATATTTGTAGTTCATATATTCTCTTACTATTTTTCATTTATGTTATTGGTGAAGCATTCACAAAGAAGTTAGGGTTTTTTTTTACAGTAATTGGGTTCGTATTTGCAACCTATTTTTATTTATATTTGACTTATGTGTAACATCTATGTTTTATTATTTATTTTTATATGCCCATATACTAGGTGTGATCTTTTATTAGGAAAGAATTTACTATAGGTATTTGTTATTTTTGTGCAGTGGTATTGATAATAGGGTGGATTTGACTACTATTTTAGTAAGGCAAATAGTAACAAAGACTTTTAAGGTTCATATTCAATGAATAATTTATTCTTTTTGTTAAAGTGAAGTAGGCTATTTAGGGGTTAAGGCAATTAGTTTCATTCATTTTAATTTCATTATTTTAGGAAATGCAGAGAGGATACTATTAAGACTTGATTATGTTATTATATCATATTTGTATGCGCGATCTTATTTTCTTTATATTTGGCTTATGTTTAACATCTGGGTAATGTTATTGAATTTTACATGCTTGTAGACTAAGTATGATGTTTTACTAGATAATAATTTTACCGTGTGGCTTTTTCTTGTAAAGAGATATTTGTAATACAAAAAAAGGTTGAATAGACTACTACTTTTTTAAGTAAGGAAAATAGTAAGAAGGTTTTTTAGGGTTCATATTAAGTTAAGGGATTAATTTATTACCTGGAGTAAAGTAAGCTATTCAGGGTTTGAGGCAATCAATATCATTAATTTTAATTTCATTATTTTTAGGTTTGTAGAAAGGAGACTATTGGGGCTTTATTCTTACTTACTAGGTGCTTGTGGTATTGGATGTTTTTGGTTTTTTGGATTGGATTTGTTTTTAAGATAAGTTATTTCAAATCTTTGAAGTTATGCCTTATATATTTATAATTTATTTTGAAAGGTTAGGCTATAGACAAAGCCTTGAGTTGAGTAATTTTTATTGGTAAAAAATAGTATTTGAAATTCTTACTAATAAAAAATTATTATAAAAAATACATGTATTAGCTTTAGACAAATATGATTTCAAATGAATGTAAAAATAAAAAAAATAAGCTCTTTATACATTACATGGAAACTGTATTAAAAAGTTTAGGATCCTACATCTATATCAATTTCAAAACTAGATATCACAAAATTATGTGTTTTGCATGCTCAAAAGAAATAAAATTAGAATGGATGATAATAACTAAGCCTAAACAATCTATTTCACTTTAGCAAGGAAAACAAATTAAGCCCTTTAATGAATATGATCCCTAAAAAAGCCTCTTGTTATAATATGTCTTACTTACACAAATAATATTCAATTTACTAAGACCATTTTTATGCCAATTAATATACATGCAAAGAGATAAATGATTTTTACTAAGTATTTTGGTTATAATTTGTATTGTTCTAATACTTAGAGGCTTTGTAAAATTACAAGTACTAACACATGTGAATGGAATAGTTTGTTATTATGTCTATAAATCTTTATTTTCATGTGAACAAACTAGTAGGGTTATTGTTATATAACATGTATAAATCAAATTCATGTTCACAGTGCAAAAATATCTAATGCTCATTGCCTCCAACATTGTCTTTATAGACTATACATAAGTCAAATATAGATAAATGTATGTTAATAATATGATCAATGAATTCCAAGTACTTGAACAGGCTTAAAATTCTCCTATTAATTTTGATGAGCTCACAAAACAGGTTTTCCCATTCTACCACCAACCAACTTTAGTATTTTGCATTAAACTTTTTATAAATCTGACCAACATAATATACTATGCTTTGACACCTGAATTCACTATTTCTTTGAAAAAAGTGAGACTACACATAATATAACATTTTTGTTGTCATATCACAATGCATGAATTATTATTTTTTCAACATGTTATAGACCTTGTATCTCCCCCCCAAAAAAAAACATTCATGCATTTGTTTTTTTCACACAAAACTAATTCCAAGATAAATCTATTTGATTCTTATAGTCTCCATCAACCCAGCCACAAATTTCAATTTAGATCAATTTGATTGTTATAGTCTACTTCTAAAACTATCAAGTAGTAATACATCATATGATAAATCTTAATTTTTGTCAGTTGGTAAAAAATTATTCTCTAGGTTATGATAGTGATCTAAAATAAGTTAGATGTTACATAGATCTATGTTTTGATCAATTCATCTGTTAGTTAGTATTGGAAAAATAACCTTAATTTGGATCCTTCTTATAGTCATTTAGGGTTATTCTAAGTCTCATATGAGTTTACATTTATTTTAGTTAAAAATGTACTTTATTCTAGTCTTTTGAAGTGTCAATCACCTATTTATTCTACTTGTAGGATTTGGAGTTACTTGCATGTAAATCCTCTCCCTCAACAATGTACACATATCCTCTCCACTTGTAAGAGTATTAGGGACATGTTGTCACTTATATTTTCACACTTTGAGGAGATGTCACATCTCTCCTTATTAAAGTAGCATAATTGAAACACCTCTAGGCTGTGGGTACCCTAAGAATGAGGTGAATCTCTAGATAGGGCTAGCTCCCTTGATGTACCATTTTTAGATCAATACTAAACCTATGATTGCAAGGAAAAGGTAGAGAAAACTAAAATTAAACTATCCTAAAGGAGGTTTTACACTAAATTAATTGATGACTACCAATTAGCTGCATGTCACACATGAGACCAAGAGATTAACTAGGCATACACTTATCTAATTTGAATCTTCTCACATCAGTATTTCATTATGAGGTTATGATGAATGTTTAGGTTAGGAGGACTATACAAGAGGCCTAGAATGGAACTATCTGAATATACTAACTCACTTAACCTTGACACTTCATAGAAAACTTCACATGACCTACAAGAAAAAACTTTCAAGTTGTAAATAGGTGAGAGAATGAGATAATAATGATAAGGAAACAATAATCATCACTAATCAAGATCAATTATTCAAGTGAACACACTATGAATAGTAGAAAAAAAAATTAGTTATATTTATTTATCCTTGGTATTAAAATGAGTAGGGCTTCACCATAATCAGGTGGAGTATATTTTACAAAGGCTAAATCTACTAGTTCTTATAAAACTTGAGAGAGAGAGAGAGAGAGAGAGAGGAGAAAGAGAGAGAGAGAGAGAGAGAGAGAGAGAGAGAGAGAGAGTGAGAGAGAGAGAGAGAGAGAGAGAGAGAGAGAGAGAGAGAGAGAGAGAGAGAGAGAGAGAGAGAGAGAGAGAGAGAGAGAGAGAGAGAGAGAGAGAGAGAACAAATAAGTCCAAAGGTTATAAGTACAAGTTTCATTATAATAAAAGGAGTTACATGTACATGAAAATATAATGTGAAATTTATCATTCAAATTTAAGAAGCATAAGTATCAATCCAAGGCATGAAAATCTTGAAATATATCATGAAATTCCTTTTTGTTGGCTCAAAAAATTGCCTTCCTCTTTTGGGCTTCTTAGATGCCTCATAGCTAACTATGGATATGTATAATGATTGGATTTATGGAAAAGGTTTTTAGAAATGATTTTCCATGCATTCCTTTGAAAATGAGCCATCACTACTTGTAGTCAAAGAAAAGTCCCCTTTCACACACCTTATACACTTGGATTCCAAAATGGATTTAGTTTCTCATGAAAATACATAAAATGGAGTTAATTAAATGTTTAAATATAATCCATGGTCTTAAATTCATTAGACACACTTTAAAAAGACTCCCACTTGAAGTTTACACCCTTTTCACTATCATGCTCACTATGTTAATTCTGACTAGTTGGGATGGATCTACTTGTAAGAACACTTAATATTTTTAATGAAGCATTAAATGACCATAATGAGTTAGGATAATTCTCTATTTTCCTCCCAAGGTTTATTTCATCTCTTGAAACCTTCTAGAACTTACACAATGCATAAAATAGTTAAAGGAAGTAGTTATGTACCCTATTTGTACAGATAGGAAACAACTAAATTATATGTAAATGGTATATGGAGAGTAAAATATAGGATCAAGGAATTTTCCAAACCATTCTAGTCCATTTGGATGCATTTCCTTCCTTGTTTTCTTAATTAGGTTCTTATTCAGGGTTTGAAAGGGTTTTGAGTCATTTAAGCCCTTAAAGATTGTTCATGAAGATTGGATGTTGAAACTACCAAAAAATTCCACCAAATAAAATTTAAAGACCTACATCAAACTACCCAAACTCATATTCCCATGCACAACCTCTAAGAAGATGTGAGCATCTAAAGTTGCTTACTGGAACCCTTCCTTCTATTTACACAGGGCAAGTGTTATCTTTGAGCCAAAAGATGGATTCCTTGTGTTTAATATACAAGGTTAAATATTTAAAACATCTATAATTACCATAAAAACATGAAAAAATAAATTATAATTCTTACCTAAGGATATAAATGAAATTAACCTCCCATTTAGATTTTAAGCCTAAATATGCCTAATAAGCCTGCTTGCAAACTTGGCAATACAAACCATCTTGTTAGGTTACCTCCTTTTCTAAGATGTTTCTAATTTTTTTTGGATTTCCTCCAACTTCTCACACCTACTAACAAGTTTAATTTATCTCCTAATTTATCCTCTTATCCCTATTTTCTAAAAATTGTCAATTTATGCATAAAGGGAAGTACCCTCTATCTAAGATAACATAGAGGGTACTTACCCTATTTCATCATACAAAATTAAATTTTGAGGAGTTATTACAAGATTAAAATATTATATTTACCAATTTTTTTCCCTTTATTAGGTGATTTGACCTTCTAACTTTTGTAAATTCAAAAATAGTCCCCTACAAAGGCAGACTGTGCAAGGTTTAAGATGCAGACTATGTGATGCATCATTAGATCCCATTATTTATGATTTTTTTCCTTTATAAATATCCTATAGAGAATTTTATTGTCATGATTTAGGTATTAATATCTCTATTCATTATTTTAACTCTCCATGTCCCCTTTACATGCACTTTGAGCTCACAACACTATGAGCATTTCCTAATTGTATTTCTTGCTTTGTAGGGGTACCTATAGGTTGTTTTTCACATTTTAATCCTGATAAAATGTTTAGAAACATCCATAGAGTTCCTTTGAGTCATTTTAAATCATTTTCCATTGGATAAAGTTGATATCACCATGCTTGAGTCCTTGCCATGGATGAAGTGAAGGTTAACAGTCAACTATAGGTCAACTTCTTAGGAAAGATAAACCTATAGGTGAGTATAGGACTTAAAACATAGTATGTCACCTCTTTTTTATGATATTTTGAATCTTTAGTGATATAAAAATGTGATTTTTTACCTAATTAATTCCTTGATCATAAACTATATATGTCTATAGTCAGTTGTAGGTGTATAGTTTAAGAAATAGGTACACCTGTAGGTGTATATAGAGCCTAAAACATAGGATACCATCCTCTTCAAATAACATTTAGGTCATTAATTATCTATTAAACCATATAAAACCATTCAAACATGGTGTTAAGGTACAATATTACAACTTGGGTGAAAAAGTCTCTTTGGGATTCAAAACTATAGGTAATCATTGTCTGAAAATAGTGCATAAAAGTGTAACTTTGAGGTGCTCAACAACCACCTTCCACTAATCTTATGCCCTCCAAAATTTTTAGATTCCTTATCCTATGTAGATTATACAAGACATAACAATTAGGATGTACTAGAATTATTGGTAAACTTGCTATATGACCTTACCAAAATGGCTTAGGTGTTTTGTTTCCCTATTTTAGGGGAAAAGTCCCTAAATATAGTCATCATTCAAAGATACAACCTTCTAGACCTATTTGCCAATATATCATCCAAAATGGATCTACCATGATTTAATCAATGCATTAGATCATCAATAAGGTTTTCATCACTTATTTCAACACTCCATATGACATCTTATCTCCTTGTTAGGGCCACCTATAGATGGGCATTCCACTGTGCAAGTAGTATATGCAAGTATGGACAATTGTATTGTTTTGACATTTAATGGGTTATTAGAAATTTTAAAAACTTTAGACCACAACTCATTCATCATGAAATACCTGAAGGAAAGTCTAAAATTTCATTTTAGTGTTCTTACCCTCCTGTAGGTGCTAATGGAGCTATAGACAAGCTAATGGGTAGAAACATGAATCATACACATGGTGTGTGAGCCTTTAAAAACCATTGTACCTCCTTAAAATGTTAACATGGATCCACTCCAACTTGTGAAGATTTAGATCAAGTTCAGATAGCTTGATTTCAACATGATTTTCCTTTTCAAACACTTGTAGGTGCACATTCTAATGGTAGATTATATGGAAGTGTTGTATATGATCACAACAACCCTCTTTTTACACTCTTTGGAGGATATAAATTGTTTATTCATGATTATAAACATATTTATACCTCCAATACACCTCCATAAACATTCTAAGCAAGTTCTACACATGTGATTCAACATGGTTGCAAGTGAAATTAGGTAAACAATTGATTGAGTATGACAATGGACTAAATGTTTGATCAAAGCATGGATTTATGAGACCAAACATGTAATTTAGGTAGTCCTTATGGAATTTAAACATGGAAAACACCATATACTATTCACATGAGACTCTTGTAGAGAACCAAGCCTTCTCAAACAAGGAAAACTTGACTGAGACTTCAAAAGGTGGCACCTTCTTATAACATGAGATGATTTGCATATAAAAACATCATGAAACATGAAACCAATAATGGAGATAATTTAAGGATAAATAAAACATCATCTTGATTCAACATCACCAACTAGATTATATGAACCTACCCAAATTAGAGCAAAACCTACAGGGTATAGGAAATAGTGAGAAAAAAAAACATAGTCAACTTGTTAGAGATGATTCATAAAGCATAGTTGACCAATTTTTGAACACTTGTTATAAAAATTAATATATTTTTGTTTAATATCACCCCCCAAAGGTGTTTAGTCTAAAACCTCTTCCACTAGATATATCAAGCATGAACTTGCTGATCATTTTTGTGTGGTTTAGATGGGTGAAGAAGGAATAGAATGGTTTTAGACCTTTTATTGAAATTTAAAAGCATTTAAAACATGTAATTTAGTCTAATAAAGCTGAAGGGTCATCTCAAAACCTTTTCCCATGGGTCGCACTCCCTTATGGGCCATACAGGTGCCAAAATCTTCCTTTTTCAGTTGATTTCTTGATCTTTAGTTATACAACCTATAAGTTTTAGATGGGACTAAAATTCCTGATAGGGAATCTAACCTCTTGGATGTTTTAAAGGAAACTAGAACACTTAGACACCTTTAAAACCATTCCACTTGCATTTATGACCCCTAGATGCCTACTAAGTGACTCAAAATGACATATGATCTAATTTGACCATGACTAAGGCTAAAAAGGCATAAAATTACATCAAATGGACTATAAAATATCCCATGACAAAATATTAGACCCATAAAACATCTAAAAATCAATATTTTACCTATAGGGTTCCCAACTTAACTTGTAGGGTCAAATTTGGTCAACAAACTGGTGACTCATAAGAGTAGTATAACTGATATACTAAAGATCAGTAGCCTTATCCTATCCATGGGATTAAGGAGTCATCTAAAGTCTGAGATAGACAAGAAGACCTAACACTTGATAGTAAGACTTTGACCAAGGCAAGACAATTACTTACCTCAACCACACAAAACAAAGGACACAGATAAAGCAAAGCAAACACACTAACAAGACACACATGTGTGCTCAAAGAACTTAGGGAAAATAAGAAACTACGCACAACTATAAATTAAGCATACTTCCTTTCCAAGATCAAAAGGAAATTTTCTTGAATCCCTTCTTCATGAGATGAATCATAGTGCAAAGTATGTTTCTTTTTGGATTGAATACTTGATAGATCAAACATATTTATTGGCTTTGTACTTTCTATGCTCTCAAGTAGACCATATTAAAATGTCTCCAATGTAAATGTATTCTTCTTGGCCTTGTACACATACCTCATGTTGTTTCCCACTCTTCATCTCATGATCAACTTGCATCTTCTTTGTAGGCATGATTTCAACAGGAGTATTTTCTTGTTACTTGTAATATTGAGACCAACAAAAGCTTGTTTTGATATTCAAAGGCTTAGGTGAACTTTGATTTGGATCATCTATGACATTTTGAAAATTTTAATTTTGCTTACCATTACTTTCAATCAACTCTAAGGAAGTTGGAGAGCCCTTGAGAGACTCAAACTCATTGCAAATGCTTACAAATTACTACCACAAGTCCTTATCTTCTCTTTGATTAGCATCATGAAGGGGAACAAAAAGATATCTTTCTCCTTATATTTATAATCCAAAATGACTTCATATAATATTTCTTCTTTGACACAAGGAAGGCATTTTTCATTATGAACACAACAAGAAGACTCAACACAAGGACTCATTTCTTCTTCAAAATTTAGAAACTCTTGGGGACTCTTAGGTTGTATATAAACTATTATAATATGATTTTTGTTCTCAAGGGCTATAAGATCCTCAATTTCCTTCTCCTTCTTGGTGATGCCAAGACTAGGAATCTTGTAATTAGATGATTTATCCCAATGAGGATGCTAAAGAGCTATATTTTCTTCAAGAAAAAATTCTAAATTGTTCTCAACCAAATGCTTCTCTTTAGGTTCCCATACCATAGGTACATCAAGGTAAAGGGTGATGGGGTGAGGAAAAGATGAACTAGTTGGTGGAGGTGGCACATAGAACTCAACATCAGAATAAGAATGAATTGTAAGGGATCCTTTTGGGAGTTCTTGAGGAAGGGGAGGCAGACCTTGGGCTAAAATAGCTTGGTTTTCTTTCTTCCATTTGATAATCTCTTAATTAAAATTTGATTTAACTTAAGGACTCTCTTTAGGAAGGTTATATGGGGTGTGTTTAAGCATAGGATATTATTTTAGATCTAAACCTTCCATCACACCTTGACTCAACAATTTCATTCTCAACTCTAAGTCCTCAATTTGCTTGGCTAGGTTCTCTTGGAAAAGTCTCTCTTGATGTTGATAGGAATTTTCATGAGGATAAGGAGTAAAAGAGGGATAATATGGATAACAAGAGGTCTCTTGAGGAAGGGTGGGAGGGGATTGTATATGATAAAACTCTTTCTCAACTTCACACTCTTTATTTAGGATTTTATCCCCTTTCTTTTCCCATAATTCCACTATCTTATTCTAGCCTAGGGTGTTAGATTAGGAGTATTTGCTTGAGATGGTGATGCATTTGAGGAGTGGATGAATTGTTCAAGAAACTTGGGATCTCTTTAGGATTGGATTATCCACCTTGTCTCCAACTTAGAGTTTCAAATCTAGGAGTTTATTCTTGAGAATAAGTGAGCATGGGAGAAAGTAATGAGGGCATAGATTCCATTTCCATTGTTGATAAGTTGGAATGCTTCATATACTCATTAGATAAATCAATCTAACTCTCAAGGTTTACTTCAAAAACAAGGTTTATATTTCCAAATCTCTCTTCTAGTTGATTGGGAAAAAGATGAATTTGATAAGCTTGATTGGGTTCATGAGTAGGAATCATGTAGGACTGATAAAAATCTTGGGGAAGTGGATATGGGGGTTAATAGATTTTATGAGGATATTTTTTATTAATTCTTAGCTTATCCTCTAAGGATGAAATAATGCCACTCACATCTAGCATCTCACTTGTGAGTCTTTTCCAATTTTCTCTCTCAATAGGTGACCACTCTCTATTAACCAACACCAATGCATTTCTCACATTATGAATGAGATGACTAGGAACATCTTGGCCATGTCCCATTTATGTGTCAAGATCAATCATGTACCTCTAATAGAACAAGAGAGTTTTATTGAAACCTAAAATGGACTAAGTTGAGAAGTGGATAAGTTGAATAGAAGAAGCAAGATATTGAGGAGGCTAATTGTAGGGATGATACAAATCATAACAAGGCTGATAAGGATCATGTTGGAGTTGATAGGGATTATAAAAAGGCTAATATAGAATGCCATAGTCTTGGGATGCCTCATCAACTTGTGTAAACTAACACTCAACACCAAAAATAGCCATGGGACTTCATTAGGAAGTAAGAATACAAGGAATGATTATCAACAATATTCAAAAGAAATACTTGGGCTACTTGACCAACTGATGTAATCTCAAAGTCACCATTGATGTTTAGATAGATGCCTTTAATGGTTGATGTGTTGAAAGATAACACCAAAAATATTTCAACTTATTGGACTAATTATCCCACTAGGTGTGCCAAAAACTATTGTCACTTGAATTTTCACCATTTGAGGAAATGTCTCAGCTCTCCTCATCGAGTTGGCATAATTGAAACACCTTTAGGCTATGGGTACCCTAAGAATGAGGTGAATCTCTATATAGGGATAGATCCCTTGATGTACCAATTTTAGATCACTACTACACCTATGATTGTAAGTAAAAAGGAGAGAAAATTGAAAGTAAACTATCCTAAAGAAGGTGATACACTGAATTGATTGATGGCTACCAACTAGCTGCATATCACACATGAGACCAAGAGACTAACTAGGCATACACTTCTTTAATTTGAATCTTCTCACAATAGTATTTCATTATGAGGTTGTGATGAAATTTTAGGTTGGGAGGAATAGACAAGAGGCCTAGAATAACACTATTTTAATAGACTAACTCACTCAACCTTGACACTTCATATAACACTTCACATGACCTAGAAGAAGAAGATTTCAATCTGCAAATAGGTGAGAGAATGAGACACTAATGCTATGGAAAAAATAGTCATCACTAAGTAGGATCAATAATTTAAGTAAACACACTATGAAAAATCATAAAAAAAGTAAAATAATTTGTATTTATTGATCCATGGTATGAAAATGAGTATGGATTTACCATACTTAGGTGGAGCATATTTTTAAAGGCCAAAATGGTTAGTTCTTATAGAACCTGAGAGAGAGAGAAGAAAATAAATAAGTCCAAAGGTCATAAGTATAAGTGTCATGATAAGAAAATGAGTTACATGTGCATGAAAAGGGAATGTGAAACTGATCATGCAAATTTAGGAAGCACAAGTGTCAATCCAAGGCACAAAATGCTTAAAATGTGGCATGAAATTCCTTTTATTGGGTTAGAAAACTACCTTCATCATTTGGGCTTCTTGGATGCCTCATAACTAACTAGGGACATGTATAATAATTGGATTTAGGGGGAAGGGTTGCATAAATTCTTATACATGCATTGGTTGTAGTCCTAATCACCTAGATTCCTCTAAAAATGAGCCATCACTACCTGTAGTCAAAGAAAACTCCTCTTTCACACACCTTGTACACTTGGCTTCCAAAATGGATGTATTTTATCATGAAAATGAATAAAATGGAGTGAATTACATGTGTCAATACCTTATATTTATTTATAACATACCTTAAAAATATTCCTACTTGAAGTTTTCACCCTTCTCACTATCATGTTCACTATTCCAATTCTGACTAACTTTGATGGAGCTACCTATAAGAACAATTAGGATTTTTTATGAATCATGAAATGACCATAGTGATTTATGATAAGTCTCTATATTCCTCCAAAGGTTGATTTAATCTCTTGAAACCTTTTAGAACCTGCATAATATATAAAATAGTCAAAGGAAGTAGTTTTATACCTTGTTTATACAGATAGGGAACAACTCAATTGGATGGAAATGGTATCTATATATTAAAATATAGGATCAAATAATTTCCCAAACCATTCTATTCAATTTGGATACATACATCTCCTTCCTTATTTTCCCAATCAGGTCCTTATCTAGGGTTTGCAAGGGTTTTGAGTCATTTAAGCCCTTAAGGATTGTTCATGAAGATTGGAAATTGAAAATACCAAAAAAATCCACTAGATAAAATTTAAAGACCTCTATAAACCTCCTCAAATTCTTTATATTAATATGCATAACATCCAAGAAGATGTGAGCATCTAAAGTTGCTTACTCAAATTTTTCCTTTCATTTACGTAGGCCTAGTGTTATCTTTGAGCCAAAATATGGATTCCTTGTGTTTCCTCTACAAGGTGAAAGCTAAAAAAATATAGAGTAAGCCTAAAAAAATTATACAACTATTATAATGCTTACCTAAGGCTATAATTGAAATTGACTTGCCATCTGGATTTTAGGCCTAACCATGCTTAATAGGCCTTATTGCAAACTTGGAAATACAACCCATCTTATTGGGTTACATCCTTATATGAGATGTTTATCATGTTATTTTTTATTTCCTAAAATTTATCACACCTAATAATAAGGTTCATTTAACTCCTTATTCATCCTTTTATCCCTATTTTTGAAAACCTGGCAATTTGTGCATAAATGGAAGTAGCCTCTATCTGAGATAAAAAAGGGTAATTAACCTATTTAATAATACAAAATAAAAGTCTTAGGAGTTAATAAAAGTTAAAAATATGATCTTTACCAAATTTTTTCCCTTGATTAGGTGATTTTACCTTCTAACTTTTGTAAATTCCAAAATAATCCCCTGGAAAGGTAGATTGTGCAAGGTTTATGATGTAGACTATGTGATGCATCATTAGAGACCATTATCTATGAATATTTTCTTTTATAAATATCATATAGATAATTATACAATAATTATGGATGTGTTCCTATCTCTATTCATCATTTCAACTCTCCATGTACCCTTTACATGCACCTTGAGCTCACAATACTATGTTTTTCCTGACTATATTTCTTGCTTTGGAGGGGTACCTGTAGGTTGTTTTTCATGATTTAAGCTTAATAAAATGTTTAAATACCTCCATATATTTCCTTTGAGTCATTTAAAATCATCTTCCATTGGCTAAAGTTGATATCACCATGCTTGAGTCCTTGTCATGGATGAAGTGAAGGCCGACAGTCAACTAGAGGTCAACTTCTTAGGAAAGATAAACTGTAGGTGAGTATAGAGATTAAAAAAATATGTGACCTAATTTTTATGATATTTTTAATTAATTTTTAATCCACTTCCATATAACAATGTGAGTGTTTTCCTACTTAAGTCTTTGGTCATAAACTATATATATCTACAGTCAGCTATAGGTGTATAGTTTTAGAAATAGGTACACTTGTAGGTGTATATAGAGCCTAAAACATATGATACCATCCTATTTAAATTACCCTTAGGTCATGAATAATCTATTAAAACATATAAAACCATTAAAACATGGTGAAAGGGTATAATATTACAACATGGGTGAAAAAGTCTCTTTGGGAATCAAAACTATAGGTGATCATTACCTAAAAATAATGCATAAAAGTGTAACTTTAAAAATATTTGGGATTAAAAAATATAGGTGATAATTACCTAAAAATAATGCATAAAGGTGTAACTTTGAGGTGCTCAATAACCACCTTCCATTAATCTTCTGCCCTCCAAACTTTGTAGATTCCTTTTCCTATGTAGAGGCTATAAGGAATAACTATTAGGATGCGCCAAAAGTATTGGTAACCTTGTTATATGACCTTACCAAAATAAATTAGGTGATCTGTTTTCTTATTTTAGGGGAAAAGTCCCTAAATATAGTCATCATTCAAATATACAACCTTCTAGACCTATTTGCCAATCTATCATCCAAAATGGATCTTCCATGATCTACTCAATGTATTAGAACCTCAATAAGGTTTCATCGCTTGTTTAAACACTATGTATGACATCTCAACTCCCTGCTAGGGCCACCTATAGGTGGGAATTCCACTATGCAGGAAATATATGCAAGGATGGATAATTGTATTATTTTGACCTTCAATGGGTTCTTAGATCTTGTCAAATATTTAAAACATAACTCCATCATGAAAGACCTGAATCAATGTCCAAAATTTCATTTTAGTATTCTTACCCTCCTGTAGGTGCTAATGGAGCTATAGATAGGATAGTGAGTAGAAACATGAATCATACACATGGTGTGTGAGCCTTTAACAACCATTGTATCTCCTTCAAATGTTAACATGGATCCCTTCCAACTTGTGAAGACTTAGATCAAGTCAAGATAGCCTGATTTCAACATGATTTTCCTTTTCAAATACCTATAGGTGCACATTCCAATGGTAGATTATATGGAAGTATTATATATGATTAAAAAAATCCTTTTTTTAGACTCTTTAGAGGATCTAACTTGTTTATTCCTACTTTTAAAAACATTTCAACATCTTTAAACTGCCACTACACTTTCATGAACATGCTAAACAGGTTCTACACATGTGATTCAACATGGCTGCAAGTGAAATTGGGTAAAGAACTAACTAAGTATGAAAATAGATTGAATGTTTGATCAAATCATGGAGTTATGAGACCAAAAATGGAATGGAGGTAGTCCTTATGGAATTAAAACATGGCTAAACACCATGTCCTATTCACATGACACCCTTATAGAGAACAAAGCCTTCTCAAACAAAGAAAAATTGACTGAGACTTAAAATGGTGGCACCTTCTTATAACATGAGATTATTTGTCTATAAAAACATCTTGAAACATGAAACAAATCATGGAGAGTATATGAGGAGAGAGACAACATCATATATATTCAACATCACCAATTGGATTGTACAAACCTATCCAAATTAGAGCAAAACCTATAGGTTACAAGAAATAGTGAGGAGAAAAACATAGTTAACTTGTTAGAGATGATTCATAAAGCAAAGTTGACCAATTTTCAAAAAATTGTTATGAAAATTAAGATTTATGAGTTTAATATCACCCCCCAAATGTGTTTGGTTTGAAACCTCTTTTACTAGTCATACCAAGCATGAACCTACTGACCATTGTTGTGTGTCTAGAAGGGCAAAGAAGGAGTAAAATGGTTTTAGACCTTTTATTAAACTTTAAGAGAATTTAAAATGTGGAATTTATTTTTATGAAGCTGAAGAGTCATCTCAAAACCTTTTCCCACATGTCACACTCCCTCAAGGGCCATACAAGTGCCAAACTCTTGCTTTTTTAGTTGATTTATTGATCTACAGTTAGATAACCTAGAAATTTTAGATGGGACTAATATTATTGATAGGGAATATGAAATATTGGATATTTGAAAAGAAACTAGGACACTTGAACACCTTGAAAACCATGCCACTTGCATTTATGACCCCTAAATGCCTACTAAGTGACTCAAAATGGCATATAAGCTAATTAGACCATGACAAAGGCTAAAAAGGCATAAAATTACATCAAATGGAATTTAACATACCCCATGGCAAAATATTAGACCCCTAAAACATATAAAGATCAATTTTTTACCTAAAGGGGTACCAATTTAACCTGTAAGGTCAAATTTGGTCAATAGAACACATGGCATACATGCTAGAGATTTTAGTTGTAATTCTTTTTCTCTCTTAGTTCTTTATAAAGAGATCTCCTATCCCTTTCTTCTAAATTTTATACATTCACTATAACACTCTTGTTGATCTAGTCTTTTTCTTGCATCCTTATAATTCTCTTTGATCTAGATTCATTCTCTTTCTTCTTCTTATAGCTTATTTATACTATTGTACTTCGAATTCATTACTTGAAATGATTCTAATAGATTGTGGGATTTTGTTCCATATGATGGTTTCCCCACTTGTCACATTTGCCTTAGTTTTTGGTTTGTGTTGAATTCAAGGTAACATTGTTCCTTAAGTTTTATTACTTTTCAATGTTTAAATCGATTGTTGGCAACATTTCTATAATGGTATTAGAGCGATAATATTTTTTTAATGTTGATCGTTGAGAATTTTAAATGTTTGAAGATGGAAAGAAAACATTTTTTTACTCTTTTAACCTTTTTTTAGGTTCTCTATTTATTAAAAATTTCATTCTATTAATAATATTATGTTTTTAATATGTAAACAACTATTTGTTTTGTTATTTGTATACATATGCACCATCTTTTTTAAGATTTAGGTTAATAATAACAGCTTAATGGCTATTTTAGACCTCTTTCTTGTAGATAATAAGATATTTCTATTTGTACAAGGTATTCATTTAGTTTTGAAATTTTAAATACATTATATTTTGTGCTTTTGGAATTTTATCTTTAGAACACTTCATTTAAAACTAGTTTTTTTAAGGACTACATAGCAATAAAGTAAAATATTAGTTTTTTTTTTTCCTAAATAATTTTTATTGTTTGGAATTATAACCTTCAACTTGGCACTTTATTATTCCCTATTGTTTCACATTTAATTTCTAGTTTAAGCCTTTTTTGTGGCATTCAAAGTTTTTTTGGGATAAATACTAGTTTTTGACCAGAGCTTTAACTAGTTTTGGGTCACAAACTGGGAGCCTAGTTCCTATGGAAAAAGAGAACAAAGTATGAACTAAACCTTGAAAGATAACAAATAAACTAAATTTCAAAACCAACACAAAATAATTGAAAAACCCTCAATATAAACAAGTACAATTCATAGCTAAATATCTCTAAAAACTATCCAAAATTCAAAATAATAAAAACATTGAAAGGCTAGATTTAGAACTTCTCCACATAAAATAGAAAGTCCAGCTAGTGAATCAACCTTTCACAGTTAATAGGAACCTACCCTTGATGGAGAGTAAATAATATATTGTCCATTTTGTACCCAAATTAGTGGAGTTCTTAGCATCTAGTTGTAGCCATTTTGCTTCTGATTTCCTATCCTTTTTCCCTTTCTTGCCATAATTAGGAGTATTCAGATCACTAGACTATTATGCAATAGAAAAAACTGCTTGAATAGCCAACTCTTCATCTTCATCATCCCAATCTTCACCAGTATCTGCTGGGGCTTCCTATTACTAAGAGTGATTTGGTGAAAGTGGAGAGTTGTTCATTCAAAGTTTTTTTACCTTTGCACCATTCAATTCTATTATTTTTTGGTCTTGATTTCTGCCATTCATTAAAAAATCACATTTGTGCTTTCATATTTTATTTTATTTTGCCTCTTACTTTGTTTGGCATTATTTTCTCATATGTTCCTTGGCATTGGATCATTATTTAATCCTGTTACTCTTATATGTTGTCTTATTCAATTATTTAGGACAAATTTTTCAACTCTTTTCAAGGCATCTTTGCATGCTAATCTTAGTTTGGGGTTGTTTTTTTATTGTTTGTTTGCATGTTTGATAGTTTTGAGTCTTAAAATACTGGACTCTTCATTTTTTCACCTTGATTAATTTATCCTATGCTTCTTATAAGAAGATTATTTATATTTATATTTATATTTTGGTGTAATGGAAGTGTTAAACTACTCTAATAGCTATAACATTTTCTTTATGGATTTTATGCCTTCATTATTTATCAACTTTTTTATTTTTAGCCATTTCAACTGTCATATCCTTGATATGTATATGCCACATTTGGCCTTTGATAAACTCTTTATTTTTCCTTTGTCACATCTTGAATAGTGGCATTTTAATTTATTCATGTTTAGTAATAGCATAAAACTCTGAGTTGGAGTACTAATCACTCTATGAATTGGTAGTCTTTTATTATTCTCTTTGATGTTTTTTTAATTTATTTTTTAGGTATTTTTGGTACTTACATCTTTTTTCCTATCAAATTCAATTTTTACTTAGCATTTTTTTATAATACTTTATGAGTTCTTACTTCGAATCTTTTTAACATTGCTTGTTTTTAAGGCATCTTTTTGGTTTAGTTTGAACACTTTTTTATAGTGTAGTTTTAAATTTAAATTCTTTGTCAGAAATTAACTTTAAATTTTCAAAGGAAAAAAATTAAACAAATTTATTTTAATTCTTCACTAAAGCGTAGCTTTTTTTTTCCTATGCATTTTCCTTCAAAATAAGAGAACACATTTTAATTTAGCCACGTAACATTTTTTTTGATGAAATATATCTATGTATCAACTTATCATAAATATAAAAATAATTCATACAAAAATATAGGTGGTATGAGAGCACACCACATAGTCACACTAGGCAAGGCCTATGAGCCATAAATAAAATGATCATAAACAACTAGTCAAAGCCTAAAAATAAGTCACATAAAAAAAACTTTAAGAAACAAGAGCAATGCCAAGAGGCAGAGGATCCATATCATTCAGACCCCAGGTTGAGTTAGGTAAGTCATTTCCATCTGGAATGGGCTCCTAACTAGTAGCTTTAGTAGTTTCTCTATCATTTTCTTTTGATGTTCAAGTGGGAAAAATAACTAGAGAGAGCTTGGGGAACTTATCTAGCATGTCTAATTAGCCTCCAATTTGTTCACCCCAAACATCTAGGCATAGAGAAGGAGGAGGAGTGTCCCATCCATCCTACCCATAAGGGAAAAGAGGCAATGGATACCACCTTCATTTCTACCCAAGAGGGGTCATGTGTTGGTATGGGGTACCACTATGAGAGAGGCATCAGGAATGGCTGTAATGATGCCCACAAAACCTCCTTTCATAATCACAACTCTTCCCTTCCATAGTTCCATTATAGATGAAAACCAATTCCCTTATTGGTTTTCATGTAGTCATAATATCAATAAAGATCCACAGGCTACTTAATCTCTTGATAATGATCAAGACATAAATTCCAAACCCAAGACAAACTTCATAACCTGATTGAGAATACCTTTGCATAGAACTAAGCTTTAATGATGGCATACAAATTTGTATTATTTACTCTGGTAACCCAAATTATATTTTGATCTTGTATCCACAAATGCAAGCTTGTGTGGCAAAATATTTTTATCTAACCTATGTTCCTATGTGGCATTTCAATCTATTAGTGTGGATTCAAAAATCTTCAACAAGGTACAAATTGAGCTTATAGTACCAAACTATCTTAGCATGTCATGCAGTAATGAATATATCAATTTTGTTGTGTATTTTATAAGTGTACTTGGGAATTAAATCAAAGCTAAAGGGCTATATGAAAATGAGGTATTTTATGCCATAAATGTCCCCTACAAGTTTGGTGTTTTGGTGTGTTTCCTACCTCAAGATATAAGCCTTAAAATATGATCTAGTAGTATGGGATGTGTTAGGGGATGTCAAATTAAAGATACAAGAAATAGCCATTTGGATTCAAAAATATTCAACAAATTAAGAATTGATCGCAGGGATACCAAATGTTAAAATCTCACTTGATTAAATCAAGGATAGATCAATGACATGTAGGTGATCAATCAAGACAATAAGTCAAGATAGATCAATGACACATGTTCAATCATCTAAATAGAGATCTAATGATAAGCATGAGGTCAATAGGTCAGTGAATCTTGAGATTGAATGAAATGGTGCCAAGCTTCACAATCATGATGAAGATAGATCAAAAACATGTGTTTGTTCATGTAGATCAAATATTGATGGCATGTGTTCAACCATGCTGATGAATATCGATGGTGAAAATTGAGTCAATAAGTCAATAAGCCTAGATTGCATGCAAGGATACCACATGGCATAAGAGCATTAATTGAATGGAGATTGATAGTAGGGTCCACAAAAATCACATGGGGTTACCAAGTGTCATAATATTAGATGTATATCAAAGATCATTGATAAAATTTAAAGTTAAGGCCAGGATACTCCTAAAGAGATTGACAAAGAAAATTTGATCAATTTTCTAAGGGGTAAGAGATGAAGACACATGTTTGATTTATAATGGTCAAATTTTAAAATTAGCTAAACAATAGAATGGTGAAGAAATCCCACATAGGTAGATAAGTTAGATCAAAATATTTTACCACCCAAGATTAAATGTATAGATACGAGATCAAAATATGATCTGGGTTACCAAAGCAAATACTTCAAATTTGTATGCCACCATTAAATCTTAGTTTTATGCAAAGGTCTACTCAGTCAAATTATGAATTTTGTCTTGGGTTTCAAATTTATGTCTCAATCATGATAAAGAGACTAAGTAGCCTATGGATCTTCATTTAGATTAGGACTACATGAAAACCAATAAGGGGATTGATTTTCATCTATAGTGGACCTATGTTCAGGGTTTATATTCAAGGCAAAGTTATGATTATGAAAGGAGTGTTAGAAGGGACACTAGATGGATGAGTTCAAGTGACTATCTAATAATGTAAAGAACACATCATGATGAAACATGGTGTTATAAGATCATTAAAAATATGGAGAGTTTAAAGGTTGAGAAAGGTAGGTGGAACATTTAATGAAGTTTCAAAGTCTTTGGAAACTTTTCCCTTTCGATGGATGATGACATCCACATCCTCAAAAAATTATAATATTCTAGTGTGTTTCTCAACCACTAAGTGTACTTGAAGGCTATTTGGGATAATGAAGGTTATTTTTTTGAGGGATTAGTCCTAATTAACCTATATTTGGGTGATAATTTATGGAGGGTGGTTATAGTTCATTTGTTGAATTCAGATTGTGTGCTTCTTCTCTCTCTCTCTCTCTTCCCTTTTCTCCTATATCTCCCATTTCTTCCCCCATTTTTTAAGAGAGAATCTCATTTGATAAGGAAAAACCTTTTCAAAAATTTTAATAACTACCTCTTGAATCAATAAGATTAATTTTCACCTATCTCTTGCCTTTAACTTGTGTTTAACAATTTTGTGCATGATGGCTTTGTGAAGAAGTGTTATTCCATGTCTATTGTCCTTTCTTTCCTCTTTTTAGGTGTTTTAAAGATAATTTTGGGTCAGAATTTAAGATATTTCCACCATTAATATATGCTTGGTGTCAATATTATAATTCCTCTTTTTTTCATTCATTACTTAGTGATCTTAGTTTATAAAATACTTATGCAAATTAGCTAGTTTATGAGATTGTATGAACAAGGATTATCTTATGGTGAATTGGTGTTGGTTTTAAGATTGTTGAGTCTCAATAAATTTGGTGAATAACCATTTTATCTATATTAGTTACCTTGATCCTCTTTATATCCATTTTTTAAGTATAAACATTAATTTAGGTGATCTACCAAGAGGAAGCCAACCTTCTTCGGAGGTTCAACCTCACTATAGGATATCCACAACTTGAGGTTGCTCCAATATTGTGGGTGGTAGTGAGAGATCCTATAAAAATAACCTAAAAGGGTGAAATTACATGCCACAACAATTCATATATTTAATTTCTTGGCCTTAGTTTTGGAGTTTAAGGAAAATTTTCTATGAATGGTTGCTGAGAAGGGAAACTAGCCAAAACTCTCCTAAAATCCTCATAATGACCTAATAAGACATATATTGTTGGTTTTATATCATAATGGTTTTTTTGACCTATTTTTATTTTTATATCATTTAAAGGACTCTTCTATATTTTTCTAGTTGTTTTTGTTTTTTCATGAGAGTGAGTAGAAGTTATAGAAAACCCATTATTTCTCATAATTTTGATGTGGTAGGCAAGGTTGACCAAGTCAAAGAATTAAAATGGATCAAGGATGATGTGTGATAATTTTATTTTATTCTCATGTAAGTTTATAATAATGTTTAATACCTTAAATTTGATAAACGGGTCATGGAATTTAGCCTATCATTAAAAGGGCCTAATGAACAAGATAGTGAGAAAACTAGGCAATAGTGAGAAAGAGATTAGGGATTGGTTGCAAAGGATTAGGGATGGATCCAAATGAATGGAGTAATTTTTGAATACATATAACTCATATCCATTTTTTTTATAATTTTTTTGATGCACACAAACATGATAAAAGTTGTTCTCAAAGTGATCTGTCCAACACAGTGAAGTTTGTGTAGGGTGAAGATGTGAGATTGGTCTATAAGACTAATATCGATATTAGACCTTGTAATATATATTTAAAAAGATGATATAAAGATCATTAGTTTTAATTTAAACACATTATAATATCATAAAAATGTTCTCATAGGTGTTCTAAGTCTTGATCTTCTTGGCTATGTTTTTTATGCTACAGATAGTTTTTTGTGTATGGGTGAGAATGTTGTTCCTGAGTCTTTTTTCATAGATTTGAAGTATAAAATGAAAATTAATTTGTTATTTAGGTCTCATAGGTTAATTTTAACACATTTTTATTCATTTTAAACTCCTATTAAGGTTTTAAAATTTTAAGTCTTTTGATTGGGTTCTAAAGGCCTATGTGCAGTTCTAAGTGAGCATATAAAGTTGACTAGTTATAGGTCTTTTCCCCCTTTTTATGAATTATAAAAAACATAATGTTGAACCTAATGCAATTTATATTATATAAATGTGATTATTTTATGTTTATGTGGCAAATTTGAGTGTATGAATCATATTTCCAAGATAGACATTTTGGAAATTTGAAGGCCTAATGGTGAGTATATCTAATTATGTGGTTTAAGGAGTGAAATGAAATAAATGGTGTTTGTGACATAAGGTGATATCATTAGGGTTATATTTTAAGAATTTTTTATATATTCAAACCATTTTTTTAGGCTCAATGTGTTTCAAATAGGCCCAAGTGAAATGTGTGCTTTGAGAAGGCTTAATTGCATTAGGTCTCTAGTAGGCCTAATGGTGTTTTTGGCCCTTAAGGTTAATGAAAAACCCATGTAATGGTTGTTTAATTTATGAAACGTGTTTTTTGATATATTAAAATGGTGATTAAATAATTTTTAAGTTCTTGTTTTACCAATATGGGTAAGAGAAAGATTCAAGTATAAAGAGAAGGTTTAATAGGCCAAATTAGACCAATTAAGGATATTGAGAAAATAAGAGAATGATATAGAGTTTTTAAAACCAGGTAAAGGGATTGAATATAATAAAAGAGGGTGATTAATATTCCATGAATATATAATTATGTCTTTATAGGTTATGAGCAAGGTCATTTGACCTAATTCTGTAAGGGAAAGGGCTAGTTGAGCGAGAAGGCCTAATAAGCTATTTGAGAGATATATATGAGTGAGAAGGGAAAAAGAAGGATGTAATATTTAGTTGGGTAAGCAATAGGTGTTCAAGTGTGATAAAATATTTAAGGTATATTATATGGTTTTGAGTTACCTATGGGGGTTGGAGCATCCTTTCAAGTTGGAGTTTGTTAAAGGACTAGGTGAGTTGGTATTTGACTAGTCAGGGGTTGGTGCACCTTGTGGGATTGGTTCCTCATTAAAATTTTTATTAATTAATTATATGAGTGTATTAAAATATGAGTATCAGTGATTTTTATCCACCAAGAGGGTTTCTCACATATATCCAATGTTCTTTTATTATTTTGCTTTCATAGATACTTGTGTATGCATTGGTTAATGTATGTATGTGAATGAATGAAATGCATTGGTTAGGGTTTCCATGAATATTAATGAAATGAAAAATTAAATGATTATTTTTTATTTGATGAGATAAATGCTTTTGAAATGGGAGCTATGAACTAGACATGTGAGGGTTTTGATAACTGGACCCACATCCAAGGGGAGGGTTTACGTGGTGGACCCATAATCAAGCATTACAAAGGGAAAAAAATGGACTTAAGGATTCCCCACCAAAAAAAGTGAAACAAAGAGGGTTTTCAAGATCCTTCAACCTTTTGAAAGCCTAGCTAGAGGGTTTTAAGGTTACGATAACCATATCAAGAATATCAAGAGGGTTTAGAGGATCCCACAACCTTGGTAAATTAGATAATAAGGGGGTTTAAGACTCCTAAAACCATAAAATTATGGATTTTAAGGTTCCCAAAACATCAAGATAGTCAAATATGTTTCAAATTAATAGGATTTAAAGGGATGATACCCTTTAATAGGAATTCTCTAATACTTACTTTATAAAACAAGAATCCCCTAAAAACAGAAGGTCTTTTGTTGTCAGGGTCTTCCACACAACCTTCATGTAGTTGATACAAAATAAGTGGGTTTTTACTCCAACTAAAACCAATAAGGTGGATTCCTATATCATTCACTTTGATAGGAAATGATTTGGTTGGGATTCCTATAACCACCCCAAACCAAACCAATTGAAACTGAACAAGGATCTCCACAACTTTGATCTTTAGCATATATTTTGCCCTTCTTTCACATTCCCTATATGTATTAGGATTTTAAACATGTATAAATGAAACCAAAACCCCTGAGGAGGATTCATCCATGTTAGATATGATTCCATAAAATATTATGATGAACACTATGAATCCTAAAACTTATATCCTATTAGGATAAAATAAAACACATATTTATCCCCAAATCACATACAAGAGAAACTATGAAATGAATCAATCAAAGATATAGAAAATAATCATTAACATGCACAAAATAGGAGACACTAGATTTAACATGGTTCACCCAAGATGGGTTACATCCACCAAAATTGTCCAGTGTATTATTTCCAGCAACACAAGGGAGAAACAAATCCTACAACAAACCCTGTTACACCTCTCTACCTCTTTCTACCTCCTCTCTATGTGTAATATGTTTTGCTCTTTCATCTCAGCCATGTAATGATACATTTTAGGATGAAAAACACCTAAACATAACCTTTACCTTTAGATCTAGAAACCTTTCATCAATGGCCTAGATTGACTACAAAATTATAATTTTACAAGGCAATTTTAATAAAAATTTCACTTCAGGGGCACTACCCCAAACCCCTACTAGGGCATGTGGCCCCTGAACCTCTCATTGGGGGAATAATCCAACCCAAAACCCATAATGGGGTTTCCCCTTTGTAACCACCCATGCCATCATGGATACAAATAATGGGATCCAAGACCTGGCTAAAATAACATCAAAGTTTTAACCTCTGATCTTAGAAGACAATCAGGATTCACACCTAAGATATACAAGTATGATATTAAAAAAGATAAATCCCAATAATAGGTCTTCCCTGAGACTTAAAATGCATAATGAAGAGCCTACTAGGGGCAAAATATCTTCTACCACTAGGTAATTTTGCATAAATTCTATACATTTGATACATAACAAGTGGGATTTTCCTCCCACAGGATCCATTAATGGCTAATTCAAAATAAGGATCTAACCATCTCATCCTTAGTAGTTCAATCATAGTTTGAAACACTATAAGTTTTTCTATCCAAATATGAAAAATATCCTTTAAATTTTGGGCCAACCCCGTAACCTAGAAGAGGCCAAATTGAATGATTATTAATATAGGATACAAATAATTTTTTATTTATTTTTGACTAGGTAAATTTATTTTTTGAAGTGAACTCTATCTTAGATGAGTTTAAAGGCCCTAATTCATCAAAGATATACACCTAAATATGGAATGAATGTATTTCTTAGTTGAATGTGAATTTTCTAGCTTGCCAATGTTTGAATCTCCCTTAGGTCCCAATACCATATACTACCTATTCTAGATCATTTATTGTTTCATCCTTCTAGATATCTTTAAATTTTTTCATCATCCCTTGTGTTGAATTATTACTTATTTGTTTCTCTTTTATCCCCATTGTTTTCCTCTTCTTTAGGTATTATTACTTCCATTTTATATTTTACTTACAAGGAAGACTTAACAATCACATCATGTACTAATTTCATAATTTTCTCAACTAGGGAGTGTTATGGGTGATTAGGGATTATGAAGCTTAATGAGGATGTGATTATGGATAATTAGGGTTATTAAGGGAGTAATTAAGGATGATGAGGGAGTGAATAGGGATGATTAAGTAATGAGGGTGGATGAGGAATTGATTAGGGATTATGATGGAGTGATTAGGGACCATGAAGGATAATGAAGGTCAATGATGGAGTGACTAGGGATGATAAGGGATGATGAAGGCTAATGAGGGAGTGATTATGGAAGATGAGAGATGGCACAGTTCGATGAGGGAGTGATTATGTATGATGAGGGCTAATGAAGGATAATGAGGAACTAATTAGGGATGATTAGGGATGATGAGGGTCAATGAAGGTGTGATTAGGAATAATGAAGGCCATTTATAGAGTGATTAAGATGATGAAGGATTGACTAGGGATAATTATTGATGATGAGGGTTGATGGGGGAGTGATTAGGGATGATGAGGGATGATGAGGGAGTGATTAGAGGTGATGAGGGGAAATGAGGGATGATGAGGGATGATGAGAACCAATGGCCCTATCATTAGGGATAATGAGTGATAATGAATGTATATTATAGAGGGATGATGGATGATGATGAATGATGATTTATGTACTTGAACCCCTTTTTCCATATTTTTTGGGGAGAAGGAGATAGTAATATGCATGCTTTTGATATGATTGTGATAAAATGGGGTTCAAAATAATTCCCTTCCACCCAAAATAGTAGTGGTATTTATTGTGATTATGGTAATGTCCTTTATTAGTTTTAAATTCTAGAATATGACTCTACTCTATCTGAATCTAGAATAAATTAGTTAGATCATGCATGCATGAGATCAGAATTAATACATACATGGATTGAACCATATGTATGTTATTTGTTTTATATTGAATGGTATATTTTTAGGATGACACTTGAATGGTGTTTTTATTTATTCTATTCTAAATGTATTGTACTAGGGTGATTAGCTACATTCATGTCTAATATGAGTGATTGTATCATGACTATAAGTAGATGTCATGTATAAGTGACCGTATACCTACATGTAGTAATAGGTGTGTGGTAAATGTCATGTCAGAGTGACCATATTATTTCTATAGATATGCTACATTTATCTTGTTATATGTGAATCATTTTTGCATATCGATAGACCATTGATAAAAATATTCACAAATTATTTAGGATTTCATCTTGAATCTACCTTCAATACTCTTACCTGATCATGCCTATTCACTCATTTATCTATAAATACAACTCTATTTTAAATATATATCATTCAATTTCCCCTCTCCTTTCTATATATAGGTGATAATTCCCCCTCTCCTACTTTTCAAGCATCCCTTGATAATGAACCTTCTCTTTTATCCCTTTATTAGATAATGCCAATTATATTAATTTTCAAGCATGATAATGCCCCAAATCCTTTAAATATATGGCTCATTTATTCAATTATGTATCATTTATTAGATATAGGGTTTAGGTAATATAGATATAATAAGGATTGGATTTGGGTATTCAAGATCAATATATGGCTCGGTTATTCAATCAGGTAAGGCATACTCAATTAGGTAAATCAAGTAGGTATGGAAAGAAGGATAGGTGGGTAGGGAATAATAATTTAGGAATATTAGGTAAGTAATATTATAGTACAATAAGGTAGATATGGCATAGTCAAGATCAAGATATGGTTCAGGTTTTTAAGTAGGGCACATTCAAGATCAAGATATGGCTTGGGTATTTAATCAGGTATGGCATGTATTCAAGTAGTTAAAGTATTTAGAGCATAATAAAGTAGTTAAATTAGGTAGGTAATACTAAATTTAAATATATGTCTCAATTATTTAGGTAGGGTATACTCAATATTGATATATGGCTCAGTTATTCAATAAGGTAGGGTATAATCAAGTAGATAAAATAGGTTGAGCATACTCCATTAGGTAAATTAGGTAGATCATCCTCAATGGTATAGTTATATTACATTATCACATGAATTTATATTTCATTTCTTATTCTATCTTCTAATCTTGAAATTTTGAAAACTAAGGTTTAACCAAAATAGATTTAAAAAAACCAACTTCTAAATGGTAACTCCTACAACTCTATAATCAATTTTAGAAGATGCAGAGTGACACTAATTTTTTACATTTAGTAAAAAGTATAAGAATATAAAATGTAATATAAAATTAAATATAAAACCTTTGTAGTGCAAAGGATGTACACATTTTATAGTGAATAGGATGTACACCCTTTGAAGAATAAAGGGTGTATGTGTTTTGAAGCACAAAGGGAATGCCCTTCAAATCATAAAGGGTGTACATTTTTTGAGTTATAGATTCAAAAATTTCCACTTCCCTCTATAACAGGGTATTTCAAAGGGTGCAAACCCTTTTAACATTTCCAAGATTCCACTTTACTATTTTCCCTCCTAATTTGGGCTAGCCTAATTCCTATCATGGACCAACTCATAAGATTTTTTTTAAATGTATGTGTCTTTTCCTTCTTTGTCAACACATTTGATTGGGTATATTTTATTATATATATATATATATATATAGTTTTGTAGAGGGGAAATATAGTTTTTGAGTATATATTATTTTTGATGTTAAATTGTTATTTTTAATTATTAATTAATTTCTAAATAGCATACCTCATTATGGACTATATACATATTGTGATAAATACCTTTATAAATTTTTTATTGTTAATCAAAAGTTTATAAAATTTATATCTCAACAATCTAAACATTGTTAGCTATGCTTTAAAAAAATAAAAAAATGATTTTCATGAAGTTAAGGTCAAATAATTATGTTCATACACTTGCATATTCAATTTTTTAGTTGTCTTGACTTGTAAGATTATTTAATACACACACACACAAAATAAAAAATTAATTAAAAATATTCTCAATAATATTTGACATTTCACATAATCATATATAAAATTTCATACAACAATTCATTCATTTACTCAAAAATAAAGTGTTCATACACATGCAGTCTCCATATATTTTCAAAAAAATTGTCAAGCCATTGTCATAAATGCATCCATTTCATACAACTTTATCATTTGGGTATTGAAAAATGTGTGTGTGTGTGTGTGTATTACACACACACACACACACACACACACACACGCACGCACGCACGCACGCACACACACACACACACACACACACACACACACACACACACACACACACACACAAACTTAATTCAAAATTATATAATTAATTTTTGGGCATCATTTTCAAATTATTTCTCTGTCTCTAAAATTCTATCCAAGTTTAACTATTTTTATTTTCATAAAAAATTGTCACTTGAAGCCCCCACTTTTGTCCCCCATTATCCTACATATACATGTATATTATAATGTTGATATGGGATTGAATCCTTATCATATGATTAAATTTTTAATGCCACTAAATTTAAGAAACAATATGGATCTTGGTTCCACACCTCTAAGGATAATCTGATGAACAACAAGGTATTTTATTGAAATAGATGAGAAGATAATAAAACATATGAAAGTTAAAATGTCCAATATTACATTTAAACAACATGATTAAATTTTATGAAATTATTCATTTGAGAATAAAAACCATACAAAATAATTTCAATTATTTTTTTCAAATGATGAAAATTTAAAAACAACCTTGTAATGCACAATTTAGGGTTAAGAACAAGTAGCCTAAAGTAAAAAATTTATGTAATTATTTTAATTCAATAGGTAATAAAAATTAAATAAAAGATATTAATATGTCAATACAAGTAAGAATAAAGTCTATAGTTAGTAAGACAACATCTAGAGGTCACTTTTTCAGTCAAACAAGCACAACACAAAACTCAAATATGAAAACTCTAATTAAAATTGTAGGAAGAAGAAAAATAATCAATGGCCCTTAAAACACATATTGATTCACATTTAGTGGTATAATCCAATGAAAATATAAGGTATTAGTTGAATCAACATGACAATTGATTGAATTTCTTTGGCATGACAACACAAGGGTATCACCTAATGTAAAAGATGTTGTTAAACAAAGGTTCAAAAAACCATGAAAAACATGTGATAGACTTATTAGACATGACCCAAACATCATGATATAAGTTTATTAAAAATAAAAATGGATAATTGATGATTAGCCAAAGGTCATTTGATATGTGTAATCCTTTCTATGTCAAAATCAACTAAGCATGTACCACTTATTGCTGTAGGATCCATGTTGAAATTATTATCCATTTTAATTTTTATGTCATATATATACTTTACATACTCAAAATATTATGCATTTTTATATGGTGGATTATCCTCCCAAGTGTTTTATGTCAAAGCCTTTATCAGCATTTATTTTTTCAAAAGAAATTTCTTGATGGACTATGCAACACCTGTGGTGATTTATCACATTTGACAACTGTATATATGAGAAAATTTCACATGAATTTTGAAATAAAATAGTTTTTTTTTTAATGTAAAGTATGCATTAAATATGGAAAATTATCATCAATATGTGAGTTGGTTATGACCCAAGTATATTTATCTAATTTCATGGTTGAATTCAATAAGAATATTATTTATCAATATCCAAGACAAATACACCAATAAAAATGGATAGATGATCAATTCAATTATGTAAGGATAACCTCCCACCTAGGACCCTTTTTTTATTCATGTAATTTCTTGGAAAACTACACATTGTAACCAAAAAATGAGGTTCAATCCCAATGTTATAATGAAATTCAAGTTGGCATTTTCATACATATTTCATTCAAACATGCACCTGATATCACAAAGGATAGTATAAACATTTTGAGAGAGTACCACATTTACATGAGTAATGACATACCACATTATTCAAAGTTCATCTAAGTTTTTTTATATATTTTATGTAAATATGAATGAAAGAGAAATTGTGTTCAATACAAACTACATTTTGTCAAACAATTTTTCAAGATAATTTAACAATTATTCAATGTTTTATTGGTTGATAAAAATGCATAAGAAGAGCGAGTTGAAACATTTTTGAATTTTATTTAAGTTTGGGCATGAAAAAGGGGATCATGATAGTGGTGGTGCAAGCACAAAAATATCCCTTATAAAATTTCAGAATAAGTACAATGGTGGTGCTAATTTGATTGATGTTGAAAGTATTATGGTTTGTTGTACTTAAACAATTTCTCATGGATTAGATAAAAACTATCATGTAGGAAGATTATTTTAGTTAGTGTGGGAATAAAAAAATTAAATGCATGTAGATTACAGTAAAATAAATGAATCTATTGATTTCCAATCATTTTGAAGCTCAAATTCTAGTTCATAGACTATTTACACTATGGGCATGGCATTGTTTTGTTTGGGTTGTATGGAAATTGATTAGAATGAATGTATGATAAAATAATAGATTGATTAATGGTGTTTTATGCCCCAATGGCATATGGATACATGTAATTCATTAAAAATATTATTGGCTCATGAAATGGAATCAACAATTGAATTTAATCAAATCTTAGATCTCATGCAACCAATTACTTTTTTTATAATATAAACGTAGCTTTAAAAATTAGTGATATTTTGAGCTTTTCATATATGTCCTCAAATTTTTATTACACTTTAAATGAAAATAAATTTTTTATAGTGATTGCACCTATAGACAATGATGAGGGAAAAAATACTTATCTCTTTATGTAGAGTGAAAAAATAAATTAACTAAAATTGTCACAAATTAGAAAAACCTAGTTTATCCCATTGAATCTACAGTAGTTGAAACAACTTGGGTTCTAAGATACTTTGATAAATAAATAAAGTGATGGTTGTTTTAAGACTTCAAACCACATAGATAAATAATTCACTACTAAAATTTGATTATTTATAAAAATATTAAATTGGTAAAATTCCATGTAAAGCCTCACAACAGATATTTGGGGAAGTATGTGAATCTAAGAATGAAGTAATTCTTGAAAAAAATATAAACATAACTAATTATCAAGGTTCAATGCAATAAATTGGTAAGGTTAATATTTAATACAAGTTACATTTGAAAGTAGTAATGTTTTTATTTGATTTAGTGTATTTTAATGTTTTATTGGTTTATCATTATGTATTTATTAATGCTTAAAACATTACTAACTGAATCAATGTAGGATAGTGGTACCAAATGATCTTCCACCTTCACGTGGTTGGTGTCATGAGTAGAGAATATTTATTCTTGAAATAAAGAGAATATTACAATACAATACATATTGAGGGTCATAAAATCATATGAGATGATTAGACAAACCCCACATGTAACTATATGAAATAATGGTGTATCTATTTCCCTCATGGTTTATGTGCAACAGTTGTAAAAAGTTTTAAATTTTTTATCTTAAAAATACAAGTGTATATTAAGGGACACACTTGGACACTTTAAAGTTTGTCTAGTGGGGGAAAAATATTTAATTAAGGTATATCTTGTATTTATAGGTCCAACTAGATGTGACTGCTAAATTAATTTTTCAACTATCTGCACTGCTCAAAAATTGTGTGTTATACTAAGAAAATTTTGCTCCCTAAAGAAAATTTTGTCTATGAGAGAAAATTTACCAAAATAAAATCCTCATCATGAATTGAATATATAAATCTAGGGTGTGTGTATATCACTACCACATACAACAAAAAACATACAATTAATCTCTAGCCCTCTCGATTTACATGCAACAACTACACAAAATTTACACAAATTTACCCTCAAGAATGCCAAGTTTCTCTTATGGGACACATATAATGGAATTAAATTTTATAATGTGGGTAAAAAATTATAAAAATTGTTTTTTGCATATATACACCTATTCGTATGTGACCTTGAAGTCAGTTCATGAATTGTGCATGTGGTTCAAAAGTTTGGAATTATATTGAAAAGTTTTGATCTCTAAATCAAGTTTTGGATGAAATATAAATCTTGGTACCATTTTTCACTAATTTTGAGTAGAATACAATCATCTAATGTATGTGTATAATAATTTAAAATATAACTGTAGGAACTTATGGTGCATCCTTACCCATCACAATTTATGTGTAATGGTTGTACAAGGTTTTCATTCTTTTCCCCTTATGAAGAAAAATATTTTATTAATAATCACATAAAATTATGTGAAATTTTGGATTATGGGGAATTATAGAGAGGGGGGAAATATCAATCTTAAATTTAGACATCCACTTGGACGTGACCATGAAGTCATCTGGTCGATTAGGTGTGGGATTAAAAATTTGTACATTGTATTGACTAAAATTTTCTCCCTAAATATAGTTTTGTTTGCAAGAGAAATGTGACATAAACTCCCCCTAATAATGAGTAGAAGATAATACTATAATAGGTGCATAGAGGACACCTAAATGTAATCATAAGAACTTACATTGCATCTCTATCTTGTGTAATATATGTGTAAAGTTCACACTATTTTTCCCCTTAAAAATGATAAATTTATCTTAAGGGATGCATCCACCAATATCAAATTTTTAATTTTAAGGGTTGAGTAAGAGTGAATAGAGCCTATATTTATACATACATCAATATGAAATCTTGAATTTAGTTAATCAATTGGGTGTATGGCTCATAACTTATGCATTATACTATCCAATTTGTTTCCCTAAAGAAAGTTTTGGTTACAAGATAAAATATGATACCTTTTTTCCATTTTTATACAACAACATGAGCTTATGGTTCATCTATACTCTAAATTTACGTGCAATAGGGGTGAGAAGTTTTCAAAAGTTTTCCCATCAAGAACAATAAGTTTCTATTAAAAAGACATGTTTTCCCACATGAAATTTTAGAGTGTGAGAGCTAACAGAGTGAAAAAATCTATCATTATTATTTTTATAAACTCATACAAACATTATCACAAAGTTTTTTCATCGATGGAATGCATGGCTGAAAATTTGGGTGTTATATTAAACAATGTTTGCTCACTAAAGTAAGTTTTGGTTGTAAGATAAAATGTGTCATGTTTTCCTCACCATGAGTGAAAGAGAAACATTTTATGTATGCATATATGAATACTTCATGTGACCAAAGTAGCTTACAGTTTGTCTATACCCCTCTCAGTTTTCATGTCTAACAACTAAATAAAGTTTACATTATTTTCCCTTTATCAACAATCTTATTTTAAGGGATGCATCTAGGCACATGGAATTTTTGAGTGTAGGTTTTGAATAATAATGTAAAAATGCTTTTATTATTTGTATACACCCATCCATACATGACCATAAATTTAATTTGTCATTTGGGTGTGCAGTTCAAAAGTTAGGCATGACATTGGCCAAATTTTGCTCTTAAATCAAGTTTTGGCTATGAGAGAAAACATGCAACCACTTTTTAATCATAATAAGTGGAATATAATCCTCTACATGATGTATAAAATGTTATCATATGTAACTTTAGGAACTTATTATTTATCTCTAACCCTCAAGGTTTGTGTGCAATGGTTGCATAAAATTTACACTCTTTTTACCCTTAAGAATGACAAGTTTTTCTCAAGGGACATGTTTGATAGCATCTAAATTTAGAGTTTCGGGACTAATAATGAGTGTAAAAATGTCAATATTGTGTGTGTGTGTGTGTGTGTGTGTGTGTGTGTGTGTGTGTGTGTGTGTGTGTGTGTGTGTGTGTGTGTGTGTGTGTGTGTGTGTGTATTCCAATTTAGATGTGAATATGAAGTGATTCCATTGTTTGGGTGCCCAATTCAAAATTTGTGTGTTATACTGACCAAATTTTTCTCTTAAAAGAAAGTTTTGATTGTGAGAGAAAATGTGCCTCCATTAGTTCCTAATTATTATTGAAATAAAATAATCCAAGGTATGCATATAGTAATTTCATATTTAATCATAGGAATTTATGGTGTATCTCTATCCATCATGGATTAAATGTAGTGGCTACACAAATTTATCACTCTTTTCCCCCTTAATAATGACAAGTTTCTCTTAAGGGATCCTACGACATAAAATATTTGAGTGTGGGAGCTAATGGAGAATGGGATTTTTTTCTCACATTTATATACTCATATATACCTAATGTTAAGTTATTTTTTTTAATGGGCATGGGTTTAAAAATTTGTGTGTCATATGAACCAACTTTTGCTCCCTAAAGCAAGTTTTAGCTATGAGAGAAAACATGTTTCCATTTCTTCCTCATCATGACTAGAATATAATCCTTCAGGATGTAGGTATAATTCTCCTACATGAAACCATAAGAATTTATATTTTTTATCTACCCTTTCCATTTTGTGTGAAACAAAATTGCATAAATTTTTTAGTGTCTTTTTGCTTAAGAGTTACAAGTTTATCTTAAGGAACATATCTAATCACATGAAATTTTAGATTGGAGAGTTTTATAGAGAGTGGAATTAAGTAAATCATGTGTTTATACACCCATATAGACATGACCATGAAATCATTTGTTGATTAGGTACACGAGTCAAAATTTATTCATTATACTAATTAAATTTTGCTTCCTAAAGCAAGTTTTGGTTGTGAGAGAAAACACACCACCATTTTTTTGACAGTGTGAGTGAAATATAATTATATGGGTGATGCACAAAGGATGTAGATATTATATCATAGGAATTATGATTTATCTTTATCTAAATTACTTTACATGCAATGACTACACAAAGTTTTCACTATTGTTCCCTTAAAAATGATAAAAAAAAATTCTTAAAAAATGCATATAAATACATGAAAGTTTGGAGTGAATGGCATGCATTAGATTTAAAAAAAGGTTGTTATTTCATTTATACACCCATCAAGACATTTAATGAATTTTATTCATATATTGGGTGCATAATTCAAATGTTATGCATTATATTGACCAATGTTTGCTCTTTAAAATGATTTTAACCTAATTTTGATGAAGGTTAAATACTTAATCTAATTAATATATATATTTTAAATGTAATTCATATATTAATATAAGGAATTCAAGCATACATTTGAGTGTAGAATACTAAGATTGATTCTTCTACTTTGATAAGTGGCATATGTTAAACATAGTAAGTAATACAAATAGATAGATACTTATCTTTTTTAGTTGACTATTTGAGTGTGAACTTTTTAGAAATTGAAAATAAGGGTAAAATAAGATTGTGGTTTGTTTGGTTCTTGAATTGATTCTTTATCTATGATAGGTTGGTTACATTGATATAGGTTAATATTATCAATTGTTACTGACATGTTCATTGGTACTAACCTACCTAAAAGTATAACATAATGACTATATGCTCACCTAAAAATATATCCTCTTACTTTATGTTTACAATTTGGAAATCTAATGTTGCATGAACTCTATAATTCAGTCTCTTTTGCCTAGATCACCTAGGTGTGTTAGTGAGGAATATAAACCTAAAAATGGGGGAAATTTTAATGGGATGATGGTGTATGACCTATGCTTAAAACTTCTTATTCCATTCCCTAACTCTAATATATACCTTCAATATCTATCTAAACTTTAATTTGCTTCTTTATTACATGTACTTTCTTGGATTTATACCTTTTCTCTCTTTTGATATTGACTAGGCACCTAGGCTTCTTAACAAAAATAGTATTCTTGTCTCTCTTTTTAGGGCATATATGGCCATAAACCTATTAATTTGAAGCCTCATATACATCCACTCAAATGACACAATCAACAAACAATAACTCTCAATCCAACTTCTATTTATTCTATTAGACCTCTTTTCCTTGTATCCCTATTTTCAAAAAAACCTAAATGGTGTAGACAACCTACAAATCATCCATGCAAACCAATCACCATTTTTGGTAACCATTATCCTCCTATGACTCCTCAAAATGTTTTTTCTCAGATTCTCAAGAGAAGTCCCTTGATTTTCACAATCTCCTTACAATTAGGTCTACTTAGGCCTAAAACACTTGCAAATTCATGATTTATGTACTAGACCATATTGCACAATCTTAAAATCTCATAAATCTTAAAGATAACATCAAGTTATTTTATATTCCAAAGTTTGGAGGGATTTGTATAGTAGAATCTTCAAATAAATAGGAATGAAGATAAAAACCCTAACTTAGGTTAACCCAGGCCTGTACCTACTTGAGAGGGGAAAAATAGGTTTAGTTAAATGTTATTCAACTTTAAAGAACTCTCAGACCTAGACTATGTCTATCCCAATTCCCTTAACCTTACCTAATAGCTTTTAGCTCTTAAACAATTAACAAAAGTCTATAAAATACATATCTACATAATTTTAGGCTCCTTATAAATAACTATGTAAGGCCAAGAGGTATCAAAATGAACTCAAATTATTTCTCAAAAAATTATCACACTTAGAATACTTGAATATGGACTGCCTCACCTTTCCTTAGCTTCTCCAACAACTATTTACTTATAAACAATCCACAAACAACTCCAACAAGTAGATTTATAGACTTTTGAAAACATGTAATAAGATTGTGTGACAGTGTTATGAGTTTCTTGAAATCTTCTAGATTTATGATCCCTTAAATGGTTAAATATCATAAAATACAAAATTATCACTATGGTTATGCTTCTAAAAAATCAAGAATCCTTTAAACAATCAACAAAAATTCAAACTTACTTGTCTTTCTTGGCTAACTTACCTCAAAGTTGTTTCTAGATGGACTATGTTAGTAACCTTGTGGATTTAGATTTAATCTTGCCTTAACAAATGGTTTATTGAGACTTCAAAAGGATTATACTATTAAATACAAGACTTATTACTACTTTCATATTCCCTAGCACAACTATAAGACATTTCATCAACCTCTGTTTGCTCATTGAACTTGACTCTAACAAAAACAAAGTTGTCTCAAGTGTGTATACTATCGCCAACCTGTTGATCAACACAAAATCCTAATCTTGTCCAAATAATAACAATCATGAATGGATAATCACATACCAATATTCTCCTAAAACATAAATATTCTTCAAATCTTCTCTTCTTCATTATTCACATTACACACCAAACCCTTTTACACATAATTTTTACAAAGGGAGGCAAATTTCCTCCATTATTGATTTTTATTGACAATCTACCTCTATATTATTTTAGTATATCCTCCCTAATAACCTCATAATACACTCCTACAAATATCCCCCTATCCTATACACTTTTCCATGCTTTTATTATGCTAACATGCAAACTAACTCTCTTGTTCTTTCCATCTCCCATGTAGGAGTGGTAGTTACACTTCTTGATTTATTGATTTGCATTATATTTTCCATGAAATACAAAATATTTAATTATTAAACATACACTTAGCACCATATATGACCATTTACAAACATTTACTAACATTGGTTTACACACATGACTCCAAAACACCCCATAAGCTATTGTAGGAAAATTAAAATTTCAAATTCTTCAATTTGGTGGGGAAACTTATAAAGGGATATAAACACACAAAAAAGAACTCATAATGAATATAACTCACCTTAATTGTCCCTATAAGACCACTCACACCCAAAACAAATAATAAATTACCAATATGATATTGTTTAAGATATTTACATTCTTGTTGTGTTGTGATTTTATGCATCATACTCCCCAAGTGGGAGAACTTGAACTCTTGATCAAATGTATTTTCATGTTATCTTCTCTCTTCTTCCTATTCTTTCAATTCTTGTTTATGTATCTTATTCCTCTGTTTTTATAAAACTATTTATCTTCTCATATACTCCATCACGTTCATTTTTGGCCAAAATAATGCAAAACCTCTTGCTTGCTACATTTCTTATGAAATTTAGACCTTCTTATGTAAATTTGTATTTTATATTATTTATTTTTGTTTTATTGGACAAAACCTCATCATATTCATGTATATCCATCTTCTATTTCATATCTTTAACCTCCAAATTAAGGAATTTCACTACTGCAACATACATAATTTTTTCTTGACTTATTTCAAAAGTTTTCATCTTCATTTAGTTTATCATATCAATGAGAAAAAATGTACATACACAACTAATAAAATTAAAAATTCACAAATTTGAGAATATTGAGTCCCATCATTTGTCTCCTTCATCCATTATTTCCCATTTATCTTGTAATCAAATTTTCCCACACTTTTGTCTTCATTTCTTTCTTTACTTTTCATTATTTCAAGTTTTACCTCAGATATTTATTCTTGATTATCCATCACCTTATGTTCAAGGCCTATTCCAAAAATTATTTTTCTAACTTTAATTTATCTATACCCTCATACACAAACACAATTTTCTTTCAAGCCTTCAATGAGGCCTTATATCTAATCTTCCTCTTCTTTATTTCTAATCCTCATGGATTTTTCTATTATTTTTCCATGTTTCCAATAATTATTTACAACAAAATTTAATTGATGAAAATTCATCATCCACTCTTTACCTCACCCACTCTTTACCTCTATAATATGGCCCAAAACTTGACTGGTCCACTTGGACTCTCCTATTTACATGCTCTCAATTTAATGCCTTTATATGACATCTTCTCATTTGTTTTTTAAAACATAATATCTGACATCCTATATATTTGGACACCCCAATGGTGACCTATATCATCTAAAAACAACTTATTTTCAGTCCTTACCTTTTATTTATTCACTTCCTAAGCTAAAACCTTGATCTATTCTTCATATTCTTGCTTGTCATCAACTGGTAAGTTCATTTCCTCATCTTAGTTTAGCTTAAATTTGAATTATTCACCTTCTCTATCATATAAAACTATTGGTTTCTTATTTTTTCACTTTCTTCTTTCTTCTTCAACTTCTTAACATCCTCCTTTAGCTTCTCTCTTGCAGTAGCCACCATCTATTCATACCCTTCATCTATCTCCTTCTTCTTGGTTTGATTCTAGATCTCCAAGTTATCTCTATCTTTATAAAAACTAGATGTTCCTTCATTATCTTCACCTAAAACATAAAAAAATAATTATTTTTAAAACTTGAAGGCTCATATGCCTATCTTGATACCTCAAATATTGTCAATCTTTCTTCTGGTTGCACCTCATCTTGTGCTTCATTTTCTTAATGTTTACCAAGAACTGATCCTTCTTCTAGATAGAAGATAGACAACTCTTAAAAATCCTTCAATATCACTTCATCTTCCATAAGGCGTTAATCACCTTATTTTCCTTACATACAAACCTGCTCACTCATCCAAAACATCTCAATATCTCTCTTGAGTTGCTTACAGAGTAACCTTTTATTTTATTTCTCTTCCCTCATGTTTCACCCCTTTCTTATATCAATAAGTATCCTTATATTCCACTAAAATTTATTATTTTTCATAACCCAACTATACTAGCTATATTATTTCTACATTTTCTCTATCATGAGCATCACCTTCTCTATACTTTCTAGACTCTGCCTCAAATCTTTCACTTCCTATTCAAAATCTAACTCTTTCTTTCTCTTATTCTCTTTCATCTTCTCTCTATGGCAACCCCAATCATTTATGCTCTTAATTATTAAATTATCATATTTCATATCCTCTTTGTAAGTATCTTCTATTTTTCCTCTATCTTCTTTACACCTCACTTGGGTACATTACTAGTCCTCACTAGAGACTTCCTCCTTCCTTGTCCTCCCTTGGGACTTATCTTTATTCTGAGATTCTCCCCCTAATTTTTATTATAATCCTCAATGGATTTAGGCTTGTTTTACCTCTTTTTTATTGAAGGTTTCAAATAACCTTTTTGATTTTCCCCTGTAGAGTCTAATTACCATAACTATATCAATTGATACTTTGAACTAAATCATGAAAAAAAATTCATACCTTTTTAGGAGCTTCTAGGCACTACTTGAACACTTATTTTTGGTACACCATTGAAAGTTTGAGATTCAATGAGCTCTTTTAGAAATTAATACAATTTGAACTAGTTGTAAAGACTCCTCAACTAACTCTCTATCTTATGGCTATCCAACTTGTTGTCATTCACTCTTTCTTTTCCCAAAGAACTTACTTGATTTGAAACCATTTGGTCCAAGGTCTATGCATACAATTTATTGTTACATTCCTTAAATCTAATGTCTACTTTTAATGTCTATATAAGCTCTTATTTTCTTCTTTCTTTCGGGTACTTGCTTGGCTTTATACCCTTTCCACCTCTTGAGCTTGACTAGGCACCTAGGACTCTTATAAAAAATAATCTTCTTATCTTCTTTCTAAGTCATATATGTGCATAAAATTTCTCATTTTAACCCTCATATATATCTAATTAATTAACACAATCACCAAACAAAAAATCTCAATCCAATTTCTTTTTCTTCTATTGGACCTCTTTTTTTTGTAGCCCTAATTTTATACAAACACAGATGGTACAGATAACTTGTAAAGCCTCCATGCAAACCAATCACATTTTTGGGTACCATTTATCCTCCTAAAACTTCTCACAAATTTTATTTCTTATATTATCAATGGAATCCCTTCTATTTTTACAATCTCCTTATAATTAGGTTTCCTTAGGCCTGAAACACTTGCACAATCATGATTTCTTTATTAAAACATATTGTGTTATCTTAAAACCTCATAAATATTAAAGAGGACATAAAGTTACTTTATATTACAAAGTTTTGATGGATTTTTATGGTGTAATATTAAGATAAATACAAATTAAAATAAAAACCCTGACTTAGGTTAACCCAAGCCTATACCTGCATGAGAAGGAATAAAAATGTTTAATGAATCTTATTCACCTTTAAACATCTCTGAGACCTGAATTAGGTCTTTCCCAATGCCCTTCACCTTATCCAATATATTTTAGATCTTAAAAAATCAATAATCATCCATAAATTACATATCTACAAAATTTTGGGTTCCTTATAAAGGATTACATAAGGCCAAAAGGTATCACAAAGACCTCAAATTAATTCTAATTAATTTCCCTCAATTACAATACTTGAATAAGAACTACCTAACCTTTCCTTAGATTTTATAATAATTATTCACTTATAAACAATCTATAAACACCTCCAACAAGTAGATTTACAAACTTATGGAAACATGCAATAGGAATATGTGATAGTGTTATGCACTTCTTGAAATCTTATGGATTTATGATCCCTAAAATGGTTTAATTTCATCAAATAAAAAATTATCACTATGGTTGTGCTTATAAAAAATCAATAATCCTTTAAACAATCAACAAGAATTCAAACTTTATTTTCTTCCATGTCCATTTGACCACATAATTACTTCTAGATGGATTGTGTTAATAACCTTGGGGGTTTAGATTGAATCTTTCCTAAGGGTCAAAGCATAATAGTCTGTCTCAATTTTTGGCATAAAGAGGCCACTTACACTTTCATCTTCTCCTCAATATATATTGAGTTTAGGTAATTTAAATTAATCAATAAATATGTTTTCGACTATATATACAAATATGTAGTGAATATACATTTTTCCGAAATTTCTAAAAATCATTAAGTATTTTTTAGGATTTATTTTTTGAATTATTTTTGAATGTTTTTTGGCTGGCTAGTGGGACATAGTATTATAATTTGAACTCTAACTAAATGGTTTATTTATACTTCAAAAGGATTATCCTCATAAATACAAGACTTATTACTACCTTCATATTCCCCAACAAAACTAGATGACATTCCATCAACCTTTCTTTGCTCATTGAACTTGATTGTAACAAAAATAGAGTCATCTCAAGCATGTATACTATTACAAACCTATTGATCAATACAAAATACTATTATTATCCAAATAATAACAATAATTAATGGATAATCATATACCAATTGTCTCTTGAAAAATAAATATTCTTTAAACCTTCTTTCTCTTCTTCAATATTCACATTACATACCAAACCATTTTACATAGAAGTTTTATAATGGGAGGTAGATTTCATCCATTTTTTATTCTTGTTGACACTCTACCTCTATATTATTAAAGGATATCCTCCATAATAACCTAATAACATAGTCTTACAACTCTCTCCCCTCTCTTATATACAATTTCATACTATTATTATGCTAACATGCAAACTAACTCTCTTGTTCTTTCCATCTCCCACATAGGAGTGGTAGTTACACTTCTTGTTTTCTTTATTTTAATTATATTTTATATAAAATTCATGTTATATCACATTTACACAACCAATTAGGACCATTTTCAAACATTTAATAACATTGGTTTACACACAAAACTCCAAAACATCCCACAAGCTAGTCTAAGAAATTTAAATTTTCAAATTCTTGAATTTGGTGGGAAAACGTATAGAGGGATAAAACGCACAAAAAAGAAATCCTAATGACTCCAAATCAACCTCATAGTCCCTATAATACCACTCACACCCAAAATAAACAATAAATGACCAATATTAGACTATTTATTATATTTATATTGTTGGTGTCTTGTGATGCTCTACATCAGTTGAGCTAATAACAATCTATGTCTGATTACTATAATCTACCTAAATATTTGATACTTTGAGATGGAAAATAAATCCATAGGTAGATATACCACCTAGTGTGATTATTACATAATATTCATTATCTATATGTATGCGTCTACTGATTCATATTTTATACTTTAAAATGAATTTTTTGACTTGGATTTGGGTGTTTCAAACCTGTCTTGTGACTATTGTTAGTGATAATTTTAAATTTTGGAAGAATATGGTAGATTTTTTAAATTTAAAATAGTGTATAGATATATATAAAACAAATCATAAAATTCATTTTAAATGAAACCTTTATATATATATATATATATATATATATAATTTAATAATTGCTCATGCCACCAAAATTCTAAGCTAATGGTTTAACCCTAATTATAAGTTTTATTTTTGAAAGTAGTCTTAGCTAGGAATGAGTCAATACAAACTAGATTAGGCTAGTATCGACTGGGAATATTTACTCAATCTAAAAGGACTAACATGTGTAAATGTGGATTGAGATAATATTTTGACACATTAAAAGAGAGAGTTGATGGAGTAAATAAAAAATTCATTCTTATTTTTATACACCCATACAAGCATGACCACAAATTTGTTTCCTCAATTGGGTGGATGGTTCAAAATTTATTTGTTTTATTAACCAAATTTTGCTTACTATCAAAAGTTTGGCTAAAAGATAAAACATTCAACCATTTATTCCTCACCAAGATTGGAATAAAAATATTTGAGTGATGCATATAGTAATATTTCATATAATAATAGGAACTCACAGTTTATCTAAACCCATCTCGATTTGTGTCTAATAGCTATATAAAGTTTACATTGATTTTACCCTTAAGAACAATATGTTTCTCATAAGGGATGCATCTAGATACATGTAAGTTTGGATTATGGGGCCTAAAGAATACTATACAAAGGTTTTTATTATGTTTATACACCCATCTGGATATGAATGCAGAGTTGGTTCATCAATTTAGTATATGGTTAAAATTTTGGACATTATATTTACCAAATTTTACTTTGAAATCAAGTTCTAGGTACGAGAGAGAATGTGCCACCATTTATTCCTAATCAAAATTGGAATATAATTATAGATGTGATGTATAGAGGACTCCCATATGAAATCATAATAACTTACAGTTTGTCTCTACCCCTTAAGATTTTCATGTAATGGTTACAAAATGTTCACACTATTTGCCCCTTAAGAAAGACTCATTTCTATTAAGGGACATATTTAATAGTGTGAAAGTTTAGAATTTAGGGGCCAAAAAATAGTGTAAAAATTTCATTATTGTATTTATATTCCCATCTAGATGTGACTTTAAAGTTAGTTGATTATTTGTGTGTCGAGTTCAATATTTATGTGTTATACTAATGAAATGTTCCTCATAGAAGTAAGTTTTGACTATGAGAGAAAATTTACCTCCATTTATTCCTGATCATGATTCGATTAGAATACTCAAAGATATGCATAGATGAATATAAATTAAAAGTGTTAGAGTTTATGGTGTTATCTATCCCTCATGATTTGAATGCAATGACTACACAAAGTTTGTACTCTTTTTCACCTTAATAATGACAAGTCTCTCTTTAGACATGTGTCCAACGACATGAAATATTGGAGTGTGGGGGGTGAAGGAGATTGAAAAAATGTTTTTTTCAAATTTTAACTAATCCATACATGACATGAAGTTGGTTATTCGAATGGGTGCGGGGTTAAAATTTTATATGTTATAAGAACAAAATTTTACTCCCCAAAACAAGTTTTAATAGTGAGAGAAAATTTGATACAATTTATTCCTCATAATTAAAGGAGGATACTCATTTATGAGTTAAATATAGGACTCCAAAATGAAACCATATGAACTTATATTGTCTTTACCCTTCCTAATTTATATACAATAGTTGTACAAAGTTTTCATTATTTTTTCCCTTAAGAATGACAAGTTATTCTTAGGGAGCACTTCTGCCCACATGAAATTTTGGAGTGTGGATGCTAATAGAGAGCCTAATTAATTATTTATTATGTTTATACACCCATATAAACATGACCAAAAAAATGTTTTATTGATTGGGTGCATAGTTCAAAAGTTGTGCATTATAGTAATTAAATTTTGATCCCTCAAGCCAATTTTATCTCGTGAGAGAAAACATGCTACCATTTTTTCAACATTGTGAGTGAATGTTAGGAATATATGCAACACCTTACCTTTAATATTTTAGTATATTAGTTTATGTGGATGCATATGCTTTGTAATTCATCCCATGAGCATTTTGTTTTATCCCACGTTCATGGGAAGTAGTAATTTCTTATATTAGACTTAGCATATATGTAAGTGTTGAGGCCAATAAAGGCATCCATGAATTTATTGTATTGAGTTTTCTCAAAGGAGGTTACCCATTCAAAGTGGCCTATGATCAATATAATCATTTCCATGATTTTATTAATTATATATATTTGTTATTTCATGCATTATCAGTAATTTATCGCAAGATGATCCTCTCAGTGAAAGAGAATCCTATTACTATAAAATATTTCCTAGAATAATGGGTCCCTACTCCATGACAATAGAAATGGGTCAGGAAACTCATGGGTTATGACTATGAGATCACTTACAAGAAGGGTAAGGACAATATTATGGTTGATGCTCTGTCTCGCACATTTACAGACCAAGCTTCCCTTTTAGCTATTTTCATGTCTATTCTAAATTGGTTGGACGTTGTATAACAAGGGACTCCTCATTATCTCAAATCATTCAATAGTTGGACACTAACCCCTCTATAATATCATATTATTCTTGGGATGGTGCTTCTCTATAATACAAGGGTCATTTGGTACTTCCCCAAAGCACAAATCTTTAACACATTATATTATATGAACTCCATGCTTCTTCATTCATAGGGAACTTAGGGTTTATAAAACAATTATGAGTGGGCATGCCCCAAATTCTTTTAGAAGGGAATGAAAAAGGCAATTAAATAAATCATAGTTGAATGTGATACCTACCAATGTAATAAGGGTGAAACAACACTCATTCCTAGGTTGCTTGAATCCTTGCCTATCCCTACCAAGATTTGGATAGATATTTCTATGGATTTCATTAAATATCTCCCTAAATATGGAGGGAAATTAGTGATCTTGGTTGTGGTTGATTTCCTCTCTAAATATAGTCATTTTTGTGCCTTCATCCATCCCTATACCACCTCCACAATCACACAAATTTTCTTGGACCAAATTTTCCATTTTTATGGCATTCCTTCTTCCATTATCTTAGATCATAATGAAACTGTCACCATCCATTTCTGGATAGAACTATTTCGATGCATCGACACCCAACTGAAGATGAGTTTTGAGTATCATCCACAAATGGATGGATAGTTTGAAATTGTCAACAAATGTGTGGAAATTTTTTTCACTGCTTCACCTCAAAATAACAACCCCAGTGGGCAAAGTAGCTTCATCTTACCGAATGGTGGTATAATAATTCCTACCATACTTCAAATAAAATGACTCCATATGAATCATTCTATGGTCAAGCATAACTAGTGATCCTTTCATACACCCCCAATAGTTCACCAATTCAAGTGGTCAACACATTTTTTTGAACCCAAGATCAGATCATCAACACCCTATAGGACAATATTATTATGGCACAAAATAAAATGAAATAGCAAGCTGATCAACACCATTATAAGTACACCTTTTAAGTAGGTGATATGGTTTTTATTTGTCTGCATCCATACAAGATATCCTCCCTAAAACTCAAAGGGCATCATAAGTTGCCTCCCAAGTTCTATGGGCCATAAAAGGTTCTACAAAATATTGGGTCAGTTGAATATAAGTTGGAGCTCCCACCTTATTCTTGATTTCATCTAATATTTCATGTCTCTTTTCGAAAGAAAGTTCTTGGCATAAACATTAGAGTGCAGGCCATTTTAATAGAACTTGATATGATCCATCCTTATTGAGCTAGAGGCAATCTTGGATAGGCATACATGCCAACTTCACTCCCACTCCATCATAGAGGTATTAATTTAGTGGCATGAAATATAACTAGAGGATGTAACATGGGAACCACTCTTTTAGATTCAACACCAAATCCTACATCTGAAGCTTTGAGGACAAAGCTTTTTCAAAGAGGGAGAGAATGTTAGGAACCTGTGTCACTGTTTCTCTTTACTTTGTTAGTATATTACGTTCTATGGATGCATATGATTTACAAGTCATCTCATGAACATTTTATTTTATCCCACATTCATGAGAAGTAGTATTTGATTACATTAGACTTAGTATATAAGTGTTGATGCCAATAAAGGCATTCACAAATTTATTGTGTTGAGCTTGTTCAAAGGAGGTTTCCCCCTCGAAGTAGCCTATGATCAATATATTCATTTCAATGCTTTTGTTAATTATATAAATTTATTATTTCATGCCATTGTAATTAAATTTTTTTAAGAGGATCCTCTCAGTGAAAGAGAATCCTATTGGTGATGCATAGAATATTTTTTCATGCAACCATAGGAACTTACAATTTATTTATATCCCTCCTAGTTTGTATACAATGGATATATAAAGTTTCCACTATTTTCCCTTAAGAATGACACATTTCTCTTAAGGGATGTATTTGAATATGTAAATGTTTAGCTATTAGGTGTTTAATGAGATTGAAAAATGGTTGTTCTTTCATTTATACACCCATACATACATTACCATGGTTTTGATTTTTTTGTTGGGTGAAAAATTCCAAAGTTATGCATTATATAGAGAAAATTTTACTCCAACTAATATTTTATTTTACCCTTATTTACATTTTTTTATTTGATATGGTAAAAATCTTGGTTTTATAGGGACTTGGAACCACAAGAGTGCATTATAGAAGTTTAAATAGGCCAACTAGGGCTGAGAGACCAAAAAGCAAAAAATAGTATTTATAATAGAAACAAAAAACAAGAAGAACTAGGAGGAAGGTCCCTCCTGAGGGTATTCAGCTTTAGTAGTGTCCTTTTTTAGGATGGTTGGTTTTTCCTTTGAAACTTTGGCCTGGGTATGGTTTTTGGGGCCTTTAACTTCTTCGCTGGAGAGGATCTTTCTAGGACATTTTTTATGTTTTACTTACAAGGGAGACTATTTGGTAAGGACTCCTTTGGGGGAGTTTAGGGGGGGATTTTAGAACCTTAGGATATGTCATAGAAGGGGTCCTAGGGGGATAATAAAAGTGTACAAAGGCCTATATAGTTACTTCAACTTGTCTATGTAATGTATTTCAATCCTAGATAAGTTTGGCACCTTGGAGTGAAATTTTTTTTAATGAAAATACTTCAAGAATAAAGTATAATAGCAGAAGTAGATCCAAATATGACTGAAATATATCCAAATATATGATAATAGATAAGCCACTTCAAGGGGGAAACCTCCACAAACTTTAATAAGAGCAGAATTCACAATATACGATGATAAACAATTACCCACTACCTCCTATATATAGTCTATCTAGGCCATGGTTACTCCATAGGCCAATCTACTAACCAAAATAAATCATAGAGAAATGTGATATAACATCAAAGAGGGATAAGTATGCCACAAGTTGGCTAAACCTATCCTCATACATGTGACAGGTTAGGGGCGTAGCATGCCATTCCCCTTTAAACCAATGTTGTCCTCAATGTTGAACAACTCTGGATGTTGTTGCAAAAAATATTCACCTTCCCAAGTTACATCTTCATTGCTCTAGTTCTTCCACTTGATCATATATTCCCTAATCTCTTTGGTTCTTAACCTCTTAGTACGTGTTTGGAGGATCTTCTCTGGTTCCAAAATGACTCGTCTTTCTTCATCTATTTCTAGGAGCTCTGTCTGGGCTAAAACTTTCTATCTAATGACCTCTAAATAGGACACATGAAATACTAGGTGTATGTGAGATGAATGAGGTAACTTGAGTTTGTAAGCCACACTTCCAATTTTTTGCAGAACCTGATAAGGGCCATAATACTTAAGAGCAATTTTGTTATCCTTTTTAGGTTTCTTCAAGGACATCTGCTTGTAAGGCTGTAAATGAACAAATACCCAATCACCAACTCAAAATTTTGCTCACTACAGTGTTGATCTACTTGTTGCTTCATCCTATTTTGTGCCAAGCCCAAATTATCTCTCAACCTAGCTAAAACCTCTTGTTGATGCTAAATGTGCTCCTCTACATCAAGAATCATCTGTAGATCAGGATGTGTAGATGACTGTGTGAGTTGAGCTTCTATGGAACATAATCATGCAATATTTTCCTCTATCCCCTTTTTTAGCATCTTGGTCATCTGATTGAACTAATCAATTGTGGAGATTTTTCCTATAATCCATGTAGTTCAATTTTCCTACCTTTAGAATAAAATTGCATGAATAGTTCATGGAAGTTCATCTCAATGGTACCCAAGGTTATGAGCCATTGGACTCCTAAAAAAATGTCTGTGCTACCCATGGGAATAGAAAACATAGGAGAATCAAGATTGTACTCACCCATAACAAGCTTAATACTATGGCATTTGCCTAAATAATTAATTATGCCCCCATCTGCAATCATGACCTACAATTTTGGTGCTGGGTAGATGAAATAGTTCAATCGAGTGGCCAACTTATGGTTGATGAAGTTATGTGTGCTCCCCAAATCAATCAACACTGTCACCTTCTATTTTTTGAGAAACCCCACCACCTTAAGAGTTTGTGGTGTGCTAATACCTACAAGTGCATGACAAGAGATTATAGGTTGGGAATCTTTAGATACCTCCTCTATCTCTTCTTCAACATCATTGGAGGCATCATTTTCTTCTTTATCTTCATTAGATCCCTCAATGTAGAATAACTTCTTCTCAACACATCTATGTCCTTTTTTTCACTTGCTGTCACAACTGAAACATAATCCTTTTACACGCTTCTCTTCAATTTGTTGAGGGGTCAATCTGGTAGGTGGAGGAAATGTTGGTGTCGATATTCTACGATATTTGAATTAAGTGAATGGTTGCTTCTCATTGGCTAAGATTTTTTCCTCAGATCTACGTGCCATGATAATATAATCAGAAATCTTAAGTGGTTTAAACATGCATACCTCATGTTGAATGTGGTCCTTGAGTCTACCCAAAAATAGGTCATTCAAGTTTTCTTTAGAAATTGTTTCCACACGTAAGGATAGGTTCTAAAAATGCTGAATATAATCCTTGACGAAGCTAATTTGTCACAATTTTTCCAGTTGGCTGAAGTAATTCTCTATCACACTATTGCCATAGTGTAATTGCAGCTCCTCTGTAAAAATTAACAAGGTGACATTGAGAGTCATCTTTTTCTTTTGAGCACATAACCATCAATACCAAATGAATTGATCAGGTTCAAGATACAAGGATGCCATGGTAACCTTCTGTCCACCTAGAATTTGATGTTACATAGCAGGTAGAATCCAAGAAATAGTGGGAGGATGGCATGAATTCTTTGGAAGAGAACCAATTGGGAGATTTGGTAGAGTTGCCAGCCAGGATAAAAACACTAAAAGATGAATGGATTCCTAGGTTAAAGAAGAGAGTGAATGGACATGTGAGATGGAAGGCCAGGGTATATGGTCTTGAGCAAGCTGTAGGATAATGGAGGTTTGACAGGATTATGACAAAGCATGGCTTTAGTCAATGTCAATGTAACCATTGTGTTTACTTTACTAGGTTGGATAATGGTTGTGACATTATCTTGTTACTGTATGTTGTGTGTTTGCTTGTTGCAGGGTCACACATGCAGGGAGTTTTTGAGCTAAAGGTAAAGTTAGTTCAGAGGTATGCCATGAAGGATTTGGAAGTAGCAAAATTCTTTGCCATGAGAGACAGGGAAGATCACAGGTTGATTTTGTCTCTAAAGGCTGATGTGAATAATGTGTTGGTGAGGTTTAATTTGTAGGATGCAGAACTGGTAAGCACACTTAGGGCTGGACAATTCAAGCTGAGCTTAGAATAGTGTCTAAAATCACATGAGGTTAAGTACATGTGTACTAGACCTAAGTTTTCCCAAGTAGTGGGAGTTGTCAGCAAGTTTGTAGCCAATCCAGAGAAGGAGCACTGGTAAGCAGTTCAGTGGATTCTTAGGTATCTAAGAGGGACCGGTAGTAGGGATTCGTGCTATGCAAGGTCAAGGACTTCACTACATGGACATGTAGGTTCAGATATGGCAGGTTACTTGGATGATAGGAGAAGCACCATAAGTTCTATTGGTGGTACGGAGGTTAGCCGTGTTGGTCTTCAAGACTAAACTTGAAGAGGGATACAAGCCAAGAAACAAATTAGATGATGTACAAGTACAGGTACAGGTGTAGCTATTTATCTCCAAGTGGGAGATTGTTAGGTTGTAGAGCTAAAAGCTTCACTGATGCAAACAAGGAGGAGGTTACTGAGTTACAGAGCTTGCAAAGCAACTGACGTTGGTCAGGCCAACCGACATCGGTCATATTCAGTGTGCAGAGCAACTGATGTCAGTTATGGGTCGGCTGACATCGGTCAGACAGGAACTGACGTCAGTAACTTGTGTGTGCATGTATTTGCATGTGGTTCCAGAACTGGTCTAATTTTAGACAGACAGTCAGTTTACATGTAAAAGACTTATTTTAGTCTTGGAGCTACATTTCTAATTATTGTAATTGGAAAGTCTAATTATTGTTTGTATGGGATCTATTTAAGAGACCGATGGGCTGTATTGTAATTTGGGCTAGTCAAAGAGAGCAAGGTTAGCTCCTTCAGAGTGAAGAGAGAAAGCGTAGCTCCTCATAGTTCTAGGTGTGCTAGAGTGAGAGAGCAAGATTAGCTCCTTCAGAGTGAAGTTGAGCATGGTTAGCTCCTCTTAGTTCTACAGTGACAAGGTTGTGTTTGATTAAGTAGAGCTACGGGATAGCAAGCTCTGGTAGTAGATCCATAGGGGTGTTAGTTTGGAGAATCATAAGGACTTGGTGAGGCAAGGACAAGGGTTCTTCTGATGGTGTGTATGATCTAGGTCGGCAAGTGTGCAAGGCCAGGTTGATTTGTGGTGTAGCAAGATCAGGTGAGATCTACCTAGTAAGTAAGATCAATTGATTTGTAGGTTGTTGCAAGATCAGGGAGATCTACTTGGAGTACGTGGTGTACTCAAACTTGGAGTATGTGTGTGTACTCGGTTGTACTGGTAGTATTATTACTGACTAGTTTAAACCCCAACTCGGTTATTGAGTTGTTTGTGTTTGTAATTGAGAGAGAGAACTGTTGAGGGAGAATTAGTGGTATGCCCTAGAGGTGTGGGAGCCCTAGAGGTGTGGGAAGAAGAAAGTGTGAGATTCTTCTTTATTGTATTTCCTTCTGGATGAGTATTAATACAATTGTGTATTGTCTCTCATATTCTATGTTATTTCTGAATTCTAGTTACTTATCATTCTAGTTAAATTTTGTGTTTAGTTGCTTATACAAAGGTAATTAAGTGTGCTTTTAGGAGCAGGGATCCTGACAATTGGTATCAGAGCTAGGTTGAGCTAGGTTCACTAAGTGATACCACTAACAAGTGGTATCAGAGCTAGGTAGGTACCAATCTTGACAATTGGTATCAGAGCGTGGTTAGGTACACTAACAGGTGGTCAGAGCGTGTTAAGTGTTTATTGATTACAAGTCACTCTCAGGGGTTTCTGATTGAGTGGGAGTAAAGTAATGGCAGAAGAAAGTACACTAAAAATGGAGAAATTGAATAGAAAGAATGCTCAATTATAGATTTATGGAAAGAAAGAGTAGGTAAAGAAAGATTGTTGGTTGGTAGAAGATCAGCATGAAGGAAATGAAGAAGCAGATGTTGCAAGTATTATTGCACGGGTTGCTCTTGTATGTTCCTTGGATAAAGTAGAATCTTGGTTTATAGATTATGTTGCCTCTTTCCATGTAGCCCCAAATAGAGTATTTTTCCATGATTATGTCCTGAGAGACTTTGGAAATATTTATTTAGGGGTTGGTGAGCCTTGTCAAATTGTTGGAAAAGGGAAAGTGTGGCTGAAATTGCAAACGGCCAACACATGGGTGTTGAAGGATGTCATGCAGGTCCCAGTCTTGAAGAGGAGTCTAATTTTTTCAAGAAAGTTGGGTGATGAGAGATGCACAGTAACTCTCACAGTGGGTGCACTTGAATTATCATGTGGTAAGAAAGTAGGTATTCTTTATCTATCTACTTGTATTATTGATTCACCTTCTGTTGCAAAGATGTGGCTTTGTAGGCTTGGTCACATGAGTAAGAAGGGGATCCATGTTCTTAAGAGGAAGACTGATGTCTTTGACAAACTTAAGAATTGGAAAGCCTTGGTGTTCATGGAGGAGATGATGGATAGAGATCAGCTCAAGGGGCTAAATTATTCTAAGCAGAGCTATGTTGATTTGGACAGGGTTTTGATCCAAAGTGAGCTCACAGGTAAATATCTTCACTCATAAGAGAACATAGTTACCGACATCGGTCAGGTGAGAACCGGCATCGATCAAGTAGGTACCGACGTCGGAAATATGTAGACTAGATTTGGTGGTATCAGGTAGGTGGACACTGACATTGGTTAGTTGGAACCGATGTTGGTAGTCAGGTTAGTGGCATGGAAGCAATGTCGGTTGGGTGCAGACTAGGAGATCACCGAGATCGGTAACTAAAATGGATGTTGGGTAGACAAAAAGATATCAAGGAGTCTCAAATGCCCATGTGGAGGATTGAAAGGGTAAGTAAGCCTCATATTCGTTATTTGCCTTCTTTATACTGCTTGTTCACTGCAGAGCAGGTAGAATCCAGGAAATAGTGGGAGCATGGCATGAATTCTTTGGAAGAGAACCAAGTGGGAGATTTGGTAGAGTTTTCAATCAGGATAAAAGCACTAAAAGATGAATGGATTCCTAGGTTAAAGAAGAGAGTGAATGGACATGTGAGATGGAAGGCCAGGGTATATGGTCTTGAGCAAGCTGCAAGACAATGGAGGTTTGACAGGAGTATGACAAAGCATGGCTTTATTCAATGTCAATGTAACCATTGTGTTTACTTTACTAGGTTGGATAATGGTCACGACATTATCCTGTTACTATATGTTGTGTGTTTGCTTGTTGCAGGGTCACACATGTAGGGAGTTTCTGAGCTAAAGGTAAAGTTAGTTTAGAGGTATGCCATGAAGGATTTGGAAGCAGTGAAATTCTTTGGCATGAGAGACAGGGAAGATCACAGGTTGATTTTGTCTCCAGAGGCTGATGTGAATAAGGTGTTAGTGAGGTTTAATTTGTAGGATGTAGAACTGGTAAGCACACTTAGGGATAGACAATTTAATTTGAGCTTAGAACAGTGTCTAAAATCACATGAGGTTAAGTACATGTGTACTAGACTTGAGTTTTCCCAAGTAGTGGGAGTTGTCAACAAGTTTGTAGCCAATCTAGGGAAGGAGCACTGGCAAGCAGTTTAGTGGATTCTCAGGTATCTGAGAGGGACCGGCAGTAGGGATTGGTGCTATGTAGGGTCAAGGACTTCACTACATGGACATGTAGGTTCAGATATGGTAGGTTACTTGGATGACAGGAGAAGCACCATAGGTTCTGTTGGTGGTATGGCGGTTAGTCGTGTTGGTCTTCAATACTAAACTTGAAGAGGGAGACAAGCCAGGAAACAAATTACATGATGTACAGGTACAAGTATAGGTGCAGCTATTTATCTCCAAGTGGGAGATTGTTAGGTTGTGGAGCTAAAAGCTTCATTGATGCAAACATGGAGGAGGTTGCTAAGTTATAGAGCTTGCAGAGCAATTGATGTCGGTCAGGCCAACTGACGTTGGTCATATTCAGTGTGCAGAGTAACCGACATTGGGAACCTGTGTGTGCATGCATTTGCATGCAGTTTCAGAATTGGTCTAATTTTAGATGGACAGTCAGTTTACATGTAAAAGACTTATTTTAGTCTTGGAGCTGCTTTTTAATTATTGTAATTGGAAAATCTAATTATTGTTTGTATGGGATCTATTTAAGAGACCCATGGGTTGTATTGTAATTTGGGATAGTCAAAGAGAGCAAGGTTAGCTCCTTCAGAGTGAAGAGAGCAAGGGTATCTCCTTCTAGTTCCAGGTGTGCTAGAGTGAGAGAGTAAGGTTAGCTCCTTTAGAGTGAAGTTGAGCATGGTTAGCTCCTCCTAGTTCCACAGTGCCAAGGTTGTGTTTGATCAAGTAGAGCTGTGGGATAGCAAGCTCTGGTAGTAGATCTATAGGGGTGCTAGTTTGGAGAATCATAAGGACTTGGTGAGGCAAGGACAAGGGTTCTTCTGATGGTGTGTATGATCTAGGTTGGCAGGTGTGGAAGGCTAGGTTGATTTGTGGTGTAACAAGATCAGGTGAGATCTACCTGGTAAGTAAGATCGATTGATTTTTAGGTTGTTGCAAGATCAGGGAGATCTACTTGGAGTATGTGGTGTACTCAGACTTGGAGTATGTGTGTGTACTCAGTTGTACTGGTAGTATTGTTACTGACTGGTTGAAACACCAACTCAGTTATTGAGTTGTTTGTGTTTGTAATTGAGAGCGAGAACTCTTGAGGGAGAATTACTGGTATGCCCTAGAGGTGTGGGAGCCCTAGATGTGTGGAAAGAAGAAAGTGTGATATTCTTCTTTATTGTATTTCCTTATGGATGAGTATTAATACAATTGTGTATTATCTCTCATATTCTGTGTTGTTTTTGAATTCTAGTTACTCATCGTTCTGGTTAAATTCTATGTTTAGTTGCTTATACAAAGGTAATCAAGTGTGCTTTTAAGAGCAGGGATCCTGACAATTGGTATCAGAGCGTGGTTAGGTACACTAACAGGTGGTAAGAGTGTGTTAAGTGTTTGTTGATTACAGGTCACTCTCAGGGGTTTCTAATTGAGTGGGAGTAAACCAATGGCAGAAGAAAGTACACTAAGAATGGATAAATTGAATAGCAAGAATGCTCAATTACAGATTTATGCAAAGAAAGAGCAGGTAAAGAAAGATTTTTGGTTGGTAGAAGATCAGCATGAAGGAAATGAAAAAGTAGATGTTGCACGGGTTGCTCTTGTATGTTCCTTGGATAAAGTAGAATCTTGGTTTATAGATTCTGTTTCCTCTTTCCATGCAGCCCCAAATAGAGTATTTTTCCATGATTATGTCCTGAGAGACTTTGGAAAGATTTATTTAGGGGCTGGTGAGCCTTGTCAAATTGTTGGCAAAGGGAAAGTGCGGCTTAAATTGCAGACAACCAACACATGGGTGTTGAAGGATGTCATGCAGGTCCCAGTCTTGAAGAGGAGTCTAATTTCTTTAGGAAATTTGGGTGATGAGAGATGCACAGTAACTCTCACAGTGGGTGCACTTGAATTAGCATGTGGTAAGAAAGTAGGTATTCTTTATCTATCTACTTGTATTATTGATTCACCTTCTGTTGCAAAGATGTGGCTTTGTAGGCTTGGTCTTATGAGTAAGAAAGGGATGCATGTTCTTAAGAGGAAGACTGTGATGTCTTTGACAAACTTAAGAACTGGAAGGCCTTGGTGTTCATGGAGGAGATGATGGATAGAGATTAGCTCAAGGAGCTGAATTATTCTGAGCAGAGCTATGCTAATTTGGATAGGGTTTTGATCCAAAGTGAGCTCGCGGGTAAAGATCATCACTCACAGGAGAACACAGTTACCAACATCGGTTAGGTGAGAACCGGCATCGATCAGGTAGGTATCGACATCGTTCATGTGTAGACTAGAGTCGGTGGTGTCGAGTAGGTGGACACTGATGTCGATCAGTTAAAACTGATGTCAGCAGTCAGTCAGTCACATGGAACCGACATTGGTTGGGTACAGACTAGGAGATGGCTAAGATCGGTCACTGGAATGGATGTTGGGTGGACAGCAAGCTATCAAGGAGTCTCAAACGCCCATGTGGAGGACTAAAAGGGTAAGTAAGCCTCATATTCATTATTTTCCTTCTTTATACTACTTGTTCACTGCAGAGTAGGTAGAATCCAGGAAACAGTGGGAGCATGGTATGAATTCTTTGGAAGAGAACCAAGCGGGAGATTTGGTAGAGTTTCTAGCTAGGATAAAAGCACTAAAAGATGAATGGATTCCCAGGTTAAAGAAGAGAGTGAATGAACACGTGAGATGAAAGGCTAGGGTATATGGTCTTGAGCAAGTTGTAAGACAATGGAGGTTTGACAGGAGTATGACAAAGCATGGCTTTAGTCAATGTCAATGTAACCATTGTGTTTACTTTACCAGGTTGGATAATGGTCACGACATTATCTTGTTACTATATGTTGTGTGTTTGCTTGTTATAGGGTCACACATGCAGGGAGTTTTTGAGCTAAAGGTAAAGTTAGTTCAGAGGTATACCATGAAGGATTTGGAAGCAGTGAAATTCTTTGGCATGAGAGACAAGGAAGATCACAGGTTGATTTTGTCTCCAGAGGCTGATGTGAATAAGGTGTTGGTGAGGTTTAATTTGTAGGATGCAAAACCAGTAAGCACACTTAGGGTTGGATAGTTCAAGCTGAGCTTAGAACAGTGTCTAAAATCACATGAGGTTAAGTACATTTGTACTAGACCTGAGTTTTGCCAAGCAGTGGGAGCTGTCAACAAGTTTGTAGCCAATCCAGGGAAGGAGCACTGGCAAGCAGTTCAATGGATTCTCAAGTATCTGAGAGGGACTGGCAGTAGGGATTCATGCTATGTAGGGTCAAGGACTTCACTACATGGACATGTAGGTTCGAATATGGTAGGTTACTTGGATGACAAGAGAAGCACCACAGGTTCTATTGGTGGTACGGTGGGTAGCCGTGTTGGTCTTCAAGACTGAACTTGAAGAGGGATACAAAGTAGGAAATAAATTAGATGATGTATAGGTACAAGTATAGGTGCAGCTATTTATCTCCAAGTGGGAGATTGTTAGGTTGTGGAGCTAAAAGCTTCACTGATGCAAACATGGAGGAGGTTGTTGAGTTACGGAGCTTGTAGAGCAACTGACATCGATCATATTTAGTGTGCAAAGCAACCAACATTGGTTATGGGTCAGCTAACATCAGTCAGATAGGAACTGACGTCGGTAACCTATGTGTGCATGCATTTGCATGCGGTTCTAAAACTGGTCTAATTTTAGACAGACAGTCAGTTTGCATGTAAAAGACTTATTTTAGTCTTGGAGCTATGTTTCTAATTATTGTAATTGGAAAGTCTAATTATTGTTTATATGGGATCTATTTAAGAGACCCATGGGTTGTATTGTAATTTGGGCTAGTCAGAGAGAGCAAGGTTAGCTCCTTCAGAGTGAAGAGAGTAAGGGTAGCTCTTCCTAGTTCCAAGTGTGCTAGAGTGAGAGAGCAAGGTTAGCTCCTTCAGAGTGAAGTTGAGCATGGTTAGCTCCTCCTAGTTCTACAGTGCCAAGGTTGTGTATGATCAGGTAGAGCTGCTGGATAGTAAGCTCTGGTAGTAGATCCATAGGGGTGTTGGTTTGGAGAATCATAAGGACTTGGTGAGGCAAGGACAAGGGTTCTTTCGATGGTGTGTATGATCTAGGTTAGCAGGTGTGCAAGGCCAGGTTGATCTATGGTGTAGCAAGATCAGGTGAGATCTACATGGTAGGTAAGATTGATTAATTTGCAAGTTTTTGCAAGATTAGGGAGATCTACTTGGAGTACGTGGTGTTCTTAGACTTGGAGTATGTGTGTGTACTCAGTTGTACTGGCAGTATTGTTACTGACTGGTTGAAACACCAACTCAGTTATTGAGTTGTTTGTGTTTGTAATTGAGAGAGAGAACTCTTGAGGGAGAATTACTGGTATGCCCTAGAGGTGTGGGAGCCCTAGAGGTGTAGGAAGAAGAAAGTGTGAGATTATTCTTTATTGTATTTCCTTTTGGATGAGTATTAATACAATTGTGTATTGTCTCTCATATTCTGTGTTGTTTCTAAATTCTAGTTACTTATCATTCTGGTTAAATTCTATGTTTAGTTGCTTATACAAAGGTAATCAAGTGTGCTTTTAGGAGTAGGGATCCTGACAATTGCAAAAAATCTTCACCTTCCCATGTTACATGTTCACTGATCTAGTTCTTCCACTTAATCAGATATTCCCTAATCTCTCTAGTTCTTAACCTCTTAGTACGTGTTTGGAGGATCTTCTCTGGTTCCAAAATGACTCATCTTTCTTCATCTAATTCTGGGAGCTCTTTCTGGGCTAAAACTTTCTATCTAATGACCTTCTTCAAATAGGTCACATGAAATACTACGTGTATGTGAGATGAATGAGGTAACTCAAGCTTGTAAGCCACACTTCCAATTTTTTGTAGAACCTGATAAGGGCCATAATACTTAGGAGCAATTTTGTTATCCTTTTTAGGTTTCTTCAAGGACATCTACTTGTAAGGCTATAAACAAACAAATACCCAGTCACCCAACTCAAAATTTTGCTCACTACAGTGTTGATCTGCTTGTTGCTTCATCCTATTTTGTGCCAAGGCCAAATTATCTCTCAAACTAGCTAAAACCTCTTGTTGATGCTAAATGTGCTCCTCTACATCAAGAATCATCTATAGATCAAGATGTGTAGATGCTTGTGTGGGTTGAGCTTCTATGGAACATAATCATGTAATATTTTCCTCTGTCCCCTTTTTTAGCATCTTGGTCATCTGATGTGAACTAATCAATTGTGGAGATTTTGCCTATAGTCGACGTAGTTCAATTTTCCTACCTTCAAAATAAAATCGCATGAATAGTTCATGGAAGTTCATCTTAATGGTACCCAAGGTTGTGAGCCATTGGACTCCTAAAATAATGTCTGTGCTACCCATGGGAATAGAAAACATAAGAGAGTCAAGATTGTACTCACCCATAACAAGCTTAATACTATGGTATTTGCTTGAACAATTAATTATGCCCCCATCTACAATCATGACCTGTAATTTTGGTGTTGGGTAGATGAAACAGTTCAATCGAGTGGCCAACTTATGATTGATGAAGTTATGTGTGCTCCTCGAATCAATCAACACTGTCACCTTCTATTTTTTGAGAAACCCCACCACCTTAAGAGTTTGTGGAGTGTTAATACCTGCAAGTGCATGACAAGAGATTATAGGTTGGGAATCTTCAGATACCTCCTCTATCTCTTCTTCAACATCATTAGAGGCATCATTTGCTTCTTTATCTTCATTAGATCCCTCAATGTAGAATAACTTCTTCTCAACACATCTATGTCCTTTTCTTCATTTGTTGTCACAACCAAAACATAATCCTTTTGTACACTTCTCTTCAATTTGTTGAGGGGTCAATCTGGTAGGTAGAGGAAATGTTGGTGTCGATATGCTATGATCTTTGAATTAAGTGAATGGCTACTTCTCATTAGCTAAGATTTTTTCCTTAGATATACGTGCCATGATAATATAATCAAAAATCTTAAGTGGTTTAAACATGCGTACCTCATGTTGAATGTGGTCCTTGAGTATACCCAAAAATAGGTCATTCAAGTTTGCTTTAGAAATTGTTTCCACATGTAAGGATAGGTTCTAAAAATGATGAATATAATCCTTGATAGAGCCAATTTTTCACAATTTTTCCAGTTGGTTGAAGTAATTCTCTGTCACACTATTGCTATAGTGTAATTACAACTCCTCTTTAAAAACTAACCAGGTGACATTGAGAGTCATCTTTTTCTTTTGAGCACATAACCATCGATACCAAATCAATTGATCAGGTTCAAGATACAAGGATGCCATGGTAACCTTCTGTCCATTTGGAATCTGATGTAGGTCAAAAAATTATCCATTTGGTTGATCCAATTGAGTGGATATTTTCCATCAAATTTGCGCATATCCACCTTTGGTAATAGGTTCCTCTGTGGCCATGGAGTTAGATTTGAAGTAGACTGGCTAGGAGAACCACCCTGGTGGGGTTGTGTAATAGAGTTAGCTTGATGATTTGACTGATTAATTTTCAAAGCCATCATGATATCTCCTAAACTATCTTGTATGGATTGCATATTGGATTGTATGTCGTACACCTCACTCTGAATGCCTTGCCCACTATAGTCAAGCTGGCTCACTTTGTGATCTATGTCAGAAAACCCTAGTACAAAGGGTCTAGTATATCCCCCTTTTGACTCCATCTCTTCCTTGTTATCAGTTTTACTTGGAGTTTTAGCACCCTTTCCTCAGCCTTGAGTTTGTGGACCTACCATAAAAGGGTTTTACGATGTCGACCCTTATTGGTACTTTTGACCCAACTTTGACCAAGCAATTTTAGAATTATTTAGGCCTCAAATCAAAATATACAAAGAACATACCATAGCCAAATTTTTCTAAGATTTCCAAAAATTTAAATAACTTAGAAAAATTCTTTGAATTGCACACTATAGAGCAATTTTATGAAAACCATAAAATAGAGATAACTTTTCTAAAATAGATCCAAATGAGCTGAAATTTTAATGGAAGCTTAATTTGATTATTTCTCACCTCTAGTAAAAATTTTGCAAAGAAATTCACAACGATTTTTTATATGTAGAAAAATTTAAAAATTTAGTGTTTCGCCACAAGATTGCCCAAATCGCAGCTCTGATACCACTTGTAATGAAATTACTTAAAGAATAAAGTATAATAGCAGAAGTAGATCCAAATATGACTGAAATATATCCAAATATATGATAATAGATAAGCCACTTTGAGGGGGCAACCTACACAAGCTTCAATAAGATCAGAATTCACAATATATGATGATAAACAATTACCCACTACCTCTTATATATAGTCTATCTAGGCCATGGTTACTCCATAGGCCGACCTAGTAACCAAAATAAAGCATAGAGAAATGTGATATAACATCAAAGAGGGATAAGTAAGCCACAAGTTGGCTAAACCTATCCTCATACATGTGATAGGTTAGGGGCATAGCAATTTTTTAGTAGCTATTTGTTTCTTTCCAACTCCTCCATAACCATGGCCTTCCCTTTCTAGGAAATTTTTTTAGGGGTCCCTATTTCAATTGGTTTTGGTTTGGGGATGAAAAATAATTTGAGAGGGAGTTTTTGTGGGGGACTGTGATAGGATATTATGGGGCATGTGATCAAAAGGCTAGTGGGATCCCTCAATAGGATCCTCCTCTAGTGGGTCCTCTTGGGAGTCCTCCTAAGAGGGGGAACCCTTAGGGGGAACATCTTGACCTAATATGTCTTGGTCATGCTTAACAAGGAGGATTAAGCCTTGATGTAGAAAGGGGTTGGTATCATTAAATTAGTGAAGTAGAACAATGTTATCAAGGGACTTAAGCAAAAAATAAGGAAGATTGATCATATACTAAATGAAATGATTTAGAAGTAGGAAATGGTGAGATAATATTAGTGTATATTTACCTTCTAGTGTCATATCGCATGATGTGAAGGCATATTTCTAGCCATTAATATGGGAGGTCAGCCTATGGGAACCCTTTCTTATTCATCTGCACAAAATCATTTGTTTAGAAGAATTGTTGTAGGGATTCTTGATTTTTTGACTAGTCCTTGTATTCCTTGTCTCCTATGCATGACATGCCAGTGGTGTCTCTGATGAGATCCTCTAAGAGATTGATGGTAATGTTGCACATGGAAACTTTATACTTTGTCCAAGCCACCATGAAGTCTTGAGTAATCTTGGTGTTATGCTTAGTGATTCGTTTCATAAATTTTATGAGGCCACCCTTTTTAAATTTCTTATAGAGTTTTTTTTGCTCATGCACCTCCTTTCATGATGTTTTCCAATTGATCCCTATCACCACCCCTGGAATCCATGGATGTAGAGTCAAACCAGGAGAGATTAAGCTTTTAGATGGGGTAAAGGTGAGTTAGATATAAATGGGTGGGAAGTCCCATTAGGAGCTTGTAAAAATAATTAAGACCCCTTATTTTGAAATGGTTACTGATAAACTTGATTAAGATCCACCCAATCATGGTGAGATCATGCATGTATGAAGGGATGGATTTTTTTAATCTAAATTAGTACTTTCATTATTGACAACATTAAGGACATTAGAGGGGATGCTACCTACATCATGATATCAAATTTAGATATAAATTTTAAATACTTACTATAATTAAGATATAATTTTTAAATTTAGTTCATATACTAAGATATCAAATTCAAGCTGATACATATAAATGTAAAATAATAATATTGATTCTTCTTCTTTGATAAGTGGCATATATTAAACATAGTAAGTACTAAAAAGGGATAAATACTTAGCCTTTTTAGTTGACTATTTGGCTATGATTGTATTTGAGAAGTGAAAATAAGAATAAAATAGGTGTGTGCTTTTTTCCATTATTGACTTGATAATTGGTTAAGACTTGCATAGAAGTTAAACATAGAATTGTAGGGTTCCTTATAATTGTATTTTTTTTCTCTATTTTTACAATCCTAAACCTTGATGATGGGTGAACTCTATAAATTAGTATATTTTTCCTAAATCCCCTAGGTGTGTTTTTCAAGGCTGTAAAACTATAAATTTGGGTAAATTTTAATGGGTTGACTAACCCCAATCACCCATGTCTAATGATTGATCATTGTGTACATATTTGATACTTAGAGGAGGAAAACCAAGCTATGTGTAGTTTTGAAGCATAGTGTGATTGTGAAATTGTTCTCACTTTCTATATGTATGAAGCTAATTACTCATATTTGATACTTGACAATGCATTTTTTGACTTGGATTTGAGTGCTTAAAACTTGGATTGTGGCTTCTCCTAATGATAATTATTGACCAATTTTGACCCTACAATTCAAATTGGGACCTCTATAGGTAAAAAATTGATATTTATATGTTTTTAGGGGCCTATTATAATTTCATAAAGTATGTCATATCTTATTTGGTGTGATTTTATGTGTATCTAGCCTTGGTCATATCTTTTTAGTTGAGTCATTTTAGGGGTCAATTGAGAACATTAAATGAGTTGTATGGCCTCTTTGGGAAATTTGAAGGTTTGAAAGGGTGATATCATGTCCCATGTGTCCTTATGAGTCTTAAGTAACTATTTATAATTTAAAAGTGGCAAGATCTTTAGAAGAAAGAGCAATTTTCTTAGAAAAAGGAAGAGTTTGGTACTTGTACGACCCATAAGGGAGTATGACATGTGGGAGAAGGTTATGAGATGAATGTTAAAATTTTTCATACTTATTTCCACACTTTAAATACACTATAAGTTCCAAATTTGAGATAAAACCATTCTACTCCTTCACCCTTTTAGACGCATAGAACCAATCAATAGGTTTATGTTTGGTATAAGCAACTAAAAAAATTCCAAGTCAAACTCATTTGGGAGGTGAAATTAAACTCATAGAGATTTATTTAAATAACAAGTGTTTAATGATTGGTCAGCCATGATTTATGAATCATCTCTAACAAGTTGATTGTGTTTTTCTGCTCACTATTTCTTGCACCCTATAGGTTTTGCTTTGATTTAGAGAAGTCCATACAATCTAATTGGATATGTTGATTATAAATAATTTTGTAACTCTATTATAATGTTTTACATGATTGGTTTCACATTTAAAGGTGTTTGGATAAGCCAAGTATTTTAAGTTGCAGGAGAAAGCACCATTTTATGTTGCAAGTAGATTTTCACTATCTATAGAACCTTCATGCTTTAGTGGTGAACTTATAGAGTTATTATAGGTTAATTTACATGTTTTAAATTTTATATTTATACCCTTTACTTCTAAATATCATTCTCTAAACAATGTTCTGTGGGTTTGCAGTCATAAACACCATATAATTAGCCTGCTTTATGACTGTCATATATAGTTAGTTAGGTGTGTTGTGTAAAGCTATGAAACACATTTATAGAGAAGTCATCATGGTTTTAAATGTTTTATCATGATATTATAATGTGAAAAATTCAATATAATACATTTTATTTGGCACAAAGAGCAGCTGTGATAGTCAACTCAGTCACTCACATAGTCAGTCATAGACACACACCTACAGGTGTTCTCAAGAGTTATATTCATGTTGAAAAGAGTAATTTTAGACTTGCTTGAAGTTTCAAAAAGATAAAGGAATCCATATTAAACCTTAAAATGGTGGTAAGGTCATGTTTTATGATCATATTCCATACATCCTTCCCAATGCTCATGTTTACTATTGCATTCACCTTTGGGTGCCCTATAAATGCATGGTATAGGTGACATATTGGAAATGACATAATTGGCAGTGGTATTTAACTCAAGGTTGAAAATATGAATTTGAATATATTAGAAGGAATTAAGAGTGATAAAATGACTATACATCATGTATTGTTTGGAAAATTTTTACATTGTTTGCTTGTGCTTCAAAATAACCACCTATAGGTGGCTTAACAGATAACTGAGAGGTCATTCTCAAGCATTGGAACAAGTGATGGAACTCTTTTTGAAGTGTTAGTGTGAAGTAAAGATCATGGAAGGAATATTTGAAATGTTAGGTTGGAAGATATAAGTATAAACTATGATCAAGGTGGAATGATTGTGTTTAAGGACCAAATCCCTAAAAGTATAGAATAGAGCACCTAACCCTTTTGGAGACATCTTAAGATAATGCCATGTTGGGTTTTGAACAATCCTAGTGCAATAATTATATATCTATATCATAAGAGGGAATCTATGAAAAGGATGGATGAAAAATGATCAATGAAAATTGGTTGTTTGGAGACCCAAAGTTGCACTTTTATACACTAAATTCAGGCAGTGGAACCTACATGCCTTGAGCTATAAAGGGACTCTTCATTCCAAGTTGGTATTTTAAATAATTAAAAAATGGTTGAGTGGTTAAAATTAGTTTAAATTAAAATATATGATCTAAAACATCATCAATAGTAGATGATATAGTATGTTTTGGATCCTATACTCACCTACAAGTTTCTCTTGCTAAGAGATTGACCTACAACTGATTACAAAGTCCCACAGTCCAAAGTATGATATTAAGTATAGAAACACATAAAAATAGGTATAAACCAATTATAAATTTATTAGGATATTAAAAAGTGACATGAAACTTATTCCAATAAGAATATTCATCTACAAGGTCTTACACATTCTAACACAATTCACTATGTTTGATTGAAAGAGGCAGTGAACAAGTTTTGGGATTATGAGTGTGGGAAGTGCATAAGGATGAGACAAATAGTTTAAAACTAATGTAAAATGATATTATGAGATTATAAATATTCATATATACATTTAATTTAATCTTTAATCATGTGGGACCACCTACAAGAAAGAGGAATATAGTCATATAACCCCAATCTATGCTAATTAAGGTAGGGTGTGAATAAAATAAAGTTTGAAAGAATCCTAATGATAAATGTGTTTAAAGGACATAATAAATTATTAAATTAATCAAAATATAGCCTCATAATATTTGAAAAAATGTAGTAAGGGATATAATCAAGTAATATATAGTCTACATCCCAAACCCTGCACATAGTCTATCTCAACAAGGGTCTATTTTGGTTTTTGAAAGAGATGGAAGGCCAAATAACATGAACAAAAGCTGAATTTTTGTGTATAAGGTCCTAAAATATTGGAGAATACCCTCCAATATATATATATATATTTAGACTAATAATGTAATTTCCATTTATTTTGAATCAGATAGAGGGCATTCCTTTTGTACATGAAACCCACATTTTTGAAGAAAAAGAGTTAAAAGGATGAGATAAGACATAAATAAACCTTGTAAGAAGGTGTGGAAAGTTTAATCACACATAGGAAAACATTAATAATCAAGAAAAGAATGGTTAATCTCAACAAAGTGGTCTAGAACCCCAAAGTTGCAGTTAGGCCTTTTAGGCAGGGTTTACGCCTAATATCCAAATAGAGGGTCAATGCCATTTCTATCCTTAGGTGGGAATTATAACATATTGGATCATGTTTGTGAGGTCATTAAATATATGAGAAAACTTGTGTAATGCAGAGAAAGCATAATGAATCAATTTTTGAGCTCAAGACTTGTTGAGTGTGGAGCCCTTTGAGGCTATCACATGACCTTGATGGTACATTTTTGGGGCTTAGAGAGCTCCAAGGATGTGGGGAGTGCATTTTGCATTTACTCCTTATATGGATGAATATTATTATATGAATATTTAATAATTTTCATGTGGACTTCCATATTTATGGGAATTGGGATCAATTTCCTTATTTTAGGAAATTAATTGAAAAATATTTAATTTCCATAGGTGGAAGAAATTATTAAATGTTTTATTTAATAATTTTGGAGGAAGAATTTATTAAATGTCTTATTTAATAATTTATATGATGTATTATGGAAATTTTTATCTCTTAGCATTGGAAATTGTGCCTTTAGAGGAGGATGGCATGATTCTTCCTAAGGAGCTTGTGGATAAGCATTGAAAGGTGGAATATGGTGTGATTTTTTCTTGTTAGGTGGTTTTCCTATTTTTTGATATATATAGGTAGAGATGAGGCTTTAGAGATATGAATGGATAAGATAGGATATGATAATAGGTTTTGCATGAGACAAGGTTTTATTTTATAAGGTGTGGTATTACAGCTTGTGAGGTAGTTTTATGCAGGTACAAGTGTGGTAGAGAATTTGTGGAGAATTGTTGATAGATTTCAGATTTGGATCAACAATTCAGAGAATTCATTTATAAATTCTGGAGGATATATTATATCTCTATGAGAGGTCTTTGTAATCTTGTTTTATTACAATTTTATTGAGGACTTTCTTGGTAGATGTAGCCCACTTTGGGTGAACCACGATATATCATTATTTTGGTTTTATTGTTAGTTTTATTCTCTTCATTTATGCTTTCATTTAAACTGTGATTGAAAGAATTATTTTTGCATAATTAAATATAATTTTTACACATTTGAAATTTGGTTTTATTATTTTATGGTGGATTAAATTTGGTTTATATTCATTGAATTCATAACAACTGGTATCAGAGCTTTGGTGGTGTTTCAGTTGAAGTGATAAATCATAGGAAAGATTATTAGCTTGAGTGGGAGCTATGGCATAAGAAATTAGATTTAGAGTTGAGAAATTTGATGGTAAGAATTTTGGTTTGTGGAAAATTTAGATAGAATATTACTTGTATCATAAGGAACTTCAACTCCCCTTGGAGGGAAAAGAAGGATAACCTACAACTATGAGTGATGCAGATTGGACATTACTTGATAAGAAGGTATTAGGAGCCATACGATTATGCCTTGCATCTTTTGTTTCAATAAATATTGCATATCAGATAACTAAAAAGGATCTCATGGATAAAATTTGAGATTTATATGAGAAACCCTTAGCTTCAAATAAAAGTTTTCTTATGAAAAGATTGTTTAACTTGAAAATGTCTGAGAATGGTTTAATTACTAATCATTTAAATGATTTTAATACGTTTGTAAGTATGCTCACTTGTATTGGAATTAAGTTTGATGATGAAGTTAGAGCTTTGCTAGATAGTTGGGATAGTTTAGTTACGGTTGTGAGTAATGCAATCTCTGCCAAGGGAAGCTTGAATTTTGAAGATGTTGTAGGTGTGATTCTTAGCGAGGAGATGTGAAAGAAAAGCACTTGTGAATCATCTTTAGGCAATGCTTTGTGTATTGATACTAGAGGGAGGTAAAAGGACAAGAGCAAAGGCAACCGTGGAAAGTCAAAAGGTAGATCTAAATTGAGATCTAAAGCCAAGATGATATGCTGGCATTATGGTAAGAGTGGATACTCAAAGAAGGATTGTTTGTCACTTCAGGATAAGAAGGGAAACAAGGAGGAAATGAATGAGGTAAATGTGACATCAATTAAATCAAGTTAGAGTGTCTTAATTCTTTCTATAGATAATTTTTTTGAGTCTCAGGTATTAGATTTAGGGGTTTCTTTTCATGCCACCCCATATAGGCATTATTTTTCTGATTATGTTCAAGAGAATCTAGGACAGGTATATCTTGGTGATGATGAACCATGTGAGATAGTAGGGAAAGGTTATATTTAGGTGAAAATTTAGAATGGAAACATGTGGCTACTTAAAAATATCAAACATGTGCCTATGTTGAGATGGAATTCGGTTTTAGTGGGGCAATTGGGTAGTGAAGGATGTTCAGTTATGTTTACTAGAGATTCTTAGAAAGTTACCAAAGGATCTCTTGTGATTTTGAGAGGTAAGAAAATTGGTACTTTATATTTAACTAGTAGTATTGATTCTTTTGATTTAGTTAATACATATGGAGATGTAACTATGTGGCACTACACGATCGGTCATATGAGCCATAAGGGCATGGATATATTAAAAGATAAGTTGCCTAGATTACAATATCTAGATCTAGACTTCTGTTAAAATTATGTGTATGGGAAATAGAAGTGGGTTAAGTTTTTGAAAGTTAGACCCACAAAGAAAGAGCACAAATTGGAGTTGGTACATTCAGATGTATGAGGACTAACTCAGGTATCTTCTATTGGTGGTTCAAATTATTGTCACTTTTATTGATGATGAAACTAGGAAAGTTTGGGTTTATTGTATTAAAAAAAATCTGATGTATTTGACACTTTTAAGAAGTAAGGCCTTGGTTGAGAATAAAACATGTCTCAATTTGAAATCTCTCAGATCAGATAATGGAGGTGAGTATTGTAGTAATGATTTCTTTGATTATTGTTCTAACAATGGAATCCATAGGCAAATGATGGTTTTAGGAACTCCACAGTAGAATGGGGTATCTAAAAGGGTGAAAATAATAATAATGGAATAGGCTAAGAGCATGAGGTTACATGCAAGATTGCCTTTATAGTTTTGGGTAGAAGTAGTTAACATAGTAGTATATCTGATTAATAAAGGACCTTCTATGCCTTTGGATAGAGGCATTCTTGAACAAGCTTGGTATGGTAAAAATGTTGATTATTCTTTTCTTAGAGTCTTTGGATGTGAGGCTTTTGCCCTCATCAAGAAAGAGAATATGACTAAGTTAGCAACTAAATCAGAGAAATGCACCTTTATTGGATATGGTGAGGATGACTTTGGTTTCCATTTATGGAGCATTAAAGATAAGAAAATATTTCAATCTAGAGACATAGTCTTTAATGAAAAAGTCATGTATAAGGATCAATTTTAGGAACAAGAATAGAAAGAGTACAAAGTATTAAATGATATTGTAGATGGAAAATTATCTAATGAATCACTTTAGGAATATTTTACACAAGGACCCCAAACTCCTATGGTAAGAAGATCATATAGGGTAAGAAAATCACCTAAACATTTTTCTCCTTCTTTGAATTATTTGTTACTCATTGAAAATAGAGAACTAGAGTGTTATCAAGAAGCAATGTAGGTAGATGCCAGGATGAAATGAGAACAAGCCATGGATGAGGAGCATAGATCTCTCATGGAGAACCAAACATGGGAGTTAGTGAGTCTACCCAAGGGCAAAAGTGCATTTCCAAACAAGTGGATCTTTAGAATAAAATAAGAGGATGAAGGGAGAAAAAGGTATAAGCCAAGATGGTGGTCAAGGGGTTTGCATAAAAATTAGGTATTTATTTTGATGAGATTTTCTCTCTTATTATAAAAATGACTTCTATTAGGACTATTCTTGGTTTATTTGCAATTGAGAATTTGCACTTCGAACAATTAGATGTGAAAACTGATTTTCTTCATAGTGATTTAGATGAAGAGTTGTATATGAAGTAGCCATAAGAATATGAGATCAAAGGGAAGGAGAACTTTGCGTTCAAACTAAATAAGATCTTGTATGACCTAAAACAAGCTCCATGGTAGTGGTATAATAAATTTGATTATTTTATGTTGGAACCAGAATATCAAAGGTATAATTATGACTATTGCATGTACATTAAACATTTTGATGATGGTTCCTTTATTATTTTATGATTGTATGTGGATGAAACTTTAGTTGTAGGAAAGAACATAAAACATATTAATATGCTCAATAAATAGCTTAGGGACTCCTTTTCTATGAAGGATTTGGGTGATGCAAAGCAAATCCTTGGTGTGATGATTAATCATGATAGGATGGAAAGGAATATGGTTTTATCCCAATTATGGTATGTGAAGAAAGTCTTGGATAGGTTTAGAATTTTGGATGCTAAATCTATTGATACTCCTTTGGTAGGAAACTTTAGATTATTAAAGGAGCAGTGTCCCAAGATAGAAGCTAAAAAGCTTAATATGTCCAAGGTACCTTACTCATCAACAGTTGGTAGCTTGATGTATTCCATGGTTTTTATTAGGCTAGATATTTCCCATATAGTGGAACTTGTGAGTAGGTATATGAGTGATCATGGTTATGAGCATTGATAAGTAATGAAATGGATTCTTTGGTATTTGAGAGGAATAATGGATTTTTCATTATGTTATGGTGGATCAGATACCACTTTGTGTGGTTATGTGGACTCAGATATGGTAGGGGATATTGATACCAGGAGGAGTATGACAAGATATATATTTACTATTAGAGATACACCAGTTAGTTGGATTTTAAGGATAAAGAAGGTTGTGGCCTTGTTAACCATAGAGGAAGAATATGTTTCTACCATGGAGGCTATCAATGAGATGATTTGGTTATAGGAGCTGTTTCAAGAGTTGGGGCATGAGTAGGAAGTTGGGAGACTACATAGTGATAGTCAGAGTGCTATTCATTTGGAAAATAACTCTACTTTCCACTCAAGGATGAAACACATTTAGTTATGTTATCACTTCATTAGGATAACTTTGGAGGAGAATTCGGTGAAGCTGGAGAAGATTCATACTAGCCAAAATCCTATGGATATGATGACCAAGGTGGTCACATTAGACTAGTTGAGACTATGTTCAGATTTGGTTGGTCTTAGTGATCATGGAACAATGATAGATTCTGTTTAAAAGAAAAAGTATCCAAGTGGGAGATTATTGAGTATAGATCTCTTTGAGGCTATCACATGACCTTGATGGTACATTTTGAGGGCTTTGAGGTCTCCAAGGATGTGGGGAGCACATTTTTAATTTATTCCTCATATGGGTGAATATTATTAAATGCATATTTAATAATTTTAATGTGGACTTCGATATTTATTGGAAGTGGGATTGATTTCTTTATTTTAAGGAATTAATTGAAAAATATTTAATTTCCATAGGTGGAGGAAATTATTAAATGTTTTATTTAATAATTTTGGAGGATAAATTTATTAAATGTCTTATTTAATAATTTCTATGATGTATTATGAAAATGGCTATCTCTTAGCATTGGAAATTATGTCTTTAGAAGAGGATGGCATGATTCTCCCTAAGGAACTTGTGTATACGCATTTAAAGGTGGAATATGGAATGATTTATCCTTGTTAGGTGGTTTTCCTCATTTGTTTATATATACAGGTGGAGATGAGGCTTTGGAGATATGACAAGATAAGACTGGATATGATAACATGTTTTACATGAGACAAAGAGTGGTTTTATTTTATAAGGTGTGGTATTGAAGCTTGTGAGGTGGTTTTATGTAGGTATAGGTGTAGTAGAGCATTTATGGAGAATTGTTGATAGATTTTAGATGTGGATCAGTAATTCAAAGAATTCATTTGTGAATTCTAGAGGAGATATTCTATCTATATGAGAGGTCTTTGTAATCTTGTTTTATTACAAATTTTATTGAGGACTTTCTTGGTGGATGTAGCCAACATTAGGTGAACCATGGTATATCTATGTTTTGGTTTTATTTCTAGTTTTACTCTCTCTATTTATGCTTTCATTTAAACTGTGATTGAAGGAATTGTTTCCAAATAATTAAATCTAATTTCACACATTTAAAATATGGTTTAGTGATTTTATGGTGGATTAAATCTAGTTTAAATTAACTTAATTCCTTGTTGATAGATTTTATATTTGGATCAACAATTCAGAGAATTCATTTATGAAATTTGGAGGAGATATTCTATCTCTATGAGAGGTCTTGTAATCTTGTTTTATTAGAGATTTTATTAAGGAGTTTATTGGTGGATGTAGCCCACATTGGGTGGACCATGGTATATCTATGTTTTGGTTTTATTATTGGTTTTAGTCTCTCCATTTATGCTTTCATTTAAATTGTGATTGAAGGGGTTGTTTTTGCATAATTAAATCTAATTTTCACACATTTAAAGTCTAGTTTTGTGATTTTATGGTGGATTAAATCTAGTTTATATTCACTTAATTCCTAAGAAATAGTATCAGAGCTTTGGTGGTATTTCAATTGAAGTGTTAAATCATAGGAAAGATTATTAGCTTTTTTGGGAGCTATGGGAGAAGAAATTAGATTCAGAGTTGAGAAATTTGATGGTAAGACTTTTGGTTTATGGAAAATGTAAATGGAAGATTACTTGTATCAAAATGAAATTCAACTCCCCTTGGAGGGGAAAGATGAATCACAAATCTGAATCACACCTATGAAAATATGAAGAATCAAGAAAATAATGGATAATCTCAACAAAGTGGTCTAGAACCCCAAAGTTACAGTTAGGCCTTTTAGGTAGGGTTTAAGCCTAATATCCAAATGGAGGGTCAATGTCATTCATAGACTTAGGTGGAATTATAACCTATTGGATCATGTTTTTGGGGTCACCAAATCTATGATAAAACTTGTCTAATGCAGAGAAAGTACAAGGAATCAATTTTTGAGCTCAAGACCAATTCAAGCCTACAAGAAATGAGGAATCAAGCTCTATAGGCTAAATTCGAGTGCTCACATCTTCTCTTAATATGTATATGGAGGTTAGGGGAGTTTATATAAGTTAATAAGGATATTTAACTTTTATCTAGTGGATTTTTTTGATAGTTCCAACATCTAATCTTCATGAATAAAGCTTAAGAGAAGAATGAGCCTAAAACCCTTGCAAACCCTAAATAAGGACTCGATGTAGGAAATGAAGATAGAGAGATATATAAATGGGATGAAATGACCATTAAATTATATGGAGGTTGTAGAGGACACTCCAAAAACACTTTTTATCAAATTGAATCATTCCCTATCTGTATAAATAGGGTACAAAATTGTTTCCTTTAATTATTTTATGCATTGTATAGGTTCTAGGGATTTTCAAGGGATGAAATAAAATTTGGGAGGAATATAGATACTTATTATAACTCACTATTTTCATTTAATGCTTCATAAAAACTCCTAAGTGTGTTTACAAGAGCTCTCATCTCAGCCAGTCAGAACTGGCATAGTGAACATGATAGTGAAAAGGGTGAAAAACTTCAAGTAAGCTGATTTTAAGGTGTGCCTAATGCCTATAAAGCCATGGATGGTCTTGAAACATGTAATTAACTTCTTTATATATATTTTCATGGGAAACTAAAGCCATTTTGGAAGCCAAGTGTTCAAGGTTTATGAAAGAGGAGTTTCATTGATTGCAGGTAGTGATGGCTCACTTTCAGAGGAATGCAAGTGATTAAGAATGTAAATAATACATGGAGAAGCATGTATATAACCCTTATCTCTTAGTCCAATCATTATACTTATCCCTATTCAGTTTTAGGATGTTCTAATGGGGGTGATTTATGAAGATAATTTTTTGAGCCAACAAAGGGAATTTCATGCTACATTTCAAGAGTTTCATGCCTTGAATTGACACTTATGCTTTTTGACTTTACATGACCAGTTTCAAATTATCTTATCATGCACATGTAACTCCTTCTCTCATCATGAAAAGTGTTTTTGTGACCTTTGGACTTAGTTCTTCTCTTCTCTCCCTCAAGTTCTATAAGAGCTAACCATTTTGGCTATTGTAAATATGCACCACCTAAGTGTGGTGAAGACATACTCATTTGTATACCATTGTATCAATAAATAATACTAATTTTACCTCTTCTATTATTGTTCATAGTGTGTTCACTTGAATGATTAATCTTGTTTAGTGAAAACTATTGTTTTCTTAGCATTTTTGTCTCATTATCTCACCTATTTGTATCTTGAAAGCTTCTCCTTGTAAGTCATGTGAAGTATTCTATGAAGTTTTAAGGTTGAATGAGTTAGTCTATTCAAATAGTGTCATTCTAGGCCTCTTATCTAGTCCTCCTAGCCTAAACATTCATCACAACCTCAATGAAATATTGATGTGAGAAGATTTAGATTAGAGAAGTGTATGCATAGTTAATCCCTTGGTCTCATGTGTTACATGCAGTTGGTTAGTAGTCATAAATTAATGTATCACTACTTTTAGGATAGTTTACTTTTACTTTTTTCTCTATTTTTCTTACAAGAATGGGTGTAGTAGTGATCTAAAAGTGATACATAAAGAGAGATAGCCCTATCTAGAGATTCACCTCATTTTTAGGCTACCCACATCCTAGAGGTGTTTCAAATATTCCACTTGGAGAGGAGAGCTAAGACATCTCCTCAAAGGGTGAAAATCCAAGTGATAACAATTTTTAGCATGCCTATTAGGACTCATTGTCCAAGAAGTTAAAATATTTTTAGTGTTATCTTTTAACACATCAGCCTTTGGAGGCATCTATCCAAGCATCAATGGTGACTTCGAAGATACATCAACTAGTCAAGCATCCCAAGTTTTCATTTTGAAGATTATTGGTATTTTTTTCTTTCTGTTCTTTCTTTTCAATGAAGTTCCATAGCTAGTTTTGGTGTTGAGTATTGTTTTACACAAGTTGATGAGATATCTCAAGCTTATGGCATTCCATATCAACCTTTATATTATTCTTATTAGTCTTCTCATGATCCTTACAAGCTTCAATATGACCATTATCAACCTTGTCATGAGTTGTACCAGTCTTATAACTAGCCTTCTCAATATCTTGGTCCTTCTAGTCAACCTACACACTTCTCAAATCAGTCCATTTCAACATTCAAGCAGACTCTCTTGGGATATGAGAGGTACATGATAGATATTGAAACACAAAGGGGACATGGTCAAGACATTCCTAATCATATCATTCATAGTGTGAGAGATGCATTAGATCTGGTTAAAAGAGAGTGGGCACCTATTGAGAGATCAAATTGATAAAGGCTTACAAGTGAGATGTTAGATGTGACAGGCCTGGTCTCATCCTTAGAAGATAAGATAAGAATTCATGATGATTATATTCACCAAATATATCAGCCCTCATATCCACATCCCAAATATTTATATTAGTTCTACTTAACCCCTACTCATGAACCCAATCAAGCTTATCAAAGTCATCTTTTTCCTAATCAGCTAGAAGAGAGAGTTGGAAAGATAAACTTTGTTTTTGAAGCAAAAATTTATAGTAAAATTGAGTTATCCAATAAGTAAATGAATCATTCCATATTATAAAAAATTTAAGTGGAATATAATCCCTCATTTCCCTCTCCCATTACATCCCCACCTAAAGAAGAGATGTCTAGATATGAAATCCAAGGTTGGATACAAGGTGGAGAATCCAAGCCTAAAAAGATCCCAAGTTTATTGAACACTTTAACACTCCTAAAATTGTATCACTACCTCAAGAAGAGAATTATAATCCTAACATACTAATCTATAATAAGGTAGTGGAATCATGGGAAAAGAAAGGGGATAAAATTCTAGATAAAGAGTGTGAAGTTGAGAAAGATCTTGATCTTATACAAGCCCCTCCCACCCTTCTTCAAGATACCTCTTATTTTACATATCATCCTTCTTGTACTCATTATCCTCATTAAAATTCCTATCAACTTCAAGAGAGACTTTTCTAAGAGAGCCTATCTAAGTAATTTGAATACTTAGAGTCAAGGATGAGATTGTTGAGTCAAGGTGTGGTGGAAGGTTTAGAGCCAAAAGAAGATCCTATGCCTGAACACACCCCATATAACCTTCCTCAAGAGGTGATCAAGTTGAATCATATTTAAATGAAGTGATTTTTAAATGGAAGGAAAAAATCCAAGCTATTTTATCACAAGGTTTGCCTCCCCTTCCTCAACAACTCCCAAAAATATCCCCTACAATTCATTCTCAATTTGATGTTGAGTTCTATGTTCCACCTCCACCAACTAGTTCATCTTGTCCTCACCCTATCACCCTTTGCCTTGATGTACCTATGGTGTGGGAA
>JARHVA010002933.1:130000-145000 GCA_037957365.1 Torreya grandis | reverse complement strand
TCTAAGTTTAAATCTTCATGAACAAATCTTAAGAGCAGAATGAGTCTAAAACCCTTGCAAACCCTAGATAAGGACCCGATGTAGGAAATGAAGATGAATATATTTATAAATGGGAGGAAATGACCATGAAAGTATATGGAGGTTTTATAGGACTCTCCAAATATCATTTACATCTAATTGAGGCAATCCCTATATGCACAGATAGGGTATAAAACTACTTCCTTTGACTATTTTGTGTATTGTACAAGTTCTAGGGACTTTCAAGGGATGAAATAAACTTTGGGAGGAAGATAGAGACTTATTATAACTCATTATAGTAATTTAATTCTTCATAAAAACTCTTAATTGTGTTTACAAGAACTCTCATCTCAACCATTTAGAACTGACATAGTGAACATGATAGTGAGAAGGATGAAAAAATTCAAGCAAGCTATTTTAAGTGTGCCTAATGTTTCTAAGGCCATAGATGGTCTTAAAACATTTAATTAACTTACTTTTATATATTTTTATGGAAAAATTAATCCATTTTAGAGGACAAGTGTGTAAGGTGTGTGAAAGAGGAGTTTCTTTGACTATAGGTAGTGATGGTTCACTTTCATAAGAATCTAGGTGATTAAGAATGCAACCAATGCATGGAGAAACATGTATGAAATCCTTCCCTCTCATTCCAATCATTAGATCTATCTCTAGTTAGTTTTTGGATGTTCCAATGGGGGTGAATGATGAAGATATTTTTTTGATCTAGTAAAGGGAATTTCATGCCAAATTTCAAGAGTTTCATGCCTTGGGTTGACACTTGAACTTTCTAACTTTACATGATCAATTTAAAATTGTCTTATAATGCACACATATATCCTATTCTCAGCATGATAAATGTCCTTGTGACCTTTGGACTTCTTTCTTCTCTTTTCTCTCTCAAGTTCTATAATAACTAGCCATTTTGGCTATTGTAAATAGGTTCCACCTAAGTATGGTGAAGCCCTACTCATTTACATACCATTGGATCAATAAATACTACTAGTTTTACCTCTTCTATTGCTAATCATAGTTTTTTCACTTGAATTATTGATCTTTATTAATGAATACTATTATTTCCTTAGCATTGTTGTATCATTCTCTCACCTATTTATAGCTTAAAAGATTCAAATCTTACTTTATTGCATTCGACAATTAAAAAACATAAATATGACTATACATTGATAAAATTTAGACCCTACAATTATATGAGTAGGATTTTGCATTTACAATCTTACAATAACAAATGATGATGATGTCATTCATACTTTTTATACATGGATTGAGGTAGATCAAAAAAATCATGTATCATTGATAATTTTCCTCACATGGAGTTTATTTTTTAAAATTGAAAAATGCACTTTTATTGATAAAATAATAAATACTACAATGCTAGTCTTACAAAAGAAGACATGTGGAAAGAGTCACATCCTAAAAGCCAAGCTACACCAGCATCCAATATAACCAAAGGCCAATAAGAGTAAAATAAAAGAGGAAACAAATCAGATATGACCACATCTCCTATCCACAAGATGGCCTTTTTTGTTCTCTTTCTTTTAAACCTCAGTATAAAACCCTGAGTGACCAATATTTAGAAAGTTTTTATTATTTTTTTTGAAAAAAGTGTGAATGACTATTGACCTAGAGGAAATGTATTAGACTCTCTATGTACCAATTCTTTAGGGTGGTGTCTATTGATGGAACATGTTGATGTTGATATGGAACATACCATATCTAATGATTGTATAACATTAATTTATTCACAATTTAAAATAACTAATCACATCATGACATATAAGATTTATAATTATTAGATATCTAATATTCAACACACATACATTTATGTATAAGAATTAGAACAATATTTTTTAATATATTTCAAATTTGTTATTTTAAATCAAATCAAAATATGAAATTTACTCCAATTTATGAAATGAAACAAAAAATATATTAAACACATGTTACTAAATTAATTATAAGATACATTTGAAGCTTTGATTTAACACTATTTAAGTACCATGTCGATACCAGGTTAGGGTACTCAACCTATGATACTTTTCCCCAAACAAATTTCCAATTTTTTTTGAATAATGATAGGCTCTTTGTATATACTAAACAATAAACAATTATGTCAGACATCTTCCACAAAGCTTTCTTTGTCATTCTTGGATTCCCCTCCTCTTCTTATTCTCATAACATAGTTATTAATAATTTAATATTTCATACATATTTTTCATTCTCTACCAACCTACCCTTACCATGATGACATCTTCTCCTCCTAAAGTTTTTTATGTTTGAATAATTATTCAAAATGTGATTCCCCAATCACTTTTGAAGTTTGAATAACAAATTTAGCAACCATGTGCATGAGAAAGAGAGTGCCAATAGTAGAAGCAATGAATCAGGAACATAGAAGCTAGGAATGTAGAGGTTTATAGAATATTTATAGGCACACAGAGGTTTTCAAGGATTTAAGGGAGTAGAATAGCATGTAGAGCGAAAGAGACACATAGAGGTAAGGTAGAGAGTTATGACATGTAAAGGCAATTAATACCATAATCTTTTCACTTTTCCATGGACCATAGATCATGCAAAGGGACTAGAGAGCACATAGAGGGACCGAAGAGCATGAAGAATAAGGAGCAGATAGAGCAGAGGGTAGATAGATGAAGCTTGAGTTTCTAGGTTAGTCTCAAAACTAGATCTTTGCGGTAGATGTGTTCATTGTATATTTTTATTTGATTAGGTCTTAAAATATATAACACTACAATGATAGTATTGATCAAGATTTTTTCCTTGACTAAATTTATAAGCCACCACTCATTGTTGAAACCTTGTACTCTAAAATCCCACATAGGTCTATCAAGATTTCAAACCATTTTGAAAGCCTACACAGGTCTATCAGGATTTAGTAGTCCAAACCAATTCAAAGGCCTGACTAACTTTATATCATCTGTACCTAGAAATCAATGCTTATCAAGATTTTTGGACTTGATTAGATCTATGGAGTGTTTTATTAAATAGAGTTTGTGTATGCATCATATCAATGGTTAGATTTGAGTGGTCCTTTCCTTTCACTATCGAGCTTGCTGGTGGTAGGGACTTTTCTTGATTTGGAGTATTTGATGGAGATTAGGTACATCAAACATAGTAGAGAATGGATAGAGTAGGATTCATAAATATATCTTTTTTAATCAACTAAAACAAGTCATAATCTACAAAGCAAAATCATTACTGAATAAAACATTCCACTAGAGGAGAACATGTTGAACAAGGATAACAAGATGTAATTTGGGGTTAGAGAATCCCACCAAGTCCCACCTTCTAGAGACATGGTCTAATAAAAAATAATTATAACACCCATATGTGCATAAATTAACCAACTGGTGAAAGTATACGTACAAAACCATCTCAATGGAGGAAATTTTGAAGCATACAGGGTTAACAAAACATAGGGATTTGTATATCCAGTGAAGATAGGGATCCCTCTAAAGGCTAATCTATCATCACAACCAAATACAATTCCAAAAGAAGTGTTTTCATAGCCTATATATGCCAATAAAAAATAATATTAGGGGATACTAAGACTTTGATAAGATTGATCAAGGATAAAATATAAAAAGAAATGAAAAATAAAAACAAAGGTGGTATAACCACATAAGCAAAAACATGTCAATCACAAAGAGAAATTGTTGGCCTTGCATACTTGGGAATAGGAATTTCAACCAAGACCTCAAATGAACCAATAGAAACAAGTTAAATATGATAAAAAAAAAATCAACATAGAAAGTAAAGAAACACATAATTTTGAAGGTGATGGTCATCAAGAAGGGATCTAAGATAGTGAGGAGATTTACATCCCTAAAACATCTCCACTCATCTGGTCCTAAAATCTCTATGTGCAAGAGATAATGAGTCTAAAAGAGAGATTAGAAAGTATGGAAGTAAGGGATAAGGTAACATATACTAAAGTTGAAGAGATATTGAATGACAAGCCAAGCCCAAAAGAGGACAATATCATGCTTAAACTACAAGTAGTAAGACTTCAAAATCTTATGAATATTGGACAACATGAATGGCAAGACCTTAAATAGACCATTCACAATCCAATAAGTGACAAGGTAGGGGAGATGAGGGTAAATGCAATAGAAATAAAATAAGTCTAGGAAATACTTCATGGTATCGAAGCAAGAGAGAATGATCTAAGAAATAAACCAGAAGAGGCTAAAACATGGTCACATGTAGTAAAGGAACCAAAAGGCAAGCAAAATGAGTTGATAGAAAGGAAAGTTAAGAATCAAATGATATAAAAAAGAGAGTGTCATGATAAATTATAAAATATCATTATCAAGGGGATAAAAGAGTATGGCGAATAGGAGAATACAATTAGCTTGATAAGAGACTTCCTTGCAGACCAATTACAATAGAATGGCCAGATTACAAAAGAAAGCAGAGTTGGTAAGTCAAGAGAAAGAGGAATAGATACTCATATTGAGGTCACATTGGTTAACTTTGAGGAAAAAACAATAATACTATGAAATAAAGGCATGTTGAAAGGATCACACTATTACATGGATGAATACTTAACTTTCATGCAACTAGAAGAGATAAATAAGGAGTGGGAAAAGGTGAAGACAATAAGGAATGAATGAAAATGGGAATACCTAAGCAATGAGAAAGCCTATATTACACCCTAACAAACCTAAAACAAATAGGGAATACACCTCATTGGGACTATCTTATAATGATATGATGGGATTACAAAGGCTACCCTTAGAAAAGAGGATTCAGGGTAGGGCCCATAGCCAAGGATAGAGATATAATCATTTTGACCAAAACACATGAGCATGATGGGTGCACCACACTAGAGTTTGAAGGTTACAAGAATGTAATAGTATGAAATAAAGTAACAAATAATAACAAAGGGTATGGAGGTATAATGGTGCTAATAAAGGAATCATGGGGTAGATGTATGAAAATTTAAAAAAAAAATGAAAATAAACAATATTTATGGATCAGAATCATATAAAATGATACAAGCATCAATATTTCTACATGTTATTTTGCACCCAAGAAATTTTCCAAATTCTACAGGAAGTGTGATTTTGAGCAGGAAGACCCATATTCATCCCTTAAAAAGGACATGTCAACATACAATAAGATTGGATAAATTTTGTTAATAGGGGACTTCAACACAAGGATGACCAACAAGTAAACCAACATTCTAGGAAATAATGTGGATCTAGACATAAATCTATTTTGGATGGCAAAAAAATAAAATCAGTAATGGAATAGGACTTCAGATGATAGACATGGGGTTATCACACACTTTGGAGAAGAGCTACTAGTCTTATGTAGTATACATAGCTTAATTCTTTGCAATAACATGATTAAATGGAAAAAATCAAGAAATTACATGTGCAATACACACAAATGGTAGAGTGTAATATATTATGCTATATGCTCACAAATTTATATGCCTATAATTGAAGAGATAGAAGTAGAAGATTATAGAACTTAGATATGATGACAACTCTATTTTTATGAAACTCCATTTACAACAAGATAATAAGAAAACTCAACACATTAAGGCCATTCAAAGTAAGCCACCACCCAAAGGAAACATTCTCTTGATAGAGGAAAATAATTAAGCCTTTAGAGTGGCACTGGTTAACAAGATGTAGGGAGTGGAAAATAAGGGAGCACAAAACAAAGTTACAAATTACACAAAAAAGAAAGAAGCTAATGAATAAGATGCACTAAAAATATGTAAGAGAGTCAAAACTAAAAAAAAGGAAATAAATAATTTCCTAACAAACCTGTGGTATGATAAAGAATGCAAGATAACTCAAAGATCACTAAAAGAACTAACATATAGAATAAAATCAAATAGGAAAGCATATGAGCAAATGATAAGAGAAAAAAAGAAGAGTATACCAGAACCTGAAGGATGGAGCAAATTTACTTAGAAAAACATGAACCAAAAAGATTTTGGAGGGAACTTTGCAAGGAAAAAAATCAATTTGAGAATAACTTAATAGTAAGGCAGTGGTTAAAGTATTCAAAATAGTTGTCTAAGTGTAAAAGTAAACAAGTTACACCTCCCATAGTTGGTGTTAATTAAGAAATTTTCATGATAAAAGACATCATATAAGGGATAAAAAATAGCAATAGGTAAAGCCTGTGACCTATACATCTTACAAGTAGAGCATCTAATATGGGGGGAAGATATCATAGTGCCTCAAATCTAAGAAATTTTTAATGAGGTCATACAAAAGGATTTTTCGATAGAATGGACAGTTAACATAACCATACCTCTATTTAAAAGTGGAGATGAATAACCCATCCAAATACCAAACTATCATGATCAATATAATCTTTGAAAAACTATTTGGGAGTATGATTGAACACAAAATTAGTAGTTGGGTAGAGGAAAAAGGAAAAAGGGCAAAGGGACAAGAAAGTTTCAGGCCCAAACACTCTACTATCAACCATTGCATCACGCATAGAAAATTAGTTAAAAAGGTGTGGGATAAAAAAGGGGATGCATATTATTTCTTTTTTAACTTCAAAAATGCATTTGACAAAGTACTAAAGAGAAAACTATGGATTAAAATAGAAGAGCTAGAGGTCCCAATGCACTACAATGCAATAATTCATAGATTGTATGAGCAAGTCAAGGCTAAAATCAAAATACAGGAAGGGCTATCTAAATGTTTTGAAAGTGATATAGGGGTCAAATAAGGTTTCTATATATCACCAACTTTATCTGGACTTTACATTGATAATCTAGAGGATTGGATAAATAAATTTGGAGGGGAGGCGGTCCACTTAGAAACTTATGTGTTGAAACTTTTGCTTTATGTCAATGATCTGATCGTAATGGAAGAGATAATCCAAGATTTAAAATACCTCTTTGAGCTCTAGAGTTATTTTATAAATAATTAGGGATGTATGTAAACATCAAGAAAAAAATTATGGTTTTATTAACGAAAAAGAAGGAGTAACACCTTGATTTCTAGTTTTGAGAAGGGTATCTTGAAGTGATGTCATAATAAAGGTATCTCATCCTTGACTTTCACAATAAGCTTAAATGGGATAGTTGAAGGATAAAAATAATATCGGGTGGTTGGAGATATGATTTATGGGATTGGAAGACCACTAGGGTCTTATTTGGGTTACTTATCATGCCAGTGATATTTTATGGTTATGAGGTATGGGTTAGTGGGACAACAAGTTTGAAATGAAGGAAAATTGAAAATATTCAAAAGCATCTAATCACAAACAATTTCAAAATCAAAAACTTGGTCCCATATGGAATTATTCTTACATAAATAGGGACTCTCCCTTTAGAGGAAATTATAATGACTAGGATATTATGTTATTTGAAAAAATAGAAAGCATGAAGATTGATAAATGGTCAAGGGTAGCAACATAAGAAGAGATGCATAGGAGGAAGAACAATTGGATGAAGTAAAACCATATGTAGATGAATAGGTGGTAAATTAACCTAACTAAATGTCCGAATTGTAACAAAGACATCAAGAATTAAGTGAATGAAAATTTAAAAATGGTAATGTGGAGGAAAAAGATAAGCAATAAAAAAAATAATACATTTCAATGTTCAACCTGACTTATGAGCATAATGGAAAAAACATATATAGGGTCTGAAATTAGGTGGAGAGAAAATATCCTAATTTCTCAACTAAGAATTGGTTCTCATAGGTTTAGGTGCATGATAGGGAAATGGATGAATCCTAAGGAGTAGTGGGGTGAGAGGGTTTATGTTATTTGAACCAAAAATGTAGTCAAAATAGAGGATCACTTCATCTTTGAATGTCCTCAATACATGGACATACGATCTAAGTAGTGAAAAAATTAAGAGCTAGCTGCATGGTTGATATATTTGAGGAAAATCAATTAAAAATGTTTGAGGAGATGTTAATCCGATTCAAAAAAAGATGAAACAATATTTTAAAATATTCCTTGTGTCTTAAGAATTCCTGAATAATTTTGAGCAGTTGGTGATCTCATAGACCGTTCGGTCTCATAGACATAATTAAAACCATTTCATTGCAAAGTAAAATTGAGTTGGGCATTCTTCTTTAGATATTGACTATTTTAGATTTAGAAAGGTTTTATTTTTTTGAAAAAAGAGTAAGTGACTATTAACTTAGTGACCCCTTATTTTATATATATATATATATATATGATAGGGCCTGCGTATATGGTAAATGACAAGCCATTGTGTCATGCATCTTCCACATAACTTCCTTCGTGTTTATTCTTGACTTCCTATTTTCTTCTTATTAGTCCATGCTAAGTCAGGTTACTATAGCTTTCCCTTAAAATGATAATTTTCTCTGTGTGGCCAATTAAATGGCATGAATTAAGATATTATTATGACACTACTATAGTTTTATATGTAATATTTTATAATATTCCTAGGGTGATATTAAGGAATATTCTATTTACTTCATATCGATGATAAAAAAATTTATTATATTTTAGAATTAAATAACTTACTAAAAATTATTATATTTTTATTATAACTAATATGTTTCATTGGAGTTTCTATTTTCACTAATAGATTTTAGTAGCAATTTTATTGTAGTTAATGATTGGAAACATAATATTTCTATTTATTCTAGGAAGGTTCTTGCTAATAGAGTCAACTACACGAATAATATAATTCTTAATAGTATTGAACAAAAAAGCCAAATTTTATTCATGGGTAAAATTTATATTCTAAATACATTTGTAATCATGTTTCCAAGTTACTACCCACAACGGAGCATGATCACAACAAAAACAATATAACCGGCATCATTATCATCATGTTTGGATTAACAACGACCCTCCTTGCAATACAAATTAGCAATACAACAGTCTGCTAAATCTCCACTTTATGCAACATAACCACCTATTTTTATGGAATTTTATTTATTCATTTCAAAATTATTGTATTATTATTTACTTTATAACTTTCCACAAAATAATAATATTTTGTATTTTTTCTGCAAAAACTATTTTCTTTACTTTTGATTTTTCTAATTACTTATTATTATTATTATTATTATTATTATTATTATTATTATTATTATTAAACATTGACAAACAAATGTACAACCAGAAACCAATTTAAAGCTCAATATGAATAAAGCTTATGATAGGGTCTGAGCTTTCATTGATTTGATAATGTAAAAGTTTAATTTTCAAACAAAGTTTAGAAGTCTTGTTTTGACATGTATCTCCATAGAAATTTTCTCCTTTCTTATTGATAGAACCCCTAAAGGCTTCTTTCCCAGTGAGCTTGGTCTTAGACAAAGAGATCCTTGTCTCCTTTCCTTTTTATCATTTCAATGGAAGCCCTTAGTAGATATTTATCTTCAGCCATCTCTAAAGTAAGTTTTAAAGGAATCTAGCCTACTAGAAACATTAGTTTTAAAGGAATCTAGCCTACTAGAAACATGGATCCAATCTCACATCAACAATTTGTAGATGATACCATTATTTTAGCATAGGCCTCGATTAAGGAATCCAAATTGAAAAAATTATTGCAAGACTATGAGGAAGCTTCAGACCAAAAATTTAACTTGGCTAAGAGCTCCTTATTTTTTTATCAACACCCATTTGATCTACCAACAAAAGATTTAAAAGATTTTGGGATGTGTTATCAAAGAGCTCCACTCTTCATACCTTGGGATGCCTCTATTCTATGATAGAATGCTAAAGGATGCTTGGAATTACCTATTGGATATATTTCAACATAAATCAATTGAATAGAAAGGTAGTCTTCTCTCACATGCTATGAAATTACAAATAATGAAAAACACTCTTCCAAATATTCAAATATATCTCATTTTATTTTTTAAAGTACCTATAATCATTGCTGACAAAATTTAAAAAATTCAAAAAAATAATTATGGTCTGCCTCAAAAGAGAAGAATAGGTTTTCTTTAGTGGCATGGGATAAAGTATACAACCAAAAAAACCAAGGATACCTTGTAATTAGAAAGGTCAAACTTATGGACAAAGCTTTAAGGGCTAAATTTGGTTGGATATTCCTTAAAGAAAGGAATATATGGATAAAATTTCTAAAGGAAAAATATTTAAATCAATGGGATGATGTAGAATGGTTGAAAAATGATTCTCTTCTTCAATGTTATTGCTTTTAGAATTAGCTGGTCAAAAGTTGAAATATTATTTGGAAAATATCTAAATGGAAGCTTGGTTTAAGTGAACAAGTATGATTCTAGGAAGATCTATGATTACTAGACTACACCCTTCAATATATGTCCCATTCAAACAAGATTAGTGAATATATGAAAAAGAATTTTGGGGTTAAAGTTGAAGACTACACTTGCCATAATGATGTGGGAAGAGAGTGGAATGTGATGGCTTTATATAATGTAGATTCTAAGCATCTCAAGATTATGTCTGATCTAAACTATTTGCTAAGAGGTTATTTTGTTAGTAGATCTACTATCACATATGAGATGATTTAGGAAGATTTCTTGGATGGATAATTTTATATTAAATATGGTTATAAAGTGGCTCTTTGAGCATCTCCTGATGTCTTTCCTTGGGAAAAGGGATAGAATAAGAAGTTAATTCCAAAATTCAATATATATTTTTGGTTGGTCTTTTAAGACAAAATTCTGACCATTGAAAACCTTAGGAAGAGGGGAATTTATATTCCTAGCCATTGTCCTTTATGTGAGGCAAATGTTGAATCTTTTGTTTCTATTTGTTGCTTGAATTCCCCTTTGCTTTCTCTATTTTTAATTTGATTCTTTCTAAATTTGAGGTTGATTGGGTTTAATCTCCACCCCTCGCTGAAATGTTGAATCATTAGAGATCCCCTTTCAAGATCAAAGAGCTTAAAAATTTATAGTGCATGGATCTACACCATGTCTTTTGAGGTTTATGGAAGGAGAGAAATCAAAGGATTTTCAAAGGTGTGAAGAGTAAGGTTGAATATGTGGCCCTAAAAATGATCAATCTAATTAATGATAACTTTAAGCCAATTAAATATTCAGATTATAATAAGTCTTATAAGAATAAGGTAAAAATTACTAAAAATCTTGCCAATGATGGAAGGCAACCATAGACCATAAAAATATTTTTAGAATTTTGAATAAATGGACTATTCCCTCTCTAGGTTGTGTCAAACTAAACTTAGATGAAGTAATTAAAGGAAATATAGGGAAGGTAGGGGATGGAGGGGTAATCAGGGATAACAAAGGCAATGTTATTACATCATTTCTAGGGAATTTTGAAACCTAAACTAGTCATGATGTAAAAGCCATGGATGTTCTATGAGGCATCATATTGGCTAAAAAATTTGGTTCCTCCCATATTTTCATTGAAGGTGACTCCATTAATATTATTAATTTTTTCAACAAGAAATAACCTTTGAACTGGAATATTAGCAAAAATTTATAGGAAACCCTTGAGATCATTAAAACCTTTCAGGAGACCCTAATAAAGCATACATTCAAGGAAGGAAATAAGGTTTTAGATTTGTTTTTCAATAAGGGCATAAATAGTCAAGACTTCACAAAATGGAACAATGCTAGTGATCTCCCTTTGGAAGTGGTACAACTCATTGCTAAAGAATCCTGCAATGAATAGTGAGAGGCATGAAGTAAAAATTGACTTCACCAAAGTTATTAACATTAGTTATATTTTTTTTTGGTATTATTTTGTCCATATAAATACCAATTTTGATACAAATTGGAAACACAAACCCTTAGATTTTGCTACCAATGATTATTATGACATGTTTTCATTCATGTAGAATAATGGTAATAATATCCACAATTATTACCAGGCTTAGGATAATGCCGATGTCTATCCCAAGGATATTGATTGAGTAAATTTGATGATTATCACCATTAATTATAGTAAACATTAGTTTTTATCCACATATTGTGAAAGCTATACTAAAAATAATGAATTTGATTGTAATCTCAGATACACTCAAATTAGTGTTTTCAATATGGGAAGGGATTTGTGCATGGTAAAACCCATAAGTGTGGGACTGATTAACAAAATAAAAGATGTGTGGCCCATTATCTAAGATGAAGGCTTGCCTAACTACGTGGAGAACATTTAGGATAATGATGCTCACATCTCCTTTGAATTTTCCAAAGGCTATAATGGAAGGGTGGTGATAGTGAAGGAGGTCATTATTCTAGTCTTAGAGGAGTTAATTTCTCAAGTTATAGGCATGAGATCCCATGGTATAAAGTATTAAAAGAACAAATGGGACAAGAAATAAGAAATGGATCAATTTCTCAAACCAAGAGAGGCATTGATTATCTTCTAAGGAGGCTATTTCAGGGGGTCCTTACCCAAGACATATCATGAAGTATCTAAGAAAATAATTAAATACATAAAAATGGAAGGCATGTATGGGGTGGTTTTCTCATATCATTTGGATCTTCTTAACCATTTATGATATAATATCTAGGTTAGTTTTCCTTTCTATCTCCTTATGTCTTTAGAGAATTCTATCATCGATGTGTAAATTGGCAAAACTCCCTTACCTCAACACCAATATTTATTTTTTATTATCTATAACCATGTAAAATCCCTTGGGAATAGAACCTTATCCACCATAAAATTGGTCAAGCCCGGTTAGAAGGATAGAATTATCAGTAAATGGAAAGGTAAAGGAAAATAATCTAAAATTGTGTCCATCAAAATCCTTTCCAAACCCCTTATTTTGACCCATTACATGACTCCTCCCTCTAAAAAATATCAATTTTTTGTCTTTGAGTTAGAGGATGAAGACATAGATGATAATCTTGAGGAAGAAGAAGAGGACGATGATGAGTCAGGTAGCTCTCATAGTTTGGGTGTCCAAAATGTAGTTTTTCAAAGGAGGGTATCCAACCAAAAGGGCCAAAATAAACTATGAAGTGAGATTCTAAAGTGGAGATGAAAATGAAAGAGAGAGGAAAATTCCAATGAGGAAATTTTGGAGAATATAAAGGACTTGTCTAATAATATTAACCTCCACAAAAAAAATTTGTCCTGAATCATGAAAGAAAATAAAAACTTGAAGGAGTCCATTAGTCTTATTAAAAACTCCTCTACATGCAACTCAAATTTTCATAGTTAGCACATGATTAAAGAATATGTTAATGTTAATCTGAGTATGATAACTTTGGAAGAAGGGTTAGCTACCCTCGAGATGGAGAAGACTCACATGAAAAACAACAACAAATAGCTCATTCAGGTGAGCAAACTCACTATTAAAAATTGTATCTCCAATATTAATGCCTTGAATAATGTTATCAAACCTATAAGGGAGAAAAAAGACAATGTTAGAACCAAAAGGAGGACTAAGGATCTATAAAAGGGAAAAATATTGGATGTTGAAGCAACTATTATGGGGGACATTGAGAGGGTCCTCAACGACCTAGCAGAAGAATGGAATTTTGTTCTAACTAATTTGGATATGTAACTCTTGTTTCTTTTACTTATATTATTTTGTTGTGTTTTATATATTATATCATTATTGATTAACAATCTTGCTTCATTTTTTCCTACTCTTTTTGGTTTTGGACCTTCTTGTTGTAACTGGGACAAGGCCTAGTCAAAACCTATCTTTTACCGATAATAAAAAAGAACACATGTAAATAAGAATCACATCATGGTATTTCATTTATTGCTCAAAGGATAATGTATAATACAATAATGATTTTCAATTAAATTTTAATACATACATAAAATTGGTCGAGCCAGGGGAGAAGGATAGAATTATCAGTAAATGGAAAGGTAAAGGAAAATATTTTAAAATGGTGTCTATCAGAAGCCCTACCAAACCCCCTATTTTGACCCCTTCCAAGACTCCTCCCTCTAAAAAATCTCAATTTTTATTGTCTTTGACTTGAAAGATGAAGACACAGATGATAATCTTGAGGAAGAAGAAGAGGATAATGATGGGTTAGGTAAATATCATAGTTTGGGTGTCCAAAATGTAGATTTTATAAAGGAGGATATCCAATTGGATGGGCTAAATTAAAATTTTAAGGAAGATTCAAGTGGAGATGAAAATGAAAGAGAAAGAGAGAGGCATATTCCAATGAATAAATTCTAGAGAAGATAAAGGACTTGTCTACTGATATTGACCTCCACAAAAATATTTTGTCCTATATTATGAAATAAAATTACAGCTTGAAGGAGTCCATCAATCTTATGAAAAAATCCCCTACAAGTAGCTCAATTTTTTTTGTTCAACACGTGATTAAAGAAGATGTTAATGTTCATTAGAGTATGCAAAATTTGGAAGATAGGGTAACTAACCTCAAAAAGGAGAAGACTCACATACAAAACAACATCAAACAACTCATTTAGATGAGCAAACTCACTATTACAAATTGTATCTCCAATATTAATGTCTTGAAGATTATTATTAAAGTTGGGAGGGAGAAGCAAGTAAATGTTAGGACCAATAAGAGGATCAAAGGTTTGGAAAAGGGAAAATCTTTGATGTTGAAGAAATGGTTATGGGGGACATTAAGAAGGTCCTAAATGACTTAATGGAAGAATGGAATTATGTTCTAACTAATCTAGATATGTAACTCTTGATTCTTTTATTGCTATTTTTTTGTTGTGATTTAGCTATTATTTAGCTACTAAGTAACAACCTATTTATGCTTTGTTTCTCTTGGTTCCTTTTTGTAGCCTTGGCTCTTCTCATTGTAACTAGGAGGAGACCCAGTCAAAACCCATCTTTTACCAATAATAAAAAAGACACATGTAAATATGATTCACATCATGGTATTTTATTTATTCATGAAATGATATTGTAATATATAATAATGCCTTTCAATTAAATTTCAATACATACAATGGATGTCATTGATAATTTTTCTCACATGACACTTAGATACTGAATATATGATGTTTAGACATATATATATATATATATATATATATATATATATATATATATATATATATATAAAC
>JARHVA010002933.1:0-125000 GCA_037957365.1 Torreya grandis | reverse complement strand
ATGTATATGATGCTTAAACTATATTTTCTATTTAATCATAAAATTAAATTTTTTAAAATCTCTTTTCTCTATCTTATTACACTTTGCTAAAAAGATTGCACCTCTATGTTCCAACTACTACATGGATTCAATTAACATTTTATTATGTTATACATCTTATTTTTTTATTGAAACAATTATAAGTAACAAATATCACACCACCTTAGTAGCACCCCATATATTTACTTTCTAACAAATATGGTAGGATTTCTTAGTAACTAAACAATGGACTTGAATTTACAATATCTATGTCACATTTTGATTCAAATTCACATCTAAATTATCCTTTAATATTTTTATTTTTCTCGTTATTTATCTTTTTTTGATATGGGTAAAGGTGAGGATTTCAAAAAGATGCCACAACTTAATACATAGTCAAAGATAATCACCAAGAATACCTAAACAAATACCTAACTAAAAACATTACAGTCAACCAAAATATAACCTAACAATAGAACAAATACCACCAACAAATAACAAGAAGATTGAGAACCATCCTCCAAACCTCAAAGAGACACCAATAGCTATAAGACACAACAAAAAATAGAGCAATCTACTAGTCTAAGAAAATTAGGCACTAGACACAACAAAGAAAAAGAAATAGGAAAATAAATTATGTTAGGGTGTGGAGCTAAAAGCTTCACCAAGGAGCATACTTAAACAGGTTCGAGTCTACACAGACGCCGGCGTCGGTCAAGAGCGACCGACGTCGGTTAGTAGCAGTTGCATAGGCGCTGACATTGGCAGTAAGGTCGGCCGACGACGGTCACAGGCGAACAGGCAGGAACCGACGTCGGTTACCTGCGTGTCCAGAAATCTATTTCCGTGGACAGCAGCGAGTGTTTGCATGATAAGTTTGAGTCGTGGACTCAAGCTTGCATCTCTATTATTAGTAATATTATTTTTAGAGCCCTTGTTCAAGAGGCTTAACTGTTTGTTGTAAGAGCATGCTCAAGTTTCCTATTTCTATATGTAGGAAGATCTTCTTAGCTTAGAATAGTAGTGTGTAAGAGAAGTGTAGAACTGTAAGAGTAGAACATTGTGAATGTTTGAAGGACAGTACAGAGTTGCATCAATCTAGGTTGTTGGATTTGAGTGTACTTGAGAGAGAGCTCTTGAGGAATAGAGATCTAGTGAGAGATCTTGTGTGCATCTAAGAGAGGTGTGGAAGAACGAAGTTTCTTCAAATTGTATTCCTATTGTAAAGAGTTTCAATACAAGTTTTCAGGGTATTTTCTTGTATATCTTGTTCTGTGCTATTTATCATTTTAGTTACTTATCTATCTGATTTATTTCCGCATTTATTGCTTTCACAAGTGTAATCTATTGTTGGTTTGATCCCCCAACAAGTGGTAAGGTTACAGGTTACAGATTACAGGTTGCTCACAGGGTTTCTGCAGGAATTTCTGTTTGAGTGGGAGAAGCAATGGCAGAAGAAAGTAAGTTGAGAATGGAAAAGTTTAATGGCAAGAACTACCAACATTGGAGAATGCAGATAGAGGACTATCTGTATCAGAAAGATCTCTACTTACCGTTAGGTGGGATAGCAAAGAAGCCCAAGGACATGGAGGATGAAGAATGGGAAGTTCTTGATAGAAAGGCTCTTGGGTCTATAAGACTGAGTCTGGCCTCCACTGTGATATCTAATTTGTCACAGGCAAAAACAATGGTAGAGTTGATGACCACGTTAGCAAATATGTATGAAAAACCCTCAGCTTCAAATAAGGTATATCTTATGAAGCAATTATTTAATTTGCATATGAATGAAGGTGGATCTGTTTCTACTCATCTGAATGATTTCAATGGAATTGTTAATCAGTTAAGTTCTGTCAATATTGTATTTGAAGATGAAATAAAAGCTCTTTTGATATTATGTTCTTTGCCTGAAAGCTGGCATGGCTTAGTAATGGCAGTTTCTAATACTGCATCTGCATCAAACATTTTGAAAGTAGAGGATGTGGTTAGTGTTATCTTGAATGAGGAAATACGCAGGAAAAGCATAGAAGAGACATCTGGGAACGCTTTAAATTTTGAGAGCAGGGGAAGGCAAAAAGAAAAGAGCAAGAGGAGATCAAGATCTAAGTCTAAGGTGAGAGGAAGATCCAAATCCAGGAATGGCAGGAAGCCACAATGCTGGAACTGTGGAAAGATGGGGCACATAAGCAGAGATTGTTGGTCAAAGCCTAAGGAAGACAACCAGCACGAAGGAAAGGAAGAAGCCAAGGTTGCAGGTATTGCACAGGATGCTTTAATTTTCTCTTTGCATAATAACATAGAATCTTGGGTATTAGATTCTGGTGCATCTTTTCATGCTACCCCTAACAGAGAGTATTTCAGTGACTATATCCATGGAGATTTTGGAATAGTGTACTTAGGGGATGATGAGCCTTGTAAGATTACTGGCAAAGGTAAAGTGCAGTTGAAGATGCAGAATGGCAACACATGGGTGTTGAGAGAAGTGATGCATGTTCCTAGTTTGAAGAGAAATTTGATTTCTGCAGGTAAGCTAGGTGATGAGGGTTGTACAGTAACTCTCACAGCAGATTCTTGGAAGGTGACCAAGGGTGCACTAGTTATGGCCAGAGGTAAGAGAGAAGGTACTCTCTATTTGTGTAATTGTGTTACTAACAAATCTCCTTCAGTTTTATCTACTTCAGGTGTGGATTGTAAATTGTGGCACTCAAGGCTTGGCCACATGAGTGAGAAGGGGATGTCAATACTTAAGTCTAAAGGTATGCTTTCAGATTTGAAAAGTATGGATCTAGAGTTTTGTGAGCATTGTGTATTTGGAAAACAGAAAAGGGTTAGTTTTCTCAAGACCGGGTCTACTAAAAAAAGGCAGAAGTTGCAGCTTGTTCACACAGACGTGTGGGGACAGGCTCAGGTAGCCTCTATTGGCGGATCACGGTACTATGTTACATTCATAGATGATGCCACAAGAAAGGTATGGATCTACTGTATTAAAAATAAATCTGATGTTTTTGAGACTTTTAAGTTTTGGAAGGCTATGGTTGAGAATGAAACAGGTAGAAAATTAAAGTGCCTGAGATCTGATAATGGCGGTGAGTTCTGCAGTCTTAAGTTCAAATTGTATTGTTATACACAAGGAATCCGTAGGCAAAGAACGGTTCCAAGGACACCTCAGCAGAATGGTATTGCTGAAAGGATGAACAGAACTATTATGGAGCGTGCAAGATGTATGAGATTGCATGCAGGGTTGCCCTTAGAGTTTTGGGTAGAAGCAGTTGACACCGCAGTGTACCTGATTAACAGAGGACCCTCTACAGCTCTGGATGGTGGAATTCCAGAAGAGGCATGGACAGGTAAAAAGGTAGATCTCTCATATCTCAAAGTTTTTGGTAGTGAAGCCTTTGTGCATATAGATAAGGAAAATAGAAAGAAGCTTGATCCTAAGTCTATGAGGTGCACGTTTATAGGCTATGGCTCAGATGATTTTGGTTTCAGATTTTGGAATCTAGGAACTAACAAGGTAATCAGGAGCCGTGATGTTGTTTTCAATGAAAGAGTGATGTACAGTGATCAGATAAGGAAGCTGGATCAATCTGGGCAGAGCAATAGTGAATTGGACGAAGTTATGGTCCAAAATGAGCTCGCAGGAAAAAGAAATAATCACTTATAGGAAAACACAGAGACCGACGTCGGCAGGGTTGAAACCGACGTCGACAGTATAGAGACCGATGTCGGTCATACAGAGACCGACATCGGCAGACCAGGCACCGAGGTCGGTCAGGAAGAACCGACGACGGCGAGTGACAAGTCTACAGGTGGCTGAGGTCTGTCACTGTCAGAAAATTTGGGTGGACATATTATTGAAAACAAGTCCAAGACACCCACCAGGAGGTCTGAAAGGGTAAGTAAGCCTCCAATTAGATATTCTCCTTCCTTATATTATTTATTGCTAACTGATGGTGGAGAACCAGAGAGTTTTGAAGAAGCATTACAGGTGGAGTCCAGGAGTAAGTGGGAGCGTGGCATGGTTGAGGAGATGGAGTCCTTAAGAGAGAACCAAACATGGGATTTAGTTGAATTGCCAACTGGTAAGAGAACACTGAAGAACAGATGGACCTACAGGTTGAAGGAAAGTGAGGATGGACAGATGCGATATAAGGCCAGATTAGTGGTAAAAGGATTTGCGCAAAAGCCAGGTATTGACTTTGGTGAAATTTTTTCTCCGGTTGTTAAAATGACTTCAATAAGGGTTGTACTGTCTTTGGTTGCTTTTGAGGATTTGCATCTCGAGCAGCTAGATGTTAAGACAGCGTTTCTTCATGGAGATTTGGATGAGGAAATTTATATGGAACAGCCAGAAGGTTTCGAGGTCAAGGGTAAGGAGAAGTTTGTGTACAAGTTAAAGAAAAGCTTGTATGGCCTCAAGCAAGCTCCAAGGAAATGGTACTTGAAATTTGACAGGTTTATGACTGAGCATGGCTACAGTAGGTGTCAATCAGACCATTGTGTGTATTTAAAGAGATTTGATAATGGTAGATATATTATTCTATTGTTGTATGTAGATGACATGCTGGTTGCAGGGTCTCACATGCAGGATATCTCTGAGCTTAAGGAGAAGTTAGCTCAAACATTTGCTATGAAGGATTTGGGAGCAGCGAAGAAGATCCTTGGCATGAGCATTAGGAGAGACAGGAAAAATCACAGGTTGATATTGTCTCAAGAAGATTATGTGAATAAGGTGTTGGAGAGGTTTAATATGCAGGATGCAAAACCGGTAAGTACACCTATGGCTGGACATTTTAAGCTAAGCAAAGAACAATGTCCCAATTCACATGATGAGGTAGAGTACATGAGTATGGTTCCATATTCTTCCGCAGTAGGGAGTTTGATGTATGTAATGGTGTGTACTAGACCAGATATTGCCCAAGCAGTGGGAGTAGTAAGTATATGGCCAGTCTAGGTAAGGAACATTGGAAGGCAGTTCAATGGATCCTTAGATATCTGAGAGGAACCAGCAATAAGCATTTATTCTATGGAGGTTCAGATACTTCTCTACATGGCTATGTAGATTCAGATATGGCAGGGGATTTGGATAGCAGGAGAAGCACCACAGGTTATGTTTTTACTGTAGGTGGAACAGCGGTTAGTTGGATATCTAAGTTGTAGAAGGTTGTAGCCTTGTCAACTACAGAAGCAGAGTATATTGCAGCTACAGAAGCTAGCAAGGAGATGATATGGATGACACGGTTCATGGAAGAGCTTGGAAGGGAGCATGGGAGTTGTAGATTGTACAGTGACAGTCAGAGTACAATCCATTTGGCCAAGAACTCGACCTTTCATTCTAGAACCAAGCACATACAGCTAAGGTACCACTTCATACGGCAGGTATTGGAAGATGGTGAGCTGAAGCTGGAGAAAATCCATACAGACAAGAATCCTGCTGATATGCTAACAAAGCCTGTTACTAAGGAGAAGTTGAACTTGCATTCAACTTCTATTGGTCTTCATGATTGAGTTGAAGATGGAGGAGCTAGAAGATGATGCTGTACAGGTTGGTGCAGCTGGTTTATCTCCAAGTGGGAGATTGTTAGGGTGTGGAGCTAAAAGCTTCACCAAGGAGCATACTTAAACAGGTTCGGGTCTACATAGACGCCGGCGTCGGTCAGGAGTGACCGACGTCAATTAGTAGCAGTTGCAGAGGCACCGATGTCGGCAGTAAGGTCGGCCGGTGACGGTCACAGGCGAACAGGCAGGAACTGACGTCGGTTACCTGCGTGTCCAGAAATCTATTTCCGTGGACAGCAGCGAGTGTTTGCATGATAAGTTTGAGTCGTGGACTCAAGCTTGCGTCTCTATTATTAGCAATATTATTTTTAGAGCCCTTGTTCAAGAGGCTTAACTATTTGTTGTAAGAGCATGCTCAAGTTTCCTATTTCTATATGTAGGAAGATCTTCTTAGCTTAGAATAGTAGTGTGTAAGAGAAGTGTAGAACTGTAAGAGTAGAACATTGTGAATGTTTGAAGGACAGTACAGAGTTGCATCAATCCAGGTTGTTGGATTTGAGTGTACTTGAGAGAGAGCTCTTGAGGAATAGAGATCTAGTGAGAGATCTTGTGTGCATCTGAGAGAGGTGTGGAAGAACGAAGTTTCTTCAAATTGTATTCCTATTGTAAAGAGTTTCAATACAAGTTTTCAGGGTGTTTTCTTGTATATCTTGTTCTGTGCTATTTATCATTTCAGTTACTTATCTATCTGATTTATTTCTGCGTTTATTGCTTTCACAAGTGTAATCTATTGTTGGTTTGATCCCCCAACAAATTAACCATTGGACAAGACCAATATTATCCCACATCAATAAAAGAAGTCCTCCATCATCCATTTAGTACCATATTTCACCATTTCCTTTGCATCCAATATCAAACTTTTAGCCTTTGATCTTTGAACTTTATTTTTAGTCATTGAGTCTAGGAGAGATTTAGGTCTCAATACCGTATAATGAGGAGGGGAGATAACTATCTCATAAAAATTAATATGACACTTAGTTACATCATGAGGAGACACCTCCTTTGGATGGTCCTCCTTCCTAGGGGAGAAATTCATAGGATCAAATTAAGGATGAGAAGGCATTAAAAAATGGAATAATTTTCCATGATTACACCAATCCAATCCCTTATCTAGGTTACCATACTTATTCCTTCAAACCAAATAAGAAAGATATGTTGAATGTTTATGAAACTTTGAGTAACATCTTACTGCATGATGTTTGAGTTGGTTACAATGAGAACATCTGAAAGGGAGGCCTTCATAGTTAATAAATTGAATCCAAAAACCATGGGAAGAGATAAAATTAATAGAATGATAGAGAGGTTATTAAGAATGTGTTCTAAGATATGCAAGTAATTATCATTGATGTCATGAAAGTGTCATTGATGCCATTTTGAGTTGTCTTTGTTGTTATTTAGGTTGAGTTCATAATCCATGTACTTAAGAGACCTAGTGAGAAGGCATAGGCTTGGTAGCATGATGAAAAAAGCTATATGAGGCTTGTGATAAGAATTTTGGTATTCTGTGAGCGTGGTATGAAGTTTTATGATATGATTATGATTTTTTGAGATCAGTTCAATAGGTTTCAAGGTATGTTCAAGGTCTAAGTGTAACTTACAGGTTTAGGTCTAGTGAGTAAAGAGATTTAGTGTGGTATAATGAGTGGTCAATTTCAATTTACAAGGTGTCAGAGCTCATGAGATCATTTCTATAGGTGTAATAGGTTGTGTCAAGTGTGTTTACCAAATTTTAAGTCAAGTTATAAAGGAAAAAGTATGAAAAGTGGTTTTGAGTTTTTTTGTGTACAAAGAATGATGTGTTGCAGACCTGAGAAGTATTTTCTTTTGATTATTGGAACATGAAACCTTTACATGAGATAATAAGAAGTTAATTGAATATTTGGAAGGGTTATAGATCAAATCTCATAACATTGGTTTTGGATTTGAGGGGAAATCCTTTATGAACGATTGCTAAGAGTGGAAAATGGTTTTTAGTGCATTAAAACCCTAAGTTGACCCTGATGTTAGAGATATGATTCAAAAGGGATAATAATGAATTTTATGACATATATTGGTGACTTTAACATGTATTAAACTCTCCAAATTACTACAAATTGGCATTGATTTGTCATAATAGTGAGTGGAAGCTATAAAGAACCCCTTATTTCTCAAAATTTTATGTAGCAAGTAGGGTTGACTAGGTCAAAGCATGAAAATAATTGGAGGATGATGTAAAATACTTTTATTTTGTGTCAATTTAAGTTTATGATGAGTTTAAAAAATTAAAAAATTATAAATCGATCATGGAATTTGGCCTATCACTAAAAAGGCCTAGTGAGGAAGAGAGAGAAAAATACGTAGAAGTGGGCATGGGATTAGAGGTGTTGTAGTGGATTAGGGATGGATATAATTGCATAGGGATGTTATTAAATACATTTTAAACATATATATTTTGAATATAATATTTTTATATTCTTACATACAAGCAAAAAGTTACTCTCAAAGTGACTTGTCTAACATAGTGAAGTTTGTATAGGGTGAAGACATGAGATTGGTATGCAAGAGCAATATTTATATTTAATGCTATAAAATATTTATTTTAATTTAATATATTGACTTTTTAATATCATATAAACCCATTTAAAGTTAATAAAAGTGTTTACACAAGTATTCTAAGTCATTGTTTCCATGACTGTGTTTTGGAGCATTCAGACAATTTTTTGTGTGTTAGCAAGAATGATGTTCTTGAGTATTTATGCAAGAATTTAAAGAATATAATAAATATGAAGTTATTATATATGTCTCATAAGTTAATTTTAATTTATTTTTACTCATGAAAAATTCTTATGAATTTATGAAAAGTCAAAGGTTCTTGATTAGGCTTTGAAGCCTGTTTGCAGTTCTGAGTGAGCATATGGAAGTGGTTAGTTTGAGGTCTTTTACCCACTATGGTTAAGTATAATTGACATGGTGATTACCTTGAGGTCATGAAATTTATATAAATATTATTTTTTTATATGTTTATGTGGAAAATATGAGTGTATAATTTAGATATTCAAAGTAGACTTTCTAGTAGTAAGAAGGCCTAATGGTGTGGTTCAAAGAGTGAAATGAGCTAAATGGTGTTGGGTACCTAAGGTGAGATTATAATGTGTATGATTTAAGTTTGTGTGAAGTTTTTAATCTATTTATGGAGGCTCAAAATTTTCTAAGCTGGTCAAGGTAACATGTGTGCCTTGAGAAGGCCTAATTACATTAGGTCTCTATTAGCCCTAATGGTGGATTTGGTCCTTATGAGTGGTGATAGACATATGTAGTGTTTTTTCCACTTTTGAAACATGTTTTTTGATATATTAAAATGTTTATCCAGGTATTTATAGGTTTTTGGCCAACCAAGGTGAGTGAAAGCAAGAGTCAAGTATAAAAGAAGGTATAATAGGCCTAATTAACTAATTAGAATATTGAGGGAATGAGCGAATGAAATAGAAGTTTGGAAACCAAGTAGAGGGATTAAATAACATAAAGGAGGTGTGTATAATATTTAATTAATTTATAATATTGATTTTATATATGATGATCAAGGTGTTATGACCTAATTCTCTCAAGAAAAAGACTAGTTGAGAGAAGAGGCCTAATAGGCTGTTTGAGAGAGAGAAAAGAGTGTGAAGAGCAAAGGAAAGTGATCATCATCATTTGAGTTTAAATAGGTATCCAAAGGTGATAAGAGGTTCCAGGTAGTTTATTTGGTTCTAATTTACCTAGGGGTTGGTGTATCCTTACAAGTTGGTGCTTGACAAAGGTCTAGTTGAGTTAGTGCTTGACTAGTGAGGGGTTGGTGTTCCTTGTGGGGTTGGTGCCTCAATAAATATTGATTAATTTATTATATAACTATATTAAAATCTATGTTAGTGGGTTTTATCAACCATGAGGGTTTCCAACATATTTCTTATGCTCATGTGTTATGTTTCTACTTCATACACATATGAATGGTTGATTATGCATTTCTATATCTCTATATTAGTTTGAATGATTAATTAATGATATATGGAATTGAAAGAAAATTTTATAAAATAATTTGTTCCCCCTCTTAGTGGATATGATTCCAATAATTGGTATCAGATCAAGGTTCCTTTTGTAGGCCTAATAGTCCAAGGAAGATATTTGGAGCACACGTATGGATTGTGCTAATGAAAATGTCTATTATGATTACAATGAAGATCTATCCATAGTCATTGAAACAATGTGTAAATTTTGGTCAAAAGAAAAGAATCATATGAAATAATTCACCCAGATTAAAATGAAATTAAAATATTTAGAAGCATAAGTAGATCAAGATGCAATCAAGATGAAGACATATCAGAAACTTGAGAAGAGTACTGGAAAGCTTTAAAATATTTTGGATATTCAAAGGTCCTCTCATGATAAGATAGGTCTAGGTTTCAAAGAATACCAAAAGGAGTTTGAGGAGAGTCAGTTTCAAAAATTCACTGATCTATCAAGGAGTGATAATGATCATATAATAAAGACCTATGCAAAAATGGTCAAGTTTGAAGTCAATCATCAAAAAATAAAGAAGGGTTTTATTCCATCAAATAATATCAAAGGTAGTGGTGTATCATATAATGATCATCAAAAGACAAATGAGGTTAGACAGTCAAAATATGTGGATTTTTTTAGTGGTTATTATTTTTTTTGTGGTCAATTTGGACATAGCATTGATGACTGAAGATGGAGAAGTAGAATCTTGTGTTATAGCTGCACCTAAAGAGGACATATTGCAAGATATTGTAAGATAAGACCTATGAGGAGTACCAGTCAAGTTAAAAATATATTTAGTCATTATACTAAGGAATGGATCAAGAAAACAAACCTTATGGGTAAGTTGAAGGATAATTAAAAATCTAGAGGAGAAGAATCAATGATAGCTCAAACTGCCTTTCATACTTAGAATGAAGATTTGAAATGGTACATAGACAGTGGATATTCAAGTAACATGATAGGAGATAAGATAAAATTCATCACTTTGAAGAATAATTTCATAAGATCAGTTAGGTTTGGAGATAACACATCTAGTAATATAGTTTACAAAGGTGCCTTGATCTTGGATAATGGGAAGACCAAGACATAAAATGTATTGCATGTAGATGGATTGAAACACAACTTATTGAGTGTAAGTCAAATGTGCACCCAAGGACATACCCTAAATTTTCATGAAAAAGGATGTGAGATAAGAAGAGAAAAATTAGGTAGGCTAATTACTAAAGCCAAGAGAACTAAGAAAAATCTATATGTATTGAATGAGATCACAAAAGAGAAGTTATTTATGATAAATTTAGATGAAATTTGGATATTGAATAGGAGGTTAGGTCATTTAAACTTTGACAATCTGGTCAAGATCAACTCCAAGGGGTCTGTGAGGAACATGCCCAAAATTTTCAAACTTATAGATGCTCTTTGCAAAACATGCCAACATGGTAACCAGACTAGGAGGACATTCAAGTCTAAATAATACTCTAGTACTAGACCTTTAGAATTAATTCATACTGATCTATGTGGTCCTATAAGGATTCAAAGTATTCAAGGTGACAACCACTTCATATTTCTTATAGATGACTTCACAAGAATGACTTGGGTAGCATTATTGAAAGAGAAGTTAGAAGCTCTAGGTAAGTTTAAAGCTTTCAAGGATTTGGTTGAAAATGATATGAATGTCAATATCAAGTGCCTTAGGTCTTATAAAGGAGGAGAGTTTTAGTCAAATGAGTTTGATGAGTTTTGTGAGGTAAATGGAATAAGAAGACAGTTCTCAACTGTAGAACACCTTAACAGAATGGGGTAGTTGAAAGAAAGAAAAGAACAATTCAAAAAATGGCAAAGACCATGTTTAATGAGTCAAAGTTGTTTGATGTCTACTAAATATAAGATATGGGTACTGTATTTTACACCTTTAACAAAGGACATATTAGAATCAATGGTGAGAAAACTCCATATAAATTATGGAATGACATACCTAATAATGTTAAACATTTTAAGGTATTTGGAAGTAAGTGTTATATCAAGAGAGATGAGGAGGACTTAGGAAATTTTGAATTAAGGTTTTATGAAGGAATTTTATTGGGATATTCTTCAATTAGTGTTGCCTACAGATGCTATAATAAGATGTTGTAAAATATAGTGGAAAGGAAAAATGTGAAGGTTGATGAGATAAATAAATAATACTCCAAGTCAAAAATGATGAAGGAGGAATAGAGATAGATGGGGATAAAGAAGAAATTGAGGAGATAAATGACTCTAGATGTCCTTCTAGGAAGATTCAAAAGGATCATCTTGAATCTCAAATCACTAGAAATAAGTGTGCAAGTATACAAACAAGAAGAAGAATGGATGGTAATGGTAATCAAGAGAATACTACCATACTATCTAAATTAGAACCTAAAAGCTATGTAGAAGCAAGTAAAGATATGTTTTGGATAGATTACATGAATGAGGAGTTAAATCAAATCGATAAGAATGAGACTTGGGAGTTAGTACCTTGGCCTAAGGACAAAAATATCATTGGTACAAAATGGGTATTAAAAAATAAGTTGAATTCAAATGGAGAAGTCACCATAAACAAGGATATATTAGTATGCAAGGGATATGCTCAAGTATAAAGAGTGGAATTTGAGGAAACCTTTTGTCTAATAGCAAGGTTAGAGGATATTAGGATTTTTATTGCCTGTGCAAGTTTTAAAGGCTTCAAGATATACTAGATGGATGTCAAGTCAACTTTCCTAAATGGGAAATTGGAAGGAGTATACATTGAACAACAATATGGTTTAATATTGATTAATAACAAGGACTATGTATATAGGTTGAATAAGGCTCTATATGGTCTAAAAATTCCCCTAGATCTTGATATGCTACACTAGACAAGTATCTTTTGGACCAAGGTTGCAAGAGAGGAGTTGCAGATAATAACTTATATATCAAGACTAAAAATGACCATCAATTGATAGTGGTGGTCTATATCGATGATATCATCTTTTGTGGAACTAATGAGCACATGACCAAGGCCTTTATATAGGTGGTGAAGTTAGAATTTGAAATTTCTATGCTTGGAGAACAATCCTTCTTTCTTGGACTTCAAATTAGTCAATCTAAAAAAGGTATGTTCATTTCACAGGTTAAGTATATAAAATAGATGTTAAATAAGTTTGAAATGAAATATTTTAAGGATTTAAGTACACATATGGTTACAATATGTAAGATAAGCAAGGAAGATGAATCTTAAATAGTCAATCAGATAAAATATAGATCAATGATTGGGAGTTTGTTGTATACTATTATCTTTAAACTTGACATCATGAAAGTAGTAGGTATTATGGGAAGATTTTAAGTAGATCCTAAGTAAATTCATATACAAGTAGTCAAGAGGATACTTAGGTATCTCAAGGGAATTATGGAGTATGGATTAGGTTACCAAAGGAGCAAGAAGTTTGATCTAATAGCCTATACATATGCAAATTGGGCTGTGAGTCTAGATGATATAAAGAGCACTAATGGAGGATCCTTCTTCCTAGGTGATTTCCTAGTCTCATGGATAAGCAAGAAACAAGCATATGTGGATTTATCTACTTTTGAGGATTAGTACATTATAATAGCTTCATGTTGCACTCAAGGGCTGTGGATGAGACAAACCTTAAAAGACTACAAAGTGGAGTTTGATGATCTTAATCCTATTTTTTGTGATAATAATAGTTCCATAAGTGTTTCAAATAATCCTATCATGCATTCAAGAAACAAACACAATCTTATCAAGTATCATTTCTTAAGAGAATAGGTAATTGAACAAAGTATTTAGCTTGAATTTGTTTATACCAATGATAAAATTATAGATATCTTGATTAATCCTATTCCAAAGGCTACTTTTGAACATATAAGACAATAATTGGGTGTGGTTCCTACTCCTAGAAGTCACTAAGAAAGCCAAGTGCTTAGGAGGAGCTAATAATAAGGTGCTTTAGCTCTAAGAATAGGAAATAAGTACACAAGTTATGAGGTTAAAGTGGGAGTCATATCAGTTTGTCAAGAAGAAGATGTCTAAGGTATGAATTGAGATAGGAGATCTTGTTTATATGATATTTTAAAACTATTTATTGAGTTTTGATGTAGGTAGTTCTTTGTCATTAATGTCAAAAGGGGATATTGATCTATATAGGGGAGATGTACCCTAGTGAGAGAAGATTTTTTGAATGGTTACCATCAATGATAAAGGGGGAGATTATAAATAATGTGTTCTAAGGTATGCATGAAGTTTTCATTTATGTCATGAAAGTGTCATTCTAAGTTGTCTTTGTTTTTATTGAGGCTGAGTTCATAAGCCATATACTTAAGAGACCTAGTCAGAAGGCATATGCTTGGTAACATGATGGGAAAAAAGATCTTAGGATTGTGAGAAGAAGTTTGGTATTCTATGAGCATGGTATGAGTTTTTATGACATGAGTATGAGGTTTTAAAAGTAGTGCAATATGTTTCAATTTGTGTTCAAGGTCTAAGTGTAGCTTATAGGTTTAGGCCTAGTCAACAAAGTGACCTAGTGTGGCCTAATGAGGGGTCAAGTTAAGTTTCCAAGGTGATATATATCATAATATAATTTTAAAATGAGTGAGAGGTTGTTTCAAGTGTGTTGACCAAGTCTAAATTTAAATTCTGAAGGAGAAAGTATGAAAAGTGGTTTTGAGGTTTTTTGTTTACACATAATGAGGTATTGCAGACCTGAGAAGGATTTTATTGTTCTCATTGGCACATGAAAAAATTGAATGAGATAATAATAATTTAATGGAATATGGGGAAGTATTATATATCAAATTTACTAGTATTGGTTTTAGAGTTGAGGGGCAATCCTTTATGAATGATTGATAAGAGTAGAAACTAGTTTTGAGTGCCTTAAAACCCTAAGTTGAACTTGATGTTAGAGATATGATTTAAAAGGGATAAAAATCAATTATATGATTTTTTTTGTGATTTAAACATGTATATGACTCTCAAATTTACCTCCAAGTGGCATTGGTCTATCATAAGAGTGAGTGGAAGCTACATGAAACTCCTTATTTCTCATATTTTTGATGTACCAGGTAGGGTTGACTAGGTCAAAGCATGAAAATGATTGGAGGATGATGTGTGATAATTTTAGTTTATGTCCATGTAAGTTTATGATAATTTTATATAATTAAAATATGATAAACTGGTCATGAAATTTGGCCTATTGCTAAAAAGGCCTAGTGAGGAAGATAGTGAGAAAAATAGGCAGAAGTGGGAATGAGATTAGGGATGTGTTACGATGGATTAGGGATGGATAAAATTGGATATGGATATTACTAAATACATTTAACACATATATAATTTAAATATAATATTTGGAGATGGTTATATACAATCAAAAAGTTGCTCTCAATGTGACTTGTCTAACATAGTGAGGTCTGTATAGGGTGAAGACATGAGATTGGTCTGCAAAACCAATATTGTTATTTGAGCCTATAATATATTTGTTGTAAGTTAATATGAGGATTTTTTAGGATAATATAAACCCATTTTAATTTCATACAAGTTTTCACATAGGTATTTTAAGTCTTTGTTTCCATGACTCTATTTTGGAGCATTTAGGTAGTTTTTTATGTGTTAGCAAGATTAATGTTCCTGAGTCTTTATGCATAGATTTGAAGAATATAATGAATATGAAGTTGTTACATAGGTATAATAGGTTAATTTTAATATTTTTTTCCTCATTATAAATTCCTATTATGGTGTGAAAATTCAAAGGTTCTTGACTGGGTTTTGAAGACTATTTGTAGTTTTGAGTGAGCATATGGAAGTGGTCAGTTTGAGGTCTTTTGCCAAATATGATAAAATATAATGGATATGGTCATTAAAATCAGGTAATTTAGATTATATAAATATTATTTTTTTATATGGTTATGTGGAAAATATGAGTGTATACTACTTTATGGTAGTAAGAAAACCTAATTGTGAGTAGGCCTAATGTTGTGGTTCAAGGAGTGAAATGAGTTAAATGGTGTTGGGGACATAAGGTGAGATTATCAGGGGTATAATTGAATTATTTGTGAATTTTTTCATCCATTTATGTGGGCTTAAAATTTTATAATGTGGTCAATGTGAAACGTGTGCCTTGAGAAGGCCTAATTGTATTGGGTCTTTATTAGGGCTAATGGTGGCTTTGGTCCTTATGAGTGGTGACCAACCTATGTAGTGGTTGTTTCAATTTTTAAAAATGTTTTTAGATATATTAAAAGGGTGATACAAGTATGGATATGTTTGTGTCTTACCAAGGTGTGTGAATTCAAGAGTCAAGTATAAAAATAAAGTCTAATAGACCTAATTGACTAGTTAGAATACTGAGGGAAAGAGCGAATGGAATAGAAGTTTGTAAACTAGGTAGAGTGATTCAAGACCATAATAGAGGGTTGTTTAATATTTAATGAATTTATAATAGTGATTATATATATGTTTAACAAGGTGTTATGACCTAATTCTATCAATAAAAGGACTAGTTGAGCAAAGATGCCTAATAGGCTATTTGAGAGAGATAGAAGAGTGTGAAGAGAAAAATAAGGTGATAATCATTAGTTGAGTGAGAAAAAAGTTTCAAAATGTGATTAAATGTTCCAAGTAGCTGATTTGGTGCTGAATTACCTATGGGTATGGTGCTTCCTTGCAAGTTGGTGCTTGTTAAAGGACTAATTGAGTTAGTTCTTAACTAGTGAGGGGTTGGTACTCCTTGTGGGGTTCATGCCTCAATAAATATTGATTCATTTCTTATATGAATGTATTAAAATATGTGTGTCAATGGGTTTTATCCCCCATGAGTATTTTTGACATCACTCTTATGTTTATGTGTTATGTTTTTGCTTCATGCTCATATGAATGGTTGATTATGGATTACTATATCTCTATATTAGTTTGAGTGATTAATGAATGATATATGGAATTTAAAGAAATTTTTATACACTAATTCAACCCCCAGTCAGTTTTTGTGCTTCCAATAGATGTTTAGAGAGGTATAGAATAACACAAGCTCTCACAAATCTACTTCCCAAAAAAAATTCATCGATTTTCATGAAAGAAATAACATGGTTGACCAATAATTTGATATGCTTCTCTTTCCCCATAATGGGAGTATATTGTAAAGTATAATATAGAGGGGGAAAATGAATATAATCAGATTTTTTTGGTCAAATAAGGTATATGAAAGCTAAAAAATAAATTGAAGTTGCCAAAGAACCATGGTCCTAATGACCAAATAGAGTCTCAATCTTGAGAGCTTTAGAACATAACATGGAAAAAAATGTGACTAAGAATTGAGAAGGAAGGTGATGTTATATAACTCCATATAAACATTGACCAATTGTAAATATCAATAGACAAAAGTGGAGATCCAACACATTTTCCAAATAAACACCAACAACCATTATCCATCTCCATGTCCTTAATAATCAGATTCAAGATTATTAGTTTTGGATATTCCTTTGAGAAAATGACTAAAACATCCCTAAGAAAAAAGGAAGGAGTTTGGTGATCAAGGAATGAAAATATATAACCTATATTACACACTAAATTGATAAAATTGATCTCAAAAAACCTAACAAAGTAGACCAAGGAGTGGGTTGTTGTATTAGAGGAAGAAGATAATAAGGTCCTGCAAAAATATCTACAATCATGGAAGGGATTTATAACATTATTTTTACCCTAAAAATATCCACATTTTTTCAAGGGAATTTAGATCCAAACTGATTGAGGGGACACCATACTAGGGAAGAGGTGGATCCAAAGCCACAAATCCACATCCAGTTATTGACATCTACTCAACGCTTGCATCAAACCCTATTAAATTTCTCTTAAAATTCTCATATTATTTTGTTTCAATTAGGTATATTATTCATTAAATATTTAATTATGTTATTCATTTATTTAATTGAAACATCTTTCTCTAATGATAAATGTCATGTTAACTCATGCAATTTACCAAAAAACTTTCTAACAATTATGCCAAAAACTAATTGCTATGAATCCCTAGTTTTGTGTTATAGATAAGTGTATATTATATCCCTCAACATTAGTGGGTGGGTCATGTTTTAATTTTATAATTATATAAATGATATTAAGGGCCTTCACCTGTATAAAGTATGCATAAAATATACAATGATGAAGAATAAAGCTAAAATAAATTAAAAGGTTGCAACAACCACCCACACACTAGTGGCAGAAGGATAATTAGACATTGAAAAAATACCAAAAAATAAATTATATGTGACAATTTTATGATTGGTGACTATAATATTATATTTTTAATAATAGTGAATAAATCCTCAATTTAGTCATTGATTTGTAATCAAAATGGAGACAAATAGCCTAAATAGGACATTAAATTGGAGATTAAAGCGCATACCAAATGAGAGATCAGATATAGATCAAATTTAAGATATAATTAGAGATCAATTAGAGATATACATAGATTAAAAAATTAAATATTAAATTATTTATACATAGACTATTATAGAAAATATGGTACTATTTGTCACATGTGCCAAACTAGTCATGTATAACTATTTTTTTTCTTTTTTTAAAGATGATATTAGCTAGTCATATATTTATATTTATTTCACGTATAAATTATAATATTCATATAATATGTTATAAAGTTACACTTAACTCATAACATGATACCAAATACATTACCACTCACCTCCATGTTTTGATTTTTTTACATGAATCAATAAAGTGAGCATTGGTACAACTTAATTTTATTGGATTTCTTAATTGTCAATTTTGGTATGAAATACATATTTAAAGAATGTAATAGTTTTTAAATAAAATTATCATTACCCCTCTAAATTTTATTTAAAATTTAGTTTTACCAAATGTACTTGGTAAAAAGTATATATAAGTGGAAAAATCCAATATCACAAAATCATATAAGAAATATGTAATTAGAGTACACATCATCATATTTTATTATTAGTATATCACCAACTGCTTTGTGTAAAATTATGATCCCAAAATTTTTCACATTTAAAAATTAAAATTATACAACACCCATCATAATGCAAATTATTGTGCTATTCCATTATGATGTACTAATAGAAGAGTATTTAACTATTACACATTTTCTTTGTAAATAAAAAATCAAAACCCACACCTCAAACATCATTCTCCTAAACCTCCTCAACCGCTATATTAATAGTAAAGTACAAGTTTTATCAGGATACACAATAAGCAACACCATCATGATACTTATTAAACTACACCACTGAATCACATGCATTATTGTGCCACTTCCATGAGAAGTAACACCAAAATAATGTAATTACTCCAACAACTCAAAGTTGTGAAAAATAAGCATGGCATAAGCAAAAAATGTAATTACCCTCTTTATCTATCCATTTTCAATCCCATATTGTTATTTTTGAAAGGGAACATAGAACCAATGATTGAGGAACCATCCTCTCTTAATGTCCCATTAAGAAAACCCATCTCCCATATTTTTTTCTTATTAAAAAAACTTGAGACTCATATTGCACATGGTAAAAATATTATGAAGAAATATAATAAATTACTATGAAACTAACTTGAATAATATATTAAAAAATAATATGATGATGAGAATATCATTTTTAATTTTAATATTTTGTATTTTGTAAAACTAAATGATTTGACATAATAAACATGAATGTTTTGAAAAAATAACTCAATTAAAAAAATAAATCATGCACATTAAAATTAATTATGTTATAAATGATAATGTATTGTATAATTAAATCCATATATCCATTAAAATTGAATGAAATTGAGTGTTAATCTCCAACTAATATATGAATCACATGAAAACTTTTCCTTTTGAAAACTTGTAAAACCTATGGTTGGAGTTCATCTCATAGATCACCATAGTCAAGAATAAAAATTTGAACCAATAATGAAAGAATACAATGTTCCATCCTTGGTAACTTCCATAGTATGGTTGACCCCTATAAAAATTTGGAAAATTGGAACAAAATTATTGAACCTTTACATGTTTCTTGGAGTAATTATCTCTAAAGTTTCCCCGTGACTAAGTAAGTCATGTTAGTTTTTGACACAAGTGTAAACATGTGCATAATTTATAATAATAATTGTATAACAAAGGCCTATAATAAATTACAAAAATAATCATGCTTCATTACATCATATTAAAAATTATAATGTTAAAAATTTGCTGCATCTTAATGAAAAACCATAGATGTTATATTGTTTGAGCCTAGGCCCATTTTTGTAGGGAAAATCATTTTACCAAAGATACAACATATATACTATTGATCTTTAATTGGTCCTACATTGGGATGATTATTTATGTAATTAGGTGTAGTCATTCGGTCACCATAATCGAACAGGCTTGTTGTCTATGCTATAGAATTTTTTAGCATCCAACCGTTGAACTTTGAGGTCCTAACAAGTGTGAGTTAATTTTTGAGTGCTAATCTTAACCATATCATAATAAATCAAATGCACAATTCTTGTTTTGAGTTTAGAATATTGGTACACTTTTTTAAAATTGTAATTGAATTTTAAATCCATTGTGTTTTCATACCCATCTATGTCTTCCATTTATACATCTATTTGACTCATCACTGCAATTAGTTGAGTTCAAAATATCTATCTATGGTTGAAGAAGAGGAATGATGTCTCCATATTTTATTCAGGGAAGTTTATCTATCACTATACATAGAGTATGTTGATCTTAAAAATCTACATTTTTATCAAAATTGAATTATCTATGTTAGTTTTTAAAAGGGTCTAAACTGGAGTCCAAAAGTATCTCTCCCTAAAAAAAGAATTAAATAAAAAGTATATTACATGAACCCTCAAAATTAATATAGTTGTTAACATGGATTAAAGGATATTTTGAGCTCTTGAGTCCTACCTCTATGATGCCTATGTTTTGTCTACGTTCTTGATCAAACATTACATTAAAAAGGAAAAAAATCTTTATAATGCTTGATATGGAAATATATGGCACCAAATCTATATTTTGAACTAAAAAATTAGGATTTTAGGGAATAAATTCATCCACATGGATCTATATTGGCCACATAGATAGATTATAAAACTTATACCAAGGTACAACATTCCATTTTCATAATCTGATGTTATAGCCATAGAAAGTGAACTAGTTCAAGAAAATAGATAAGAAAGCTAAAGATATTAACTCAACCTCTATTGTGCATATGACTATTACACTGGTGATTTTTTAAAATTTGGACTTAACTTGGTGATTAACTCTAATTAATATTAAATGAATAGAAAGATATAAAATGTTATAAAAAAACTTGAAACTAAGATAATGAAATCAAAGTATTGAAATAGATGAAACAAAAGTACGTGAAAGAAACTAGTTATGAAAAACACAAGACTTAGTTATTTTATAACAATAGGTTGATTGTGTTTTATTGAAACATGACTAAAAGATCAAATAAGATTGAATTAGACACATGCAATAGAAATTGTAACTTTTATTGATCATGGTAAAAAATGACTATAAAGAGACAATATCGACTTCCACTATTATCCTCTACTTGTTGATTATGTCTACTACATAAAAAATAGGAAAATTAGGGCACATTCTCCTTCAATAGCTTGAAATAAGCTAGTATGCAAAAATTTGGCTTTCAAATGTGTGTGGATGACTTATTCAAAGTTAAAACCCTAATATGACTAATAATAGATAAAAAACTATAAATATAACAGGGGAGAATATTGAGATGAGTTTATCCCAGTCACCCCCATGTTGATTGATCACTATTTATGTATCCAATACTCTGAAGAGGCAAACCAAACCCATGTAGTTCTCCCAATTAGAGGTCTTTATTCGATTGTGCTCCTTTGAACACATGTATGTGTGTATATATGTGTGTATATATATATATATATATATATATATATATATATATATATATATATATATATATATATATATATATTGAGGTGGATTCTCAAAAGTCATACCTCATTGTTTACCTCTGGAATATACTTCCTAGCTCATTTCAGTACCATCCTTCCCAATGTCTGTAACAATAGTTGTAACATAATGGTTGAGGTTTATTTAAAACTAGACTATCTACCTGAAAGGTGGAGGTGAATATGCACTTAACCTTGAAAGTTCTATAGAAGTAATATGGTAGTGATGGAAAGTAGGAAAATAAATTAAAGACAAGACTAACATGAAACCCTTCTAGATCAAGATTTCTCAAGTTTTTCCCTCTTTAATATTGTTCTTTTAAAAATTTAAAAATTTGTTCCCAAGGTCCTAATTTTGAATCTTTGGCAAGTGGGATATTACTTATACATTTTTTTCCCTCCTTTATTAACTTGGGGAGAAAACATTGATGGGTTGAATTTATTAGTCATTAGACCCAAATTACGTAATATAATCCAAAATTTTCATATTAACCTATATAGTTTTTATCCAAAAATGGGTTTTCATTTTTATGCATATTAAACTCTCAAAAAAATAAATATATTATTTTAATATTATATTAAAAAATAAAATTTAACCATAAAAAAAATTAATCACTATGAAAGAAAGAAAGAGAAAACCTTACCATAATTTTTTTGATTAATAAACTTTTTTCTCAAGTATTAATATTTTACTCTAAAATTATTTGTACAAAAAATGAGTGGAAAGGTCACACACAAACATCACATTCTACTAAAATTTTGAATTTGAGGTATTATTTATTCAATTTTGTCTTTATTTATCAACTTGACTAATTCTTTTTGATAAGTTCAATGTGTGAATTAGTAGTAAAATAAAATGTTGACATTAAGTCTACCTATACTTTTTAAGGCCAACCCTAATTGTTTTGGACCATGTTTCAATAAAAATGTGTTTTTTATTTTTATGATTATTAAAAGATCAAAATTTTAAAATATTATTTTAATATTTCATTGAAAAATAAATAAATTTAATTATCAAACAAATATTTTAATTAAAATCCTACATTTTAATGAAAGCCATAATTTTAAATCCCTAACAAGAGAGATATTGTTTGTGCAATTTTGTCATTGTTTATTGACTTGACTAAGCTAACATTAAATCTACCGATAATTTTCAAAGGCAAACTCTAATTCTTTATTTAACGACTTGACAATTTTTTTTTGATAAGTTCAATGTGTGAACCACAAGTCATTAGATCCAAAATAAAATGTTCAATTAAATCTTCTTATACTTTTCAAAGGTCAACCCCAATCTTTGGACCATCTTTCAAGAAAAATTTGCTTTTCATTTCTATGATTATTAAACTCTAAAAATTTAAAATATTATTTTAATATTTTGCTAAAAAATAAATAAATGTAATTATTAAAAAAATAATTTAATTAAAATCCTACATTTTAATGAAATCCATAGTTTTAAATCCCCAAACAAGTGTGATATTATTTATACAATTTTGTCCTTGTTTATTGACTTGATTAAGCTGACATTAAATCTACCTATACTTTTCAAAGGCCAACCACAATTTTTTGGGTCATATTTTTGAAAAGAAAATAAATACCTCTATTTTATGGGTTATTAGTACTTCATGTGTAGGTAACATTATAATTAGTTTTGTAATTAGTTTTTCATTGGAAAATGTGTATATCCTTCACTTTATAAATTTTTTTAATGATAAAAATAATTCTTAAAATAAAAAATTCAAAAGTTGTTATATACCTGGCTTTCGATTAACTGGTGTGACAAGATAAGACTATTTTTATAAGGAAAATAGGTGAATTTCAACTTAAAAATACAAAAAAATTTGATTGTCTAATCATTTATGAGAAGTAAAAATTAGCCAAAGTTTTAGAGATGATTTCATTATGTACTGATTGGACAATGTAAAGGCAACAATGAATTAACTGCATTGCACAATAAGTCCAAAGACTAGTTAAATGCTATTAGACTATTTTTTGCTATTATGAAGTTTAAACTTTAGATTTTTAATATAAATGATAAATAAAATATAAAATAAATTTATTTCTTAAATGTTAATTGAAAACGGTGTTATTACCTATTACCTATGATTAGTTAAAATCTATTTGATCATTACTATTTAGTTCTTCAACTTTGCATCAAGAGTCTCAACACAACTCAGTCACCTTTGGGCAATCAAGATGTTGTCATGTGGTACCATTCTAGGCATCTAGGGGTCTCAACACATCCTAGTCACCTTTGGGAAATTGGGTGCCCATGATATTACCATGTGGCAATGTCTTAAGCACTTAAGGGCCTTGGCATAGCTAAATCACCTTCAGGCACTCAAATCCCTAAGATGTTTCCAATTGGTACAATAACGAGCACCTGAGTGCCTAACAAAACTCAATCACCTCTAGGCATTTGGGCATTGAGGATGCTACCTTGTGGTAGTAACCCAAACACCGAAAGGTTCAACATATCTCAGTCACCTCTAAGGATCTAGGTGCTTGGGATGATACCATGTGACACCATCCTAGGCACCCAAGGGCTTCAACACAACCTACTCACCTACAATCACCTAAGCATCTGAGATGCTATCATGTGGTACTATCTTAGGCACTCAAGGATCTCATCATAAATCAATCACTTTCATGTACCTGAGCACATGGAGTTCTACCATATGGTAGTATCTTGAGCACCTAGGGGGTCATCATAGCCCATCCACCTTCAAGCACTTGGGTTCTTAGGATTTTTCCATGTGGTACCATCTCGAGTACTTGAGAGTCTTGACACATTCCAATCACCTCTGAATATATGGGTGCTTATGATGTTTCCATGTGGTACTATCCTAGGCACTTGGTGGCCTCAATATAACCCATTTAGCTTCATATAAATGGGCCCTTAGGATGTTGCCACATGGCACCATCCTAGGCATCCAAGTGTTTGATAAATCTCAATCACCTCCAAGCACTCATGATGTTACCACATGGTAATATCCTAGGTACTTGGGGGTTCAACATAACCTAATCACCTTCAAGCATTTAGATGCCTAATATGATGCCATATGGCACCATGTCATGTACCTATGGGCCTCAACACAACCCAATCACCTCCTATCACCCAGGTACCTAGAATTACACATAAAATGGAGCCTATTGACATCATCCTTAGGTTAACAAAATGGTGACACATGGATGGCTCTTAGTGATTCACTTGACTAAAATCAAGTGTATAATAGATCCTATTGATGTCAACCCTAGGTTAGTGGGATGGTAACATGTGAATGACTCATAATGATTCACTTGTTCAAAATTGACTGTATAATAGATCATGATAACATCAACCCTAGGTTAGTAAGATGGTGACACATGGCACCATCCTAAGCATCTAGGGCATCAACCTATTCTAGTCACCTTCAAGTACTTAAGTGCCTATAATTCTACCATGTGGCACTTTCTCAAGCACTCAAGGGCCTCAACATAGCCTAGTCTCCTCTAGACACCCAAACCCCTAGGATATTACAATATGGAACCATCTTACACACCTAGGTGCTTGATATAAATTTTCCACCTCTAGGCACCCAAACACCTAAGATGTTTCCATGTGGTAGTATCCTAGACACTCAAGGGGGTTAACATAACCCAGTCACCTTTGAGCACTTGAGTACTTGGTATTTTTCCATATGGAACCATATTAGGCATTTAGGGCCCTCAACATAGCCTAATCACCTTTAAAAACCTAAGATATTATCATGTGGCAGTATCTTGAGCACTCAAGGGCATGGAATAACTTAGTCACCTCTAGCTATTCAAGTACATCAACACTTGAGATTTTATTACATAGTAATATCATGTGCACATGATGGGGTCAACATAACCAACTCACCTTTGAACACCCATAAGTTAGTAGGATGGTGACAAGTGGATGGCTCCGGATGATCCACTTACTAACATTGACTATACAATGGATACTTTTTATGTCACACCACACCTAGGATAATAGGATAGTGAAAAATGGATGGATCTCGATGATTTGATTTACTAACATTGATTATACAATGGATTTTTTTGACATCACCCCTAAGTTAGTGGGAGAATGACACGTGAATGGTTCATGAAGATTTGCTTCCCTGACATCGACTATATAATAAACCTTACTGATGTCACCCCTAGGTTTGTGGGATTGTGACATGTAGTTGACTTTTAATGATCTACTTGCCTGACATCAACCATATAATGGATCTTGATCACATCAACCCTAAATTAGTGGGATGGTGACATGTAGATACCTCTTGATGACTTGCTTGATTGGCATTGATCATACAATATAACTTACTAATGTCACCCCTAGGTTGATGGGATGGTGATAAGTGGAATCAAGTGGTTATGGGGGTCTCATCATAATTACATCATCTCTAAACACCTAGGTGATTGGGATGATTCCACATGGTAGCATCCCAAGCACTTAGTGAGCTCATTACAGCCCTATCACCTTTGGGCACCTAAATACCTAGATGCTACCACATAGAAGAGTCCAAGATGAATTTATTTGATACTAGCAGGTATTAAATTTGATGCATGACTCTTGTTAATAAATTTTTTATTTTCTTTAAAAAATTTAAACATCAAAAACTATTTATAAAAATAAAAAATTAAATGTCATCCAATTATTTCCACTTTTATCAATCTTTTTTTTAGTAAATGTTTCTATGTAATTATAACACTGAACTAAAACTAAAATTAAAACTTGACACTTAAAGTATACCTAAAATTTATACTATTAGTTTCCACCAGGGTGAAATTTACATAGGCACGCTTAACCTTCTCTTTCTTAGGTTTTCCATTGGAAGAGGAGGCTGCAATGTTGGTTTTGAAAGAGGTTGATTTTTTATTATTCTCTTGATCCTTATTCTTCTTCTTATTCTCTTTGTTTGAGGTATTTTATTTCCCATTCCCAAAAATTAGGGATTGAGGTTTTTTGGACTTCAATGCTCCCATATGAATCAACTTTTTTTTCTCTATGGTTAAGTTGGCAATGAAAGCATCTAAATAGGGCATTTTCCATGTAGTGCCCAAAACACTTTTAGTGGAATGGAAATTAGAGATAAAGATTGAATAGTTGGGACTAAGTCTAGAGAGTATATAAAGAATAAGTTTGTCATCTTATTTATTTATCCCATATTTTTTCAACAAAAATCTTAAGGACGTGAACTTAGTAAATAAATCATGAAGGGAGTCAAATTTGTAAGGACTTAGGTTAATGAGTTCATTCTCAATCTTGTGACCTCTCATCATATCTTTCTCTCCAAATAGTTTACCTAGAACACTCCATATATCATAAGGTGATTAAGAAAGCTCTAAGTGAAATAAGATAATAGGTGATATAGAAAGACATAATAGCCCATAGGCTTCATCACTATGGTTATACCACTTAACTATCTTTGCATCTATGTTAGGTTTAGTCTCATCACCCATGGTTATCTTATATAAACCCTTACTTTTTAGAATGATTTTCATCTTTATTTTCCATTTGTGATAGTTAAAATGAGTTAGTGCATTGATTTAACTTTAATCCATTAGTGAAAAAATGAGTTGTAGTAGTAGTGCAAGTTATAGTTCTTACATAATCAAAAGTGCAAGTAGAATGTAAAGAGAGAGAAAACATAAAAAGTACAACCCTCTTGAAAATGAAACGATGACCTCCCCCTAAATTTTATAAATACACATTTAAGAGACATCAAATTCAACTGATAATGTGTATAGATAAATCAATGCATGTGTTAGAAAAGACATTTTTTTTGCAAACAAGGCAAAGACATCGGGCTCAATCAATAATGTGTCCAAAAGTGTTTAAGTACTAAAAGTGGGCCATGTAGTTAACCCCCCAAAAAGGTACTTTATAAATTTAGTAAATTTACGAAACAAATTAGACCAATGGAATGAGGATGAAAAAATATAAACTTTTGAAATAGATGGCACTCAATTTGGAGTTATCGATCAAAAGTTATAGCACATTATATTCCCATCATTAATGTCCTATTTAATGAATTTGCACTAAAAGTTTAAATGCACAAGTGGAAAGGGAGTGAACATAACCTTCCATCTAGTGAGTGAAATTGGAATTAAATGCTTGACCTCCTAAAGTAAATTACAATTCTTATTCAATCCTTCCACAATATATTGTTTTTTTTTTAAATAATAAAAAACTTATAGCAACAATCTCCAAATTATAAGATTTAATTTTTTTGAGTAGTAGTTAATAAAAATTTCATAATTTTTCCATTTTTGACAAAATTCAAAAATAAAAAAGGATTCAAAAATCTAAGACCAAGATGCACCAAACCCTTAAATTTTTTAGCATGATTCACTATGGTTTGAAAGTAGTAATAACTTGAAAAGGAAAATAGCAAACTAGGTACGAGCAATGAAAAAATCAAATCTAAACTATGATGGAAAATGTGTTTTGTCAAAAAAAAATGCCTCTTCTAAAGCATATTGATCAAATTTCAAGAATATTATATCTCCAAAGAGATTCCATATACCAACAGTATATATCATGCAAATGTATGTTAAAAAGAATGGATAGATCTTAATGAAAAACAATATAGATCTATGACCTTGATTATGTAACAAATCTCAAGATTTCATAGAAAGCTTAATAGTAAATAACCAGAAAAATGTTTACCATGAGTGGATTTGATACCATATTAGAGTTTGATTCCATTCTGAATAAGATCAATACGAAGATAGAATAGTCACACAAGACAAGAAGTGAGTGCACACCACTAAAGAGTTGTAGCAAATTGAAATAAAAAGAGAGATAATTGCATGAGAAAATTAAAAATGGAGAAATCCAAAATATTCATTAAGAGAATCAGGCTCAAGTAGAACATACATATAGGAGAGCAAGTAATTCCTCCTCAAATGGTGGTCAAAGCAGCCCTAAAATAGAAATGTAACTCCTCCACAAAATGTGGTCACATATGCATGGAATAGAAGATTAACTCCTATACGTGGAATAACTGGTCAATGGAGTAACATCCTAGTCTTCTGATCAAACCTATGACATATATGACACACTATCTCCATGTAAACAAGAATATCTCCCAAATGTAGGAAAACTTCATGAGAGAAAATATAATATTCTTAAATAAATAAATATGGGAAAATAAATACCTACACTAACAAAGTGGTGGTCTAAACATTAAATCTCAAGCACCTCAAGGAAAAGGTGTATCAAATAAATTCCTTATGAATGAGGTAAATCATACAATTTATAATGTTAAATCTATTTCTATGCCTCCTCCTATGCATCAAGTGATACAAGCTAGTGGTAGTGTTATGGCTCCTAGAGGACATGACAAAGTTGGTAGCTCTCCTATGAACATTGTTGATAAAATGAATAAGTTTCATGTAATCAGCCGAATGTGGGATACATTATCCATCCATGGATAAAGAAACCTACTCCAAGATGAGCTCTCCAAGTTTAATGTAATACCCATGCAACTTAGTGAGAGAGGGGCAATTTTGGCAAATGAATTGAAGACTAAGAATGGGTAGCCAACCACAATTTAAAGGATAAATAAACCTCCTCCCTTCTACCTATCTATTATCATTTGAGACTCATTGGTTCATAATTATCTAATCAATATTGGAAAAATTAGTTCATTCATGCCAAATTAAGTAGCTAACAAGCTACAATTGAAGTATGAACCAAACTCAAAAGGAGTATTACAACTAGATGGATCAACTGCTAAAATAGTTAGCATTATCAAAGGTTTACATTTGACTCTTCATGCATGTCCTACTTTATCTATCTCTTAAGATGTGGTGGTTGTTGATGTGCCACCTCAAATTTTTCTTTGCTTGTCAGGGGACGTTACTACTAATATTGAGGGGTACTTGACTTTAGATTGGTATTATATGGCATTTAGGACTAGGTATGGTGCTATAGTTTCAATTAAGTATGAACCCTTGGTAAAGTCACATGTGAATCCTTATGTGTAAAACTCATTTAATGTGAATTGTGCTATTATTGATGATGGAGATCAAGTCAATGACCAAAAACCAACTGCATCTCTAGATGGCAAACCCGATCTTTTTTTAGATAAATGGGGTAAATAGAATCACGAGATTGACCCTTTCAACCATTTTGAGGAAACTAATGTATGAGTATACTATATGCATGAGGGAGAAAACATACCATCCCTTTCAAATCTTGATGGAGATGAAGAGGGAATGTGGTAATTATTCTTTGATGGTTTAAGGAGTAAAAATAGAATAGTGGAAGGTATAATGCTTGGTTCTCCTTCCCAAGAGAAGTATTATTCTACCATTAGGCTCCAATTTGGTTGATCCTATAATGTAATAGAGTATGAGGGACTTATTCATGGTATCTAATAGGCAAGGAAGAAAGGTATACAATAATTACAAGCATATGGGGATAGTGAATTAGTGGTATAGTAGGTTAGAGGGTAAAATGCTACCAAAAGTCCACTATTGAAGGCCTAAAAACATAAGATTTGGGACCTCCTTGAAGACTTTGAAATTTTCAACTTGAAATCAGTCCCAAGAGAGAGTAATCAGTATGTTAATAGATTGGTAGTAGTAGGATCTCATTTTGATATTCCAAATGATGTGAAAAGTGGGAAACATCAACCACATGTTAAGGTATTGGTGAGACCATCCATTCGAGATAACAATGTAAGTTGCCAAGTCTTTGATAGTGATAGGAAGATTTCATATTTTATATTTGAAGATGCTGAGTTATCCTTAAAGAATCAATCTAAGATCCAACAACAATATGGTGACCAAATAGTTCAAATGCAGTCGAATAGACTGCCTAAAAGATTGGTGACCCTTGAATGTATCTTCAATAAAGAAGATAAAGTGAAAAAATAAAAAGTAGGCATGTTTGCAAGTGAGGAAAATTTTAAAAGAGTTGAAATATTTAATGACAAACTCCTTGAGTTAGGAAAGTTATATACTAAGAGAAGGATAACTCTGTTGAATTATGTAGGGAATTTTTAGATGTCTTTACATGTAATATGATGAACTCAAGGGTTTTGACCCTAATATAGCTCAACACACCATTGAGTTAGACCCAAACATAAAATCGTTAAGATAAAATCAAAGATCTAGAAATCATAAGGTTGAGGTTTTGATGAAGAAGGAACTAATCAAGTTGATTGAATCAAACATTATCTTCCCTATTAAGCACACTTCATGTGTTGATAATCTAGTGCTTGTCAGGAAGAAGAGTGGGGAAATCAGATTGTGTGTTGATTTTAGGGATTTAAATAGAGTATATTTGAAGGATCATCACCCTTTACCTTTAATGGAATAAATAATTCAAATGGTTGTAGGGTATGAACACTTTTTACTCTTAGATGGGTATTCAAGTTATAACCAAGTATGGGTTAAGGAAGAGGATAAATATAAAACTATCTTTATAACTAAATGGGGCACCTATCCCTACAAAAATATGCCTTTTGGACTCTCTAATGTAGGGGATACCTTTCAAAAACCAATGGGCATGGCCTTCCAAGGTTTGATTAATAAGATGGTGTTAGTGTACCTTGATTATATCAATGTTTTTTCAAAAGATGCTAGTGATCACTTAGCTCATTTAAGACTAATTTTTGAGAGGTGTAGGTAGTTTGGGATATCTTTGAATCCTAAAAAATGTGTTTTTGTAGTTTATGAGGGCAAGCTACTTGGACACATTGTCTCAAAGGAATGGCCGACCATAGATCTTGAAAGAGTGAAATTATCTTGTCCTTGTCTCTACCATTGCATAATAAGGGAATGTAATATTTTCTTGGAAAAATAAACTTCATAAACCTAGTTTTGAAAACCTCGTATAACCTTTGACAACCATGCTAAAGAAACATCAAATGTTCAGCTAAAATAAAGAAGGGAGAAGTTACTTTGAATCTATAAAGCAAGCTATAACACAAGCACATACCTTGATGAACACCAACTTCTCAAAGGAATTATTTTCATATGATTTATCTAATATTGATACCATCTACCATGTTAATGAAAAATAATAATGAAAGATATGAATAACCCATTTCCTTCTTTAGCCAAGGGATTGGAGACTATGAAGAGGAATATACTTTTATAGAAAAGTAAGTCTTGATAGTCATAATATGGTCTAAAGCAAAAAAGCTAAACATCATTGTATCTCACCCAAGTGTCAAATACTTACTTCTCAATAAGGACTTGAATGAGAAGAGGGCAAGTTTGATTACTAAAGTGATGGAATATTATGCAAAGTTAAGATCACCAAACTAGTAAGAGGGAGAGGCCTATGCAAACATACAACATCAGATATCCAAGGGAATAAATAGGAAGTTTTGGTACTACAAGATGAGCCCCAAGAAACAACACCTTCACATGCTACAAGTTGGATAAAGGACATGGCAATGTTCTTGAAAATATGTGAGTATCCAACCAACTTAAATAGGTCAAAGAGGAGATACTTTAGACTTCAAACTATACCCTATGTCCTTGTAGATGGGGTCCTTTTTATAAAATATCTTAATGGTATGTTACTTATATGTGTGGAAATTGAGTAAATATGCATAATTTTGTAGTAATTTCATGATGGGCATGTAGGGGGTCATTTATTTCCTCAAAAAATAGTAATAAAGATCATAAGAGGAGGCTACTATTAGTCTAGTCTCTTCAAAGAATCCTATACATGGGTAAGAAGATGTGCAAAGTGTGTTTTCTTCACTGGAAAGAAAATGTTGGCAGTCTTACTCCTCAAACTTATCCAAGTTGACCAACCATTCATGTAATGGGGCCCTAAGTTTATAGGCATGATTAATCCTCCCTTAAGTTCAAGTCACAAATGGATACTCACATCTATGGATTACTTTACGAGGTGGGTACAAGCAACATTCCTTAAGGAAGTTAGCGAAAAATCAATCCTTGATTTCTATGAGGGCATAATAACTAGTTTTGGAGCACTATCAACCATCATATCTGATAATGGATTGGAATTCATGGGTAAAAAGATAAGTAAATGGGCAAATGAGCATGGCATATATCTAATTACCTCTTATAATTTCTACCCCTAATGTAATGGGATTGTAGAATCTACAAATTAAAGTTTGATGAAATTCATCAAGAGGACGGTTGATGACAATCAAAGATCTTGACATACAAATTTAGAGGTAGTCTTATGGGCTAATAGATTCAATCCTAAGAGATATGTAGGTAATTCAACTTACATACTTGTGTATGGTAGAGAATCCAAAATGCCTATTTATCTTGAATTTCCTACTTTATAGTTAGCACATCAATTAGAACTAGTAAAAAATAATCTTATAGAGGTAAGGATGGAAGAATCGATGGAACTAGAACAGAAGAGTAATGAAGCCATGCATACTTTAGAATATAATCAAGCCCAAATGGAGAAAACTTTTGATAGGAGAGATAGTGAAATGAATTTCTAAGAAGGTGATCTTATTTTAAAGTGGGATGAAGACAGGTCTAAGCCTAGTAAGCACATAAATTTTGATACATTGTGGAGCGGGCCCTATTTGATCATTAGTTGTAAGGAGTACAATGCCTTTCAACAATCAAGACTCAATGAATAAGTATTAAGTATCCTGGTCAGTGGGATATAGTTTAAACCTTGATATCAAGGTTAGTTTAGTGTTTTATACATAGGTTAGGTGTGTTTGTTTTTCAAAAGTGCTCAACACATTATTTTGGTGTGAGTTTATTTTTGTTTATTTTACTTAAATGCCTTTAGCATAGTGTGTTTGATTTTTGTTGTGTGGTTTAGTGTGAGTTTGGGTTTTCTATAGGAATTTCAATTTTAGTTTGTAGCATAAAGAGTGAATCCATTTCCCAATGGGAAGATAATTCCATGGATATATTAGCATTGTAGTCATGTTACCTCTGTGAATCACCAATTTGTTGACCAATTTTGACACTCATGTCAAAATGGTCAACTCTTATAGGTTGAAACTTTTTCATATGGTTATTTAATCTTGTATATGGTTTTTATGGTCTTGTAATGGTCTTAAAATGGTCTCTAGGTTGTCACATTAGTCTTTGATTAGCTTTGATTAAGTTTGATCCATCATGTACTTGTATAGTCCTAAGGGTCATTTTATGAGTCAAGGTGTTGTCAAGTGTGGTCAAGGTCATAGCATGGGATTGAGTCATTATATAAGGTTTTTTAATGTGTTTTGAAAGATATACTGTCATGTATTAACCTCTTCTTATATTCTTATGCACCATAGAGTCATTTTGGTTAACTTTTTGGCACATTTGGAGGAATTATATATATCACTACGAAAGGCAAATTTTTTAAGAATAGTCATAAAATGGTCAGAGCATGAAGAATAGTTATAGCATTCTTGATGTCTTAAAATGGTCAAAGAATAGTCAGAGCATGAAAAACTTGTAGTTAAATGCCTAAATTGAGGAAAATACTCCTTTACAAGTAATTATGGGCACTTGTACATCCTTGAAATATTTACTTGTTGGACAAAGAATGGAGCTTGCTAAAAATATGAAGTATATAAGATAAACACATGTGCGAAGTGCTTGATTTTTGTCTTTTGTATAGTTTTCTACATATTCAGCCTTGTAACTATAATCTAATAATTAGAGAATATGAAGAGTATTTAAATTTGTATCTCATAAGGTTGGAAGGTGAAGAGACAACATGATTATAAAAGGCTATAAATAGTATTTTTATGTAATAGAATCTAGTTAGGTGTGTTGATAGAAATTAATATAAATTATCCTATTATGGTTTTCCCTTATTTTTGTTTATTTATGGTGTGTGCACATTTAATCACTCTATTTTTCTTTATTTTGTAATCTGATGCAATATGAGTTATGGTCTTATTCTATTATATCTATACTTCAATTTAATTTTTGTTCTAATTGAAGATGTCGTACATGGCCTGTACTATTTGTCTCTGTGGCACCTTATTATACTCTCCACTGTACACTTAATCCATGTAATTAACATATTCTAGTGTAATTGTAAGAACCTCCACTAACAAAAGTGTGTTGAGCATGGAACCAAGTTAAATGAACTATGTTGATATGGTTTCTAAGGCTGAGAGATGTAGAACAATGGCTAGATGAGAGAATTAAGAAATTTATAGAAGTGCAAAACATTAGAAAGACTAAAGTGGAGATCATCCAAGAACACATATATGGTGAAAAATATGAATTTTGTTGGTGCGAATTGCCTGGATTGTTAGTTGCATGGTGTTGAAGGTATAATCACTAAGAGGGGGTGGGGTGAATCAATGATACAAGATATTTAAACTTCAATTCCAGTCCTTTCAAACCCTTATTCAATTGCCAAAAACATTCATAAGATATACAAGTCATTCATAAAAATGAATCAAAAGATAATGCAAGATCATACACACAACACAAGAACTATGTGGGAAACCCTCTTGAGGAATAAAACCCACTCTCAATCCTACAAACACATGGACTACTTATCTGATAATAAATATGTAGACATGAGACTGGTCAAGTCCTTCTGACCAAAATTTAGTGAAACACATATTCCACAAGGAATACCTTTACCTAAGATGATCAAGTCCTGATCAGATTTAGTGAAACCCCTATTTCACAAGGATCACCTTCCCTTAATGTTGACCCATTTTGCCTGCAGGCAAAATTTCAGTCACCTTCTTCACCTGTTGTTTAATGCCAGTCATTTTCGGGTTCAACAAGTTCAGAGAGTTCATTTCATGCCTTGGTTCAAGTGTTAGGCAACTTCTGGTTCAATAGGTTCAAAAGGCAAAGGTTCAATGAGAAGTTCCTCGGCTTGGTTTAGCAGGCCAATTCAACGCATGGTTCAAAGGGATGCCTTTGAACCGAAGGGCAGTCTTCAGTCAAAATCCCTTTCAAAGGGTAGGTGCAACAACAAAGGAATTTAGGCACGCTTGAAGCAAACACAAGGGCAGGCATTTACAAATGCTAAGAGGGTCAGGCACGTTAAAAAAATTAAGTCAAAAGCCTGACACAAAGCAACAAAGAGCCATCGGTAGTCCCACACAACCTGCCAATAACAAAGGAAAAGGAAGGCCACAGAGAAGCCAACAGGCCTAATGACATCCTACGTAGACATCAAGTTTACAAGTATGAAATAGCCATTTGCCTGCAAATTAAAAAGTGCAAACCATGGAAAAGAAGAGCCAGAATTTAGTGACCCGCCAAGATGTTCGCCCTAGGGGCTGAATGAGTTAGATAGGACAAATGGACAAAGCGACAAGCAAAGAGTGAGCTGGCAATTGATCCAAGTGGCACCATTTGGTAAGTGACTTCAGTAGGTGGAGCAATCCCTATGAATTTATCATGAAAGGCACAAACAGTTGAGATAAGATTGATTTTCCTCCATTTTTATTAAATGGATTGATAAACTGTGTAAGTCATCAAAAAGAGGATGGTTTTTTAGTAGACAAAAAGGTGCAGTCCATTTAATTCCTTGAGCGACTTGTTCTTCCCATGAAGGGACGCGTATGCCACTTGTAAAAGGAGCACCAAATGGCCTCCTTGCTTTTCCTATATATTGTGAACTTGTTCATTTGTAATCATCTTCCACATTTGTAAAGAGCGCAGCTCTGCAAAATTTCACCTAGATCAATACAAATGCAATTTTTTACCTCCATTTTGGATAGACATTTCTGTGTATGCATTAAATGTTTGCTTGTGTCCAGTCATTGTCTTTTGATGCTCTCATAGGTTTAACACCAGCAGACCTGCTGTCAACAAGGTGCCATTGTTGTAGCTGATAGGAGAAGAGTAGTATTTGGGAGTGAAGGAGCAAAAGAAATTACTTCATAAGTGTGTGTTTCACAGCACCTTGGGTGATCTCTGTTGTAGAGTTTCCATTGATAGTTTCTTGTAGCTTAGTCCTTCTGCCAAGTGCGTAGTGTATGTATGCATTTGTCTGATTCTGAGAGTGGATGTGTGAAGGTCAACCTTTCATTTTGGTGCATCGCCTCTTTTAGAGTAGGTTGTTTTTTTTTTGCATTTCTTCTCCATTTTCATCCCCCCCTTTATTATATATATGTGTGTGTGTGTGTGTGTGTGTGTGTGTGTGTGTGTGTGTGTGTGTGTGTGTGTGTGTGTGTGTGTTTTACTTTTGCTAGAAATAACATGATGCATCAAAGGGAGCTAGCCCTTATCTAGAGACTCTCTCCTCCAGCTTCACTGGTCCCACAAGTGAGAGGAGAGTTTCCATGTTGCAGGGAGAAGGCAGGAGCTAGGCCTCCTTACCCCGGGTGCAATCTCTAGCATCAACAGTTCTGGCATGCCCAGTGGGACCCAAGTTTTAACCCAATAGAGTTTTAGGATTGATGTTGGTCCTATTACAACAAATCAATTTCTTTAGCATCTGGTGACTCTGAGTTAAATCAACTGGTTAAGCAGTTCTGGTACCATACCATCAAGAAACAACATTTTTTGGTATGTGTAAATTCCATCATTTAGAGCTATGGACTCTAATTTTTTGGCTAGCATGGCTATGATCCTTACCATGCCCGATATGGCTAGTCTCAACCCTGCCATGAGCTATATCACCCTTGTGCTCAGTCTTCTCAGTATGTCACTTCTCCCACTCAACCCAGTCTCTTTGCCAATCAACCAGTTTCTGCCTTCAAGCAAGCACTACTGGGATACAACAAATATGTAATTGATCTTAATACCAAAAATGGGTATGGCTAAGAAATTCCTAATCATATCATCCATCAAGTGAGGAATGCACTGGATCAGGTTAAGAAAGAATGGGCTCCTATTGAAAGAGTGAATTGGCACAGGCTTTCAAATGAGATGCTAGATGTGAGCAGTTTAATTACATCTATGGAGGAGAAGCTAAGTGTGCATGAGAGACAGCCTTACCAAGTCTATCAACCTGCATACTCACTACCCAAAGCATCATATCAGTCATATACAACCCTTGCTCTTGAGCCAAGTTGAGCCTGTCAAAGTCTGTTCTCCAATCATGTTAAGGAGAGGTCTGAAACAACAAACCTTGTGTTTAAGGCTAATCTTGATAGACAGATCAAATTGGCAAATATTCAGATGTAGCAGTCTATCTTGGCAGTGAGGGAAGTGGAATCTAAATCTTCATTGCCCTCTCACATTATGGCCTCATCAACCCCAAAGGAGATGTCAAAGTCCAAATTTCTTGAGCTAGAATCAAGTGATTGAGTCACGGAATAGCAAGGGGGCAAAAGACATTGTCCAAGAGTGTGAGGTACAAGATGAGGTTAGTCCTTCTCAAGTTCCCTCCACCCTCCTTCAGGAGGCTCCTTGCATTTCATGTCAATCTTCATGCACTCCCCATCTCTATGGTGTTTCCCACGAGCTCCAAGAAGTACAAGGTGAGGATTATCTGGCTAAGCGGGTTGAGGAATTGGAAGCTAGGATGAGACTGCTTAGAGAAAGAATGATGGAGCTTTTAGACCCTGCAGAGGAGCCAATGCCAAAAGACACCCCTTCCACCAATCCATAAGCTAATTTCAATATTGATGAAGTGTTGGTAAAGTGGAGGGACGAAAATCAAGAAATTTTGGCCCAAAGTCTGCCCTCTCCTATTCTAGATAAAACTCCCTCTTACATGCTGAATTCTTTCTATCATATGGCCCTTGCTCATTCTGACTCATCTGATGCATCAATCAATCCTACCCTCAATTTTGTGCACCTAGCTTTTTAGCATGCCTCTTCTCAAATAGCTCTTCCTATACAGGAGCAGACCCTCCCAAATCCTCCCCAACCTCCTCAAATCTTTCAACATGATCTCCCATTTCCAAATTGGAAGAAGCAACACCATGAACCAGCTCAGGACCTAGAGAATGATAAAGTTGCTACCTGTTCATAGAAGCATGATTCCAATCCCAAGATCATGAGCTAGAAGCAAACAGTGGAATCTTGGGGTGGAAAGGAGGAAGAAGGGAAAGGTTTTGCTCAAAACCTTGAAGAAGATGGGGCTGCTCCTACTCTTGATGATGATTGTGACTTTTCGGAAAGGCTTTTCCAAGAAGATATGGATAGGTGGAATGTAGAATTGGAATCCAAGGAGAGATTCCTTAGCCAGTGTGTGGTGGATGGTTCAGACCCAACAACACATTCCATGTCTGAACACACCCCACCTACACATCCCCAAGAGAACTACCAGGCCATGCCTAATATAGGTGAAGTGCTGACCAAATGGAAAGAGGAGAATCATTTGATTCTAGTTCAGGGACTACCTCCTCTTCCACATGAGTTTGTCCATCAGTGTTCCACTTCACCCCTTCTCAAGGAGGAGCTAGTCTTGAGGGAAGTAAGTGAAGAGGAGTATGCTCAGTTCATGACTAATCAAGGACACTCCATGAGTGCGGATGAGAAGGAGATCACTTTAGGTGACATGGAGGAGCATGGACAATCCCTTATTCATGCTTTGAATGATTTGTTTGAGGTCATCGGGGCAGGCTACATTATTCTTCAAGGAGGCTATGAGCTAGATAAGAGCAAAGAAGACAGCATTGGGGTTCTAACAAGCATGCAAGGAGGCTGTAGTCTTTCAGATTTATCCCTCTAGTAGGTTGGTGAATCTAAAGATATCTTCTTTGAAATCATCAAGGATGATGGCCATACCATGGAACCCAAGCATAAGCTAGAGGAGAGCAAGCTAGTCAAGGGTGCGTATCAAGGAGCTTATGGTGATGAGCTGGCAGCAATCATTTTCTTGATGGGAAACACCAGCTTGAAGAACCAACAGGAGGAAAGCTTCCAAGAAAAAATAGAGTATGTATACGTTGGGACAATGTTTGAATATCCACTCAGATTCCAGCCAAATCAGGTGACAGGCAAGAGGAGCAAGTCACCAAATCTCATTTACTTTCAGCTACTTACCTGCCACCATACGTCTTCTTGCCAAGAAGGAGACTTAAGAAATTTTCCCTTCGATCCAGGAGGGAGGTGAATGTTCCTGGTTAGCTGTACACAATAGTTTGTTTTTAGTTTCTTTCCCGCTTTCCCTAAGTGCAGTTGCACGAGTAGTTGTTTTTAGCCTTGTGTGTTTCCCTTTGCTTGGGGGTAAAAGCTTCATGTTTTATTCTTGAATCTTTCCATCTATTGATAATTCTTTCATAGCTACATCTGACTCTGCGCCTAATGGATTTGCAAGGCAACTAGTTTCTAAGCATAGCAGGCATGCTTCCCCTGTGAGCCGCCAATTTGTTGACCAATTTTTGCCCCCTGGCAAAATTGTGGTCAACTTCTTCTCTGGCTTTTCAAATCTAGTCACTTCCAGGTTGCGAGTTCATCGCTTGGTTCAAGGATGGTTTGGGTTCAATGGAAAGTTCAATGCTAAGTTCAACGGTTTGGTTCAAGGGGCTACCCTTGGCCGAAGGCACAGTCAAAGTCAAAGTGCCCTTTGGAGGGCAGACAGACACTTCAAATATTTCAAAGGATTTAGGCCACTACAAATGCAAAGGCTGACAAGGGATCTGATATGATGCCACATGGGCCCAATGACGTCGCAGTGGCCATCAAATTTAATAGAATGAAATGTTTGTCAATGTTTAAAAGCATGACAGCCGCAAAAGCGTCAATTTTAATGGAATAGAGTAATCGTTTGTTTTCAAATGAAAAAGCGTGAACCATGGAAAAGAAGGCCCTGAATGTAACAACCCGCCAGTATGTTCACCCAAGGGGGCCGATAAGCCAGAAAAGATAAGGATGCAAAAGTGACAAGCAAAGTGACAAGGACAGAGCAAGATGGTAGTTGATCCAAGTGGCGCCATTTGGGAAGTAACTTCAGTAGGTGGAGTAGTCCCTGTGAATTTATCATGAAAGGCACAAACAGTTGAGATAAGATCAATTTTCCTCCATTTTTATTAAATGGATTGATAAACCATGTAAGTCATCAAAAAGAGGATGGTTTTTGAGCAGACAAAAAGGCACAGTCCATTTAATTCCTTGAGTGACTTGTTCTTCCCATGAAGGGATGCATATGCCACTTGTAAAAGGAGTGCCAAATGGCCTCCCTGCTTCTCCTATATATTGCAAACTTGTTCATTTGTAATCATCTTCCACATTTTGTAAAGAGTGCAGCTCTGCAAAAAATTTCACTTGGATCAATACAAATGCAATTTTTTACCTCCATTTGGATAGACATTTTTGTGTATGCATTGAATGTTTGCTTGTGTCCAGTCATTATCTTTTGATGCTCTCACAGGTTCAACACTAGTAGACCTGCTATATATAAGGTGCCATTGTTGCAGCTAATAGGAGAAGAGTTGTATTTAGGAGTGAAAGAGTGGAAGAAATTACTTCATAAGTGTGTATTTCACAACACCTTGGGTGATCTCTATTCTGGAGTTTCCATTAAAGCCTCCCTGCTAGTTTCTTGCAGCCTGGTCCTTCTGCCAAGTGCGTAGTGTATGTATGCATTTGTCTGATTCTGAGAGTGGATGTGTGAAGGTCAACCTTTCATTTTGGTGCATCACCTCTTTTAGAGTAGGTTTGTTTTCTGCATTTCTTCTCCCTTTTCATCCCCCCCTTTATTATATCTATATATACCTATATTTTACACTGCTTGAAACAAACATGATGCATCAAAGGGAGCTAGCCCTTATCTAGAGACTCTCTCCTCCAGCTTTGCCAGTCCCACAGGTGAGAGGAGAGTTTCCATGTTGCAAGGAGAAGGTAGGAGCTAGGCCTCCTTTCCCCAGGTGTAATCTCCAGTGTCAACACTTAATATGATCAAGTCCTTCTGACCATCCTTTAGATCACACTAGACCTTTTCACTCATCCTCAATCTTCAAACCTAAAATATCACTATCTTTAACATCAAAAATATGACCTAAAAATCATACACACAGTCATCAACCTACTCTACTCTACAACCCATCCACTAGGCACACACGCTTTCCTTCTTTCCTTTGCTCTTCAATTCTCACATCCACCTCTTCTCATAAGTCTCATACTAACATAGAAACCATCACATTTGGTTTCACCTTTTATAGAGTCTTCATGATTAGTATGATGCTCATAACCTTCCTTGTGGGTCATAACACATGCCTTCACTCTTAAGGCATCTACATGGCTCACCTTTAAGCACAAACCTCTTTCAAATAGGCCTAATAACCTTTTATATCATATGAAGACCCATTCATCTCTTTGACACTTATCCAAGAAAAAAAAGAATGCATGAACACTTAAAAATACATGTGACCATGCCACATAGTCTATAGGTCCTCCTTAAGTATAACAACTATCACAACACCCTTCTATAAAATCTCAATTCACTCAGACAACATTATGTGCACACAACCACCATGAATGAACATATTGTCACCTTATAAGCCTTTTTTCATACTAAATATGGATTGGTCAAACTTAAAAAATTGATAAAAATTATCCTCATATATTATAAAATACTTTCCAATAGCTAATTTATCTTGAAACATCAAAATATCATAAATAACAACTCAATTACCCTTCTCGGGTTACTCGCAGAGCATGGACTATCACATAGTCAACTTTGGAGGTCAATAAATTTGACTGTACAAACATTTAGACCTTAAAATTAATATTTATAGATGCACCTTGAAGTCCTCTAAAACTTTGATTTTTATTATAATATCAAATTATACATAGATCAAAAGTTGTGGCTTAAAAAAGAACACTAGTCTTTCCTTCATTAAATTCAAATATTTGAATTTAAATGGTCATAGTTAAACCTTGGTCACTTAAAATGCATCTCGTGTTCTCCGATCAGCTTATAAAATTCACACCATTGATATTATTTATAATTAGCTCAAAATTTAACTCATAATATGTCATTGTCCAAATGTTAAACCTCAAACATGTTGACCTCATCTTATGTACCCTTGTTATATTGACAAAATGCATACTATTGATCACTACAGATCAGCTAGTTCTTTATCTTGTAGTGCTCACCATTAGATCCTTCTTAGAAATCCCAAGATTATGATACTTGACACCCTCAAATGCCTTCTAATCACTTTAATGATATCCCATGCAATTATGACACTTGGAATCCCTATGTGAATTGTTGACTCTTTGACTTGTCCCGTATCATTGATCTTTGTCAGTATGAACCACCACTCACCATTGATCTTCTATCAGACTACTAAGATTTTGACACTTGTCACATACACATTCAACCTTTGACATGTTGAGTCTTATTCACACCATTATATATTCTAACTAATGACCTTAGTCTTTGATGTGGTTAAACTTGATGGTCTTCGACCCATCACAGTCTGCTATAATAACTTTGAAGCTTTGTAACTTGAGCTAGACAACACTTCAAGTCTCCAAATTTTCATGATAGCTTTTGAGAACTATAGACAACATCTTCATGTAAAAATTTGATCATTATTAACTTTATTTATACCTAAAATAAACTCACAAACATATTGATTCATACATATATACATGATGTGCAGTGATGGTCTGGCTAAGTATTGGAACCCCTACAATTTGCCTAGAAAGCCAACTTTGGACCTTAATAAAATTTTATGCACTTAACCACATAACCTAACAATTGGATTATATGGTATCCTCACATAGTGGAATCCATAGGTATATCAATATGCTCCTGGAGCCTTCACACATGTGAAATATAATGTCATTAATACGCCTACTTGATTTTTTCTATCATAGAAAAAACTATGCCAAGATGAACATAATGCAGAACCCAATGAATACCATGCACTTACACAAGATATCCCATAAACATTGACTTATTATAGGACCCCTTTCATGGCCTAAACTCACCATACTCATCCCTAAACATCCTTAACCATGTCAAAACTGAAGATCAATCAAGCCTACTTCAAATGTACTAGGACAAACACACTACACACTTTGTCATTTATACTTAGACTATCAATACACTTCATCCACTCACGTGGAAACCACCATGACATCACTAAAAACTCTATAAAAATCTCCCCTTTATCATTGATGTCAACACCCATCATATAGCTCACCTTTCTTCTCTCTCTTCAAACACTCACATAATAGGAACCATTTCCCCCTTTGACACAATGACAAAGTGGGAATAAACTGATCTTGAGGACCTAAAAATATCACAAAAATAAGAGGGCCACATTATAAATATGATACAAACTCCCCCTTACCTTGAGCTTACCTCTTCTTGCCTTGAAAACTTCTTCTTGTTACATACCAACATTCTCTTCAACCAAGCACAACAACCAATGAAGAGAGAACACATGAAAATATTTAAATATAATGGAACTCACCAAGAAACATCTTAGAGGGAATCCCCCCAATATTTCTGAGCCATTACACCTCTTGAGCATCTTTAGATCTTTACGCACTATGAAGAAACACCACACAGGCTTATTAGCCTTCTCTCTCAAGCCATCTCAAGGACTGTCAACAAAACCTCATGCCACTTACCAAATAATAAACACAATCTAAACTAACTAGATAACTTACCTTGAAACATTTATGAATTTATATTTTGGATAAACTGAGCAAAAACATAAAGTCTTTACACTAGGCCTATTTAGACTCCTTGTATCACTATCTGAAACTTGTAGAGCCCACAACTTTTAGTAGACATACTTTCAATACCTAAAACTTCATATCTAGAGCACTCTCATATTCCTCCTTAATGACTCCAATTTTTATCACCTATCTCCTATAAAACACACTTATTTCACAAATGTACTAGCTAATTAGGCCTCTATTTTGATAAAAACTTTAATAATTTGATAACCAAAAATATTCATATCTTTGTGAAGCTTGATTTGACAACCCATTTAGAACATTCAACATATTAAGAAGCCTCAACCTTAATTTATAATGAAAACCACTTTTATAACATAGCCCAAAACTCAAGAATCTCAAAGAAAATAAGGTCAACAAACCTCCTTCTGGTCAATGCCTACCTTAGAGACTTCTTACACACCTAGAGACAACCATCACACACTTATGGACCAATATTTGAGCCTACATACCTTTAGGAACTTTTACTTCCTATACCATGTCTTTGATCTTTCTAAGCATCAAAATCTTCTTGACATTCCATCAATCTCATTATGCCACCTAAAAATATCCATTATGATCCTATAGACACGGCATACATAGCAAAAAATACCTTATGACATCATTATAACCTCATCAAAGCACTTCTTGACACCAACTCCAACTAAAAACATTGATTTCTTGCCTTATAGGACCTTCTAAAGAACACCACAATAACACTTTCTTCTCCACTAAAAGAAGTCTCTTAAGAAGCATAGATAGAGACCTCCTCTATACCAAAATGCTCTTAAAAAAAAGTGAAACTAGGAGTGGCCCACATTTCCTTAGTGATCACTAGAATCCTTTTATATCTATAAGACTTCTTGCTCTTATTCTCCTTAGTCTAAACTTTGACTACTTGTTCTTTTTCTACATCACTCACTTTCTCTTCTATGATAGTATATACAACATTTGAATCAAATATGGAATCTTGACATACCTTTTCATTTGAATAATATTCCTTGCAGTTAGGAACCTCATAACTAGGTAGACAACTAATTTTCTTTTCATGAAATTTTCTCACCAATAGTATGATGTTCACTTGGATCCATACACACCTTAGAACTACCTTCAGCCAACACCTTGGTCTTTTCCTTGAGCTTGATCTCTTCATTCACAACATGAATAAACAATGAGAACTCTTATCACTCTCAAAAATTTGTAGCATTTTCCACCATATAAAATAGATTACTTGGACCTACATACTCATCATGAATCAAACTTACCACCTTTGGTTTTTATGAGCTAACTTGCCTTTTTTCTTGCACTCTAGGGACCTGATATAACCTATTTTATATTTTAAGGCTTTTCTTGTAGAATCTAGCAATGTGACCTCTCTCTTGATAGTTGAAGAATAATATACTTCTTGTAATAATATTATTCTACATTTCTTGGTTAGAACAAAATCTTGCAATATCTCCATTCTTTTGACAATTAAAACAAACTACTCCTTTTGAATAATACTCACCTTGCCTTACCTTATTTGGAAAATGATTTGTAAAATGTTCCTCATCAAGATAGTTAGAGCACTTAACTTTTTTCACACCTTTTTAATGATGATCTCCATCATATTTCTATGAAAATTCATTTCTAATAGGTCTCTTGCATTTTCTAGCTCTATGCCCAAATTGATCACATGTGTAACAATAACCATTGAAGCTTACATACCTCATGGAATTTGGTTGTTTGATTTGATTTGTCTTCATTTTGATAGCATATTCATTCCTTGATATATTATTGACCCTTAAGGTCTGATTTGCATTAGTCTTAATCTTGTCTTGAGTTGTAATTTCTAGTTTTTCTTTGTATCCAAGACTAATTCTATGACTTATATGCTTTTGACTACTCAAAATATTGTCTAGATCACTTGATATCTTTTTAAATCTCATAAATGACTGCATATTACTAGATGTCTTCTCTAACTTAGTTTTTAATGACTCATTTTCAATTGCATACCTTAAACATTCATCTTCTTTAGCTTTCAATCTTGTAGATAGGATTTACAATTGACAACTGAGATACTTGACTATATCTTCATGCTCCTTAGTGTCTTCATTCATTCTTACCTCAAACACACTAAATTTCTCTTCATAGTCCTTGATTTGAGACTTCAACTTCTTTTTAATCTTCTTATCAATCTTTAGTTTTTCAAGAGCATTCATGATTTTATTCTCACAGTCCACCTCATCTTTATCATCATTTGAATCACTCCAAGTAGATTCGTTTTAATATGATCAATTTCCTTCCTCAGTCATGAAGAGGGATCTATCTTTAATAGGACCATCATATTCATGATCGTACATTGAGTCACTATCTTCACTCTCATCTGATGATCTACAATCTTCTTTAGTGTAGAGACTCTTCTTGTCCTTGAAGTACTTCTTGTTGTCAAACCTTTTGAATTCTTTCTTCCTTTTATCAGTCTTGTATGTCTTCTTGTATTCATCTTGGTCATCACCATGCTCTTAATCATCATTATTATTATGCTTATGAGGGCACTTATTATCAAAATGTCTTACCTCTCCACACTTAAATCATTTGAAGGGTAACTTACCCTTATACTTACTTGACCTTGTTTTTAATTTATTTGTAAACAAAGCAATTATTTCATCTTCATCAATATCATATATGTCATCCTCCTTGAGTTTCCTACCTTGGAACTTATTCTTAAACTTTATTTATATCTTGAATGGTGCTTCCTTCTTTGGTGTTTTATCATCATCGACTCTCATCTCATAGGAAGTAAGAATGCCATGTAATCCATCCATCTTCAACCAAGTGAGATCATGACTTTCTTCTACATTAGATACTTTAGAATCAAACTTGAGAGAGAGAGACCTTAATAACTTTTGAACTACATTATATTCTTTAATATTCTCTCCAAGATCTTTGATGATGTTCACAATTTCATCAACTCTCTATAGAAAAGATGCCATAGAATATTCATCCTTCATCTTAAGACTCTCAAATTGTCTTCGATGAGTCTTCAACTTGGAAAATTAACCTTTGAATATCCTTCATAAATAGTCTTCAATTTATCTAACATTTATTTAGTAGATATGTAATGGATTACCTTGGTGTATTCAATCTCTGAAAGACCACAAGTGATAACATTCATTGCCTTAGAATTGTTCTCAAACAACTTCTTATCTGCATCACTGGATAGAGGAATAGTAGGTGTAGAATAACCATCCAAAATATATTTCTAAATATCAAACCCTAGGGAAATGATGTAGGTATTAATCCTCACACTCCAAAAAACATAATTGGATCCATTGAACATCAGTGCTTACTTAGTGTTAAAACCTCCTTGCATTTGATGGCTACTCATTTTATACCTTGGATATCCTTCAAACTGTCAAGCCTTTACCAAATGACCTACTTTGATACTAAGTGTTGAAGGTATAATCATTGAGAGGGGGGTGAATCAGTGATACAAGATATTTCAACTTTAATTTCAATCCTTTCAAACCCTCATTTAATTACCACAAGAATTCATAGAATATACAAGTTATGCATAACAATGAGTCAAAATATAATGCAAGATCATACACACAACACAAGAAATATGTGGGAAGCCCTTTTGGGGAGTAAAACCCACTTTCAATCCTATAAATAAATGGACTACTTGTCCTATAATAAGTATGAAAATATGAGACTGGTCATGTCCTTTTGACCAAAATTTAGTCTAATACCTATTCTACAAGGAGCACTTGCCCCTAAGATGATCAAGTCCTTTTGACCACCTTTTGGTCAAGTCCTTCTGACTAGATTTAGTAAAACACCTATTTCACAAGGATCACCTACCTCTAAGATGATCAAGTCCTTATGACCACATTTTGGATCACACTAGACCTTTTTGCTCATCCTCAATCTTCAAACCTACAAGATAACTATCCTTAACAAAAAAAATATGACCTGTAGATCATACACAAAGTCATCAACATGCTCTTCTCTAAAACCCATTCATTGGGCACATAGCCTTTCCTTATTTCATTTACTCTTTAATTATCACATCCACATCTTCTCATAAGTCTCATACTAGCCTAGAAACCATCATATTTGGTTTCACCTTTTATGGAGTCTTGATGATTATTATCATGTTCACAACCTTCCTTGTGGGCCATAACACATGCCTTTACTCTTAAGGCATCTGCATGGGTCACCTTTAAGTACAACCCTCTTTTAAATAAGCCTAATAACCTTTTAGGTCATATGAAGACCCATTCACCTCTTTGATACATCTTTAAGAAAACTAAGAACACATGAATACTTTCAAATACATGGACCCATGTCACATAATCTATGGGTCCTCTTTAAGTGATAACAACCATCACAACACCCTTTTGCTAAAACTCAATTTTCTCAAACAACATTCTATGCACACAACCACCATGAATGAACACACTGTCACGTTTTAAGCCTATGTTCATACTAAATATAGATTGGTCAAACCTCCACAATCTATATGAATGATCATTATAGATTCTATAACACTTTTCAGTAGATAAGTCATCTTGAAACATAAAAATCATAAATAACAACTCAATTACCCTTTTTGGGTTACTTGTAGAGCATGGATGATCACAAATTAAAATTTGGAGCTCAATTAATTTTACTATACAAACATTTATACCTTAAAATTAATATTTCCATATGTGCCTTGAAGTCCTCTACAACTTTGATTTTTACTAGAATATCAAATTCTTCATAGATCAAAATTTATGGCTTAAAAACCAAGCACTGGTCTTTCTTTCATTAAATTCAAATATTTGAATTCAAATGGTCACAATTACATCTTAGTCACTTAAAATGCATCTCATACTCTCCACTTAGTTCACTCAATTCACATCGTCAATATTTTTCAAAATTAGCTCAAACTTTAACTCATATTACACCACTATCCAAATGTTAAACCTTGAACATGTTAACCTCATCTCATGCAACCTTATTATATTAACAAAACATGCACCATCAATCTCTATGGATCAGCTAGGTCTTTATCTTGCAATGATCACCATTATATCTTGCTCAAAACTCCAAAGATTATGTCACTTAGCATCCTTGCTTGCCTTTTGATAAATTTAATAACATACCATATGCTTGAACCACTTGTCAAACCCATGTGCATTGTTGACTCTTTGACTTGTCTTGCATCATTGATCTTTTGTCAGATTATTGAGATTGTGACATTTGTCACATGCACATGCAACCTTTGACATGTTTAATATTACATGCACTATTGGATCACTATTATGAATTAATTTGAACCATTAGATCTTATGACTAATGACCTCAATATTTGACATGGTTAAACTTGACAGTCTCTGACCCATCACAGTCTGCTAGAGTAACTTTCAAGTTTTGGAACTTGAGCTAGACAACACTTCAAGTCTCCAAATTTTTAAGGTAACTTCTTGGAACTATAGAAAACATCTTCATATAAAACTTTGATTATTATTGACTTTATTCCTACTTGAAATAAATTCGTAAACATAATAGTTCATACATATCTGCATGATGTGCAATGGTGGTTTGGCTAAGTATGAGAACCCCTGTAATTTGGCTGGAAAGCTAAATTTTAACCTTAATAACTTTTACTACATTTAATCGCATGACCTAAAACTTAAACCATATGATCTCCTCACATCAAAAGCTATCCATATATCAAACTGCTCCTAAAACATTCACATGGGTGAAATATAACATCATCAATATGCCTACTTAATTTTTTCTATGATAGAATTAATTATACCATGATGAACTAATGAAGAACTAGATGAATACCATACACTTCCATAAGATATCCAATCAACCTTGAATTATGATATGACCCCTTGCACATACTCAACTCACCATACTCATCCATAAACATCCTTAACCATGTCAAAATTGATGATCAATCAAGCCTACTTCAAGAATACGAGGACAAACACACTACACACTTTGTCATTAATACTTAAACTATCAAGACACTTCATCCACTAACCTAGACACTTCCATGACATCACTAAAAACTCTTCAACACTTGGTTAGCTTGATTATAATATTATTACTTTAATTTGAGGAGAACACAATTTATAATTTGGACTGAGGACAAATTAGAGATATTCTACAACCTGGATATTGACTAGCCTCAAGCAGCATATTATTGAATGAAGACTATGGTCAATAACTATATCAAAAAGTTTTCATTACAAGGATACATAATTTTTGAGACTACTCAAGATCAATTTTTTCAAAGAATTAGAGGGAAATTTTTATAGTGACTACCCTTGTTGATCAATATGTTGGTTGTGGATAAGGCCATGGTGCCTACTCCAACCAACTTGGAGTAGTCACTTAGATCACTGTGGGGGTATGTGCAAGAGAAAGCAGATGACGAGGAGTTGAGTAAGAGGAACTTCTGATCCTTGAAGATGGAATTTGAAAATATTTTGAGGGAAAAGAAAATTTTGGGACTCTAAAGAGCTATGACAATAGAGAATATGGAATAAGACAAATAAACCTGAAGGGACTATGAGTAGGACTAAGAGTAAAGTAAAAGTTGTTGGAGCTAGAGATTTGTAAGGAAAAGATGGTAGAGAAGAAAGTTTGATAAAATAAGGTGTGGAAGTTGATAAAAGAGAAGGGTATGCAGAAGATGAGAAAGGGCCTGATGAGAAATAAGATGTTGGAGGCAATGATACTGAGGTAGATTAGTTAGGTAGTAGAGGTGGATCATAGTTAATTGAGTGTTTTTTTTACTAGAACCAAGAAATAAAGTTCCTAAGAAATGTTAAATTTTAAGATAGTACTATTAAAAGTTCAATTTTGAAGTAAGAAGAAGTTGGAAATAAGCATCATTCATTTCAAGGGTACGCATTCACCAAGCCCACTTTATTTATTAAAAGGTATAAAAGTATAAAGAGAGAAATTGATTTAGGCTGGTTTGATTCCTTTACCGAGAAGTTTGGAAGGCTCAATACAAAAACCAAATGGGTGTTAGAAAAAAATAAGTTATAAGAAGTATTATTTCTAGTTGCTCCTAAAAATAATAGTGAAAATTAGCCTATAGGCACATTATCCACTACATTGTCACTCATTTATATAATGATCAGTACATAGACCACTAATTACAACTACTAATATTCAGACAATTACAACAACAACTAGAAATCCATCAACTATGGCACTTCATGTGGGTATGCTTGTACCTTTAATGTCATAAGATGTATCTTTGGATCTCAAACAATACTTAGTTACATGTGAGATGAAATGGGTTATAAAATGTGTTACATCAGATGATGTGAAGAAATGCAAGCTAGTAAGGGATTTGAGAGGATATGATTTGAAGTTAATTTAAAAAATAAATGTCAATACCTTGGATTTAAAACAAGTCAAAGATTTTATGATAGTAGAATTCAAAGTAAAAAAATGTTCTAGTCAAGTTTTTCAATATCTAAAGGAGATTCAACAAAAAATAGGAGAAATAATTGGAGAATAGGATCATAGGTTCTCTGATGTAATGAATAAAACTAATTTTATTATATAAGATAAAGATAAGGCTGCTTGGTTTGTATAGGTATTATGACCAAGAATAAGGTTCATTATTATGCAAACCCAATTCTCCACCAAAGCCAATGCTTGATCTGATGCCATCAAAGTTGAATAGATAAAAGACTATGCAAATCTTCCCTGGTAAGATCAAAAGTAGAAGATAAGGTATATGGTTTTATGAGGAAGATTAAAGAAATGCATGAAAATGATAAGCTTAAATTAGGATTATGGTACATAAAGTGTGGTTGTGATGGACATCATATAAATGACTACCCGATAATCAAAACAATTTTTTTTGAAATCTATAGGGTAGTTAAACATCCTACATCCAAATTCCATCTCCAACTATAATATATTTAAAAGTCACACATCATGTATTATAATTTTAAAAAAAAATAAAAGTCATGATGAGATAAGTTGTCATGCATTATAGGAGTTACAAAAAGATGTAACTAAGAATGGATTCAGAGTTATGGCCCAAAAAATGCCCACTTTGAAGTAAACAATTCTAAGACCAAATATGGAGATGATAAATATGACTTAAGGTAGTCTAGGATGGGTGCATTCATAACCAAAATATCATATGCCATCATCACCATAGTACTAGTCATAAGGCTTGGAAAGTTGGAATAATATGTCATCTCTTTCATATCTATATTTTGGTCAGTATGCGTAACCATGAAACAACATAAATCTTCAACAATAATAGGCAACTTGGACCCCAAGTTCTCCTTAGCATCAATATGGGAGATATGATACAAAGATAAATTAGTAGGGAGGATATAATAGACAATAATCCCAAGGGTGGGGATATAAATAGAATAGAGGAGGCTACAAAGGAGGATATTAGGGCAGATATTAATGAGGTTGTACTAATGATAATCGATAAACTTGACTACCCATGTAATGTTATCTATGTAAATCATATAATCATTACGCAAGGAACTATCCCACAAATCCTCAAAGGCAATTTTATTATCTATAGTGTAGGATCAAAGGTCAATATCAAACATAAGATTTCCTTGTTATAGAGAAAAAACAAAGGAGAAGCTAGTACACAATGTAAACATGATTAATTCACAACCAAAGGAAAATGCATTTGTGCATGCCATCACAAGGCAACAAAGGGATGAAAAAGGGTTTCCGCCATTAGACATGCCTTGGGATCTAGGTATTAGAAAAGTTTAATGGGATAAATATCCTAACCCTGCAATTGAAAATAATTTTATGTATCAAGCTACGTAGGTATTATAAGAAATACAAAAAAAAGAATTTTTGATGAGGATACTATTTATGCCCAAATGTATGGTAATTTTTTTTGGATAATGTGATAAGAAGGCAATGTGACCACTTTGATAGATCTAATTAAACTAATCATTACATTGTGAAATAAGGATATATCCTATAATATCATGAAACTCCTTCACAATATTCTTGAGTGTGCACAACAAAGACAAAAAATGATCGATAAATTAGTTTGGTATGTCAAGACCAATAAGCCCTAGGATGTGGATTCATGAATAACATCAAGTTGTCTAGATACAAAATCCCAAATTTAGTATTTGACTTTGGTATTACCATCAATATGATTATGCTTTCAACATGGGAAGCCATTGACCGACCAACTCTGAGTTATAGTCCAGTAACATTAAGCTTAGAATATTACAATAGAGTCAAACCCATTGGTCGACTAAAAGATATTGAAATTAAAGTGGATGAACTTAGCTTATGAGTGGAATTTTAGGTCATTGACATGAAAAAATAGATTTTGGAAGAAAAATTACTTTGGTCTTTAAAAACTTTCAATCCATTGCCCTTAAACATTCATGAATCATTCAAAGTAACTTAGTGATCTAAAAATACATTAAGAACCAATCATAAGATAACACATCACATATGTGGGAAACCCTCATGGGGAATAAAAATAGTTAAAAAAATATTGGACAAAATATCTTATAAGATAATGTATCAAATTTAGTTTATCACTAACACAACATGGAGCACCAACCCCAAATTTATCAAGCACCCACTTGAATTTAAAAAGCATTTATGTACTAGGAGGCTACAATCCCCTATGACTAAGCACCAATTCAGTCAAATAACACTTTTTCAAAAACCAACCTAAAAGGTAGATCCAAGTCCCTCTTGACCAAGAACCAAATCAATCAAGATCAATTATGCAAGATCTAACCTGTAAGGAAGCTTCAACTCCCCCAAGCAGCAACTCAGTCAATCACACTTCTTTATTCTAATCTTTCACTCATCTCTCTATCTACTCAATTTGAAATATATACACTATCATAAATTAGGAACACATCTTGGTTACAACTCTGATAGTCTATTAATAGATAATGATCACTCCTTTAACTCTACTCTACTTGATCTCTCTCAAAATTGCATCTAGGCTTCTTCGCTCAACTATCCCTCTTCAAGAATGAATATCATGTGACCTTGATCTTAAAATATAGAACACATATATTATATTCATGTAATAATTATATAATCTATCTTTTTGGTTTAAATTATGTTACCTAACCTCCTCAGGATCATTGATTTATCAATCCATTTGCTTGCTCTTAGATTTTTCAACAAGGCCTTAAATACCTTGTATATATACTCATGTCTTTTTCATATACACTTAGTCAACCACATACCTTAACCTCTTAGGTTAGCCATATAATATATATTATTACATATCATAAACATGATTTAAATTATCTTTGAGTTCCTTTTGGTCTGTCATAACTTTATTAGACCTCATTTCACTTTTAGGTCTCACGGAGACCTAATTGCATTAGACCTTCTTATCAACATGTTACCATTTGATCCATTGGAAATAATTACACCTATATAAATAACAAAATTATTTCACAAAACATCCAAATATACCTTATCAAACATCCTATAATCTCCATAACACATTTTAGGTCCAACCACCTCATGAAACCTCTCAATAGTACTCAATCCTATTAGGCCTGTGTATATCAAAAAGTCTGCCTTTCAATATTAAATATCAAAGATACTTAATCCACTTAAACATGATTAAAAAAATGAATATAAAAAATCAACATGACCTTATGGTCATTACCAAATGCATTAGACACTTCCATTCAGAAGATAAGGGCTTAAGATCAACTAAATTAAAACACTCACTCAGAACTGCCAAAATACTCAAAACATAATCATGGCGACTTAGACCTCAAAAACCTATGTAGACACTTTTAAATATTCTTGATGCATTCAAAATATTATCTAACATCTTTGAAACATCCTCAAATAAAAAACTCATATGGTCTACTAGTAAAATATTGGTCTTTCAGACCAATCTAATGACCTTATATCACACTATCTTATTTGAACCAGACAAGTAATTTTGTGAATAACTTTTAACTATAATCATTGACCCCAAAAATTTATTTAAAACATAAAAATTAATTAAAATTCATAAACAACATATCCATGCACTTGGTTTAATCATTCTATCATCAAAACATATTCCAATTCATCCTTTTACTGTTGCCTAGGTTTTACGCTATTTACACCATTAGGCTTGTTAGCGACTACCTAACTTGGATGATAAGTTTATCATATCTAAAGGGTGTAACATATCCATACAACTTAATGGTCATGGATTATGTTTTTATATATTCTTATTCCATCCATTTTATTTCCTTGACCAATCCAAATTTTGATAGCTACACTAAATTATTCACAAATAAGCCTGTATCTATGCATTTTCTCTCTTATTTGACTAAATACCACCACTTAGAGGCACCTGAGAGAGTTTAATACATGATCCAATAGTTTATCTAGGCATTGTATACCATTATAGGCTATTTTTAACAAGATATTACACATCGAGTCCTTATTAGGGTTTTAGGGAGATTTAACATAGGTTTTAGTGTTAATAATTACTCATAAAGGACTACCCCTTATATCCAAAACTAATGCCTATAGATATTATTTAGGACCCTTCCCTATCTCGCATTAATATATTAGGTTCCCATGTAGAGGTTACACATGCCAATGGACATCTAAAAGTGATTCTTGGGTCTTTAGCCTCATTCTATGAGCTCAAGAAGGCTTAAAATAATGTTTCTTATAATTTCCTTCAAACCATGGCCTCAAAATTCATGATCACTCTTTAAACAACTTGACTTACCTATATAATTTCTTTCCTTCACACATTCACCTTGAAATTTGATCTTCATGCATCATTAGGCTAGGTAGGGATAAATAATGGTGTATGTGTAGACCAAGACTTAAGGACCTACCTTCAAATACTCACTTTAAAACACTTATGAGTGAATCCACACCTTATTCTCATGCTCACACATCCTTCACAACCTATCACATGCCTAATTTCACTCACTTCATCATGATACCAACTCATACCTTCACCATGTCATGACTAGGCTCAAGTTTCTAATGTACTTGACACTTTGACCTATTCCTTCCATGTCATGATATCAACAAAACATCAAAAAAGTAAATATAAGATATCAAAACACACTCATATCACTGTACCATTCTCTTTCTAATGATAACAATCTTTCACAACCTCATACATATCTAAAACCACATGACCAAGCTTCATATGACTTGACATCTCTCTTAGTGCTCACTGTCACATCACATACCTTTTTTTATTCATTTCAATATGATTCCTTCACATGGCTCACCCTGAAGATATTTATGTCATGACATATCAAATACTACCATCTATCCTTAGTCACCTTTTACATCAACCTTGAGATCAACCTTAACATCAATGACATGTAATTTCATGCAACCACAATACATTAGTTGCCTTCAAATTCTCTCTTGCCTTCAAATTATATCATGACAAAATCCTTTAATGTTAATGTTCTCTTAATTCCACTACCATGCTTAATCACTTGATATACAAAACTTAAACATCAATATCCATTATCTCTTTACATGATGCACCCTTTTGACATCAATGATAATAACATGAAAACAACAAAGACCCATTACCCTACCTTAGTATATAATAAATGGGATTGCGATGGCCAAATGACTATTAATACTAAGCTTAATCAATTACAAGTACATCAAAAAGATAAAATAGTAGTCATACCTTTAAACAAATCTGAACAAAATCCATATATAATTATTAAGGAGATAGAGTCTCCTTATCTTTATGGGGACAATAGTTGGTTTAAGGTGGGGATAGATGAAATACAAACTAGGGTGCACACTATTGAATGCCAAAAGTGAAATCTTGGTAATGTACAATAGGAACAACCATTGGTATTCAAATCAGTTATCACAAAGTCACCCATCAGACATGTTCAAATTGAAGATTGTGTTTCTCTTCAGTACATTCACCAACAAGATCTAAGGTAAAATTTTTGTATAAAAATAGTGAAATTACGATGGATTACATTGAACCTACACCTAAAGTAATTTTACCCTAATATTTGGCATCATCCATAAGTGGTAACTTAGATGCGCACATCCTGAATTAGCCCCGTAGAGATCATGAGTTGTAACCTCTATGTATGGTATATGATGAAAAATTTCAAATACCTAAATATTTTATGACCAAGGATCTTAATCCATTCATATTAAGGTTTGAACACCATATACTAGAGGTGGAACAATGAGTCAGTGCACTTAGCTATACAATAAAAGGAATTATTGTGACATGGTTGGTTATGCACATAAATGAAAACATGCATGGGTAGGATGATAATAAAATATTACATGTAAGGTTTGAGCTACCAACTAGTATTAAAGCAAAATGGCCTTTATTTCAAGGGGGTCAATGTCTCAAACTGCACATACATCAATGTGTGGATATATGGACTTCATAGGGAGTAGAGTCTCGATATTGGGTGTACATATTTAATCATATCCTATCACCTCTTCAAATAGCTTGATACATGAAACAAGAGCATAGAAAGGAAATCAAACATTGGACACAATTTCAATATGATTTTATTCAAAATTTTGTATTTAAAGATGATGATCCCTTAGTATATAATGCCCTACAAAACATCAAATTTTTTATTTGTCACAGATGTGCAAAAAATTTAACAAATATTGTTGAATCATCCTCTCATTAAGAAGTTTCACAGGACTTATATCTCACACTACAAAATTACAAATCCAATCAAAATGAGCATCTCCAGATTCAGTCATGTAATAGAATAAATAATGATCTAACAGAATCCAGTGATAGTGATGGGGATGTCAATTGGAAGGGTTCTTTGAAATACAATGTGAAGAGGAGTCTAAAATAGTAAAAAGTACATAATAGGTAGAATAATATAAATTTCACAATATTTACATTCTATAATGGGAAGGCAAATGAATTTTATAAGATATTATGCCTAGTGTATCAAGCAAAATATAATAGGAACCATTGCAGAAGACTCAAGGAAATATTGGGACAAAAGTGGCCCCTAAGCTTGCAATAATGGGAGATTATTGGGGACAAGAGAAGATCTCCAAATCCCTATAGCTATTAAGATACTACCAAGATGTGTTTCCAATAAAATTTTCATAGGTCAAAGGCATAGATCCATCCTTGGGAGAAACACATATCGAGCTAAAGGAATATGCATGCTCAATTAAAAAATGACCCTATAGGCTCAATCCTAATATGAAAACTAAAGTAAATAATAAACATGATTGAATGTGAGAATCTTGAATTATTTATCTATTTGAAAAGGTAGAATGGGTGAGCCCCATGGTGGTACAACCTAAGAAGACAAAAAATATAGGTGTGTGGGGATTACCATGCACTCAATGATGCCTACATCAATGATCCATTTCCTATCCCTTTTAATGATGAAGTGCTTGAATTTGTGGCTTTACATGAGGTATATTCCTTTATGGATGGTTTTAGTGGGTATCAACAAATTCTAATTGCTATGAAGGATCAAGACAAAACTACATTTGCTACTGAATGGGGGTTATTTGTTTACAAGTTAATGCCATTTGGTTTTAAAAAACACACCTGGTGTATTTTATAGAGATATTGTAAATGAATTTAAAGACTAAATTCATGATTTCCTAGAGGTTTATCTAGATGACTAGTCAATTTTCTCTCTTTTTAAAAATTACTTATCAAATATAAGATTTTTGCTAGAGTGTTGTAGGCCTTTGTGCATTGCCTTAAATTTAAAAAAATATCTATTCTTTATATCTTTTGGTGTTTTGTTGGGTCATGCAGTGTGGAATGATATAATATTGGTTTATTTAGCTAAAATTGTCATTATAATAGGAATACCACCTCCTACAAACTCAATTGAAGTGTGTACCTTTCTAGATCATACCAGATATTATAAGAAGTTCATAAAAGGATATGCAACTATATTGGCATCCATGGAGAAGCTATTGTACAAGGACACCAATTCAAATGGACACCAATATTAAATAACATTTATTGAGTTAAAGTAAAGGTTGGTGACAACACCCATCTTGGTATTTCATGACTGGAAGAAGCCATACCATGTACATGTGGATGCTTCAGGAATTACAGTAAAATAATTTTAGCACAACTAGGTGAGATGGGCTAGCCATCCAATACATTTTTTAAGTAGGAAAATCTTAGTTATGTAAAATAATTACATAACCATCGAGAGAAAAGCACTCACCATGGTGTTTTCATTGTAAAACTTTAGGCATTACTTGCTAGCTACTACTTTTGAGTTCTTCACAGGCCACTAAGCATTACAATACTTGGTCAATAAACCAATTATATGTGGATGGATCTCAAGGTAGTTTATGTTATTTTAGGAATTTTAAATCTAGATCAATGTGAAACTAGGATGGGAGAATGTCAAGCTAGATCATCTCAAATGATTTCACAATGGGGAAGAGCTAGAGGAACTCAAAGATGAATCTCATGATACACATCTAGTTAGAACTGCTATAGTTCTTGAAAACATGGAGGACATCACAAATTTTTTGGAATAAGGAACATTTCCTACATATTATATAGAGAGGGAAAATAAATAGATAGTTACCAGAGCTATACCATATAGCCTTATTAATGGATTCTTGTATATCTAGTAAAGATGATGTATTTCACATGGTAGCTCTAAAAAATGAGCGACCACAACTAATTTAATAAGCTCACCAAGGCATTGTAGGAGGACACTTTGTAGGATACTCCACTACTAAGAAAATACTTTAGAGTGGTTTGTGGTGGTTTAAAATTTTTTAGGATGCGTACAAATTTTCTAAACAATATGACATTTATCAATGAATGGGTAAGCCTAATCATTAAGATGAAATTCCTTTGGTTCTTATGATTTTAGAATAGCATTTTGAACAATGGAGAATTGATTTTATTAGACCTATAACTCCCTCAAGTAAATGAAATCATGTTAGATACATTATCATTATGACTGACTATTTCACAAAATGGGTGTAAGCTATTGCTACTCCAAGTTGTGGTGCAAAGATTGCTTCCAAGTTTTTATATGAAACATTATCATGTGATTCAAATGTTGAGTTAATATGGTAAGTGATAGATGCACACACTTTTTCAATAATACTATTAATACTCTAACAAAATAATTCATGATATCTCACCACAAAAGCACAACTTACCATCTATAGGCCAATGGATGGGCATAAACATCAAATAAAGTTTTGGGTAAGATGTTAACAAAAATTTACAATGTCTAAAGAGATGATTGAGAGGATCATATTCCTACAATTCTATGGGATTATTGTACACATTATAAAAGAGATACTAGGGCTAATACCTTCCAATTAGTATATGTCATTGAGGTAGTAATGCTTATCGAATATATTATACCTAGTTTGTACATTATGATGATTATGAGGCTAGGGGATTATGACTCATTAAGGGCACTGTTGTTGGATTTCACTAATATTAAGGAATAAAAGGTAAGAGCATAGTGGACACAAAAAATTAATAAGCAAATTCAAAAATCATGGCATGATCATAATCTGTGGTCTAAGCAATTCTACTCAGACTAAATTGTATTGTTTTATGAGACTAGATTTAAAGCATTCCAAGGAAAGTTGTGCATATGATGGAAAGGACCCTACATCATTCATCAAGTATCACCATAGGGTACCATAGTGATGAAATATTTATAGGGAACCATATTACCAGGGAAAATAAATGGGTGTAGGCTTAAGCCATTTCATAGTTAATCTCTATCATGTTACTAAACAAATGTGGGTACTAAGTAGCACCATGTGGTTAGGATTTTATTTAATGTTGTTTGTTTTCTATTTTTTTTCATAGGATAGAATGTTTTTTAGTGTTGTCATTACTTTATAACCCATCATAACCATCGAAACCAGTTATCATCATAATATGTGACAACCTTACTAAGGCATCTCACCAAGGATAGTTGGCCACAACTACACCAAGCTTTGTTATTAAGTTTGGGAAGGCAGTAAAAAGATGGGTACAAAAGATGGAAGGCCAATAATCAGGTCAGATCATTAATGACATGGATTCTCAAAATATTATAGTAGTTTCAAAGTATATTTGATAATAAAATGACAAATGGATGAATAAAATGAATTGATTAAGTAAAGGGACATTGACTAATTGATAATAACTACCCAAAACTAAATCAAATATCTTAGGCACCAAACATCCCTATCAAGATAATTTATAACATCTAATATTAATTTTAAAGAGAACATTTGTGTGCATGAAGTCAATACATTAAAAGGAGGTGGTGACATGAACTTGGGCATAAAATAGCTATAAAAGAAAAGGATATAGACAATGATCAGTCATTACATCCTCTAGCTAACAAGATTTATGTAATTGGACTCTCAACTATCTATTTACAAAAAAAAATTTGCACCAAAGTGCAATTTCTTGGAGTAATCATCATCTTCACTCATTCATCTATATATGGATATAGTTCAACTATTTATGCCACTATCCAATGCTCAAGAGGAAATGGGAATAGGTCTAGGGTTTAGAAAATGAAATATAATGATCTAGAACCATTCAATTTTATCAATGGGTAAAAATCTACTCTATTTTCTCAAGAAACCTAAGGAGCATCACAACTAGGAACTTTAACACTACAACATCCATAATGAGTCTCTTACATAGAAATATTACTCAAGTTATCTACATTCAGGTAGTTAGATGAAGTACTGATGTCATTGCTAAGTTGATACAACCTGGGAGTGATCCATTTAACTCAAGATAAATTATCATTTGTATTAATGTGCACTAAATATCAAAATAAACTAGCCTAACCAATCTTGGCAAATCTATAATGCCATACAAGTCTACAAGGCCACCACTTCATTCATATATCAGAGATTAATACACCATTAGGCAAGGAAGAGGAGCTCCTATTGATTCAATCATGGATGCTTCACTATGCATCATGGTCCAGTGTATTACTAAATGATTTTGGAAAACCAAACATCATGAAAAGCAAACAACAAGAGCCATTATTAACTTTGGCATTGCCTATCGAATGATGAAGCTACATGAGGATTTTAATTGGCCTAAATTTTTGGTAGCTGAGCTTATCACAAATATTGAAAAGGTACTTACAGGAACTATGTAGACCTTTTAATATCAAATTTTAGTTTTTTTGTTGTGTTTCACTCAGTAGAAGTCTTCATTAGGGCTAGTAAATGTAACTATCAATTTTTGGCCTAGTAATGCCTTTACAAGCATTACATGGACCAAAACTAGTCAATATTATGAATAATTGGGGTTATTCAATGCATGGTAGCTAGAATCCCTAGCATTATTAAATCACATCCCATGATTCCTAGGGATTTCATGTAGTATCTAATTCAACATGCATTCATTACCAAACTACATAATGGTATACAGATCAAGGTACATGAGTTGGCTACCCCAACTATCACCCTAATGACATTCTTCATTTCAATGGTTAAAGCAAATATGAGGTCTACCAATAAAAAACCCTAGCTATAAGTTTCATACATCCATTGAAATTTATCCCTCTATAGTCTTGACAATAATAGGTAGATTAAGTCATGTAGTATCTAATTCAACATGCATTCATTACCAAACTACACAATGGTATACAAATCAAGGTACACGAGTTGGCTACCCCAACTATCACCTAATGACATTCTTCATTTTAATGGTTAAATCAAATATGAGGTCTACCAATAAAAAACCCTAACTATAAGTTTCATACATCCATTGAAAGTTATCCCTCTATAGTCTTGACAATAATAGGTAGAGTAAGTACCTCCATAATAACCCATATAATTGGCACAACCACAATCTCTAGCACACCAAGAAAAAGGAAATAAGAAAGCACCTATGTGTAGAGCATCACCACCTCCACCAAAGAAAATAACCCAAAAAGTGAATTCATGGTTCGAGCATCCCATGGTTCCATGAATAGTGGATGAGTACAACCTACCTAAGTTAGGGGTAGAGGAAAAAGAAGTAATCCAATCAATGCTAGAAGACATCGACACCGAGGTGTATGAAGCAGGGGAAGAGGAGTTCTTCTTTTATAAATCAGTGTGCATTTTCCAAGTGTGAAATCAGGTAAGGCAAGACCTTTTTTTTTATATCACTCAACTAGATGCTTCTATCTTTGTTGACATTATAGGATAGGAATCAACTCGATAGAAGTTGGAAGTAGAATTATTTTCAATAGAACCAGCCATGAGATCATCCATTGCACATGGCATATAATTATCTACAAAATATATCCCCACAAAAATCTTGTTTAGGCAACCATGTACACATACAACTATGAATACCTCACAAAAAGTATAGGAAAGGATGGTCTCTTTTGACACACCTTTAAAAAAAAGTAGTGCACAATGAACTCAACAACCTCAAGACTAGGGGGCAAAGAAATAAAAACACACACTCAAGCCTCAAACCAAATCCAAGATAAAGAAGTTGGTATAAAAGATCAATTGGGAAAATAAAAATCATCTAAGAAAATTGAATCTAATGAGGGAATTAAAGGAGAAGAGGAACCCATGGATACATCTGTACTTGGGGAAGATGAGGAACAACAAATTGCATAGGGAAAACTTGATCCTTAGGTGAGATAACAAGAACAAAGCACTAAGTAATCATAAGAACAAACATCTATTCCATAATCAACACTATAGGAAGATGCATACAGTTTATATCAAAAACATCAAGACATATCCAGGAAGCAAGCCAAAGAAGTTGAATCTAGAAAGAAGAAAGCTAGGGAAGTTGAAGTTATTTTCAAGAAGGATGAATAAGCATAGGAAAATAAAAAATAATAATAATTACAAAGGCAATAATAATGCACTTATGTTGTAAAGAAGAAATAGTAGGAGCAAGAAGCTAAATTTAAAGCCAAAGCTAAAGCTAAAGCTCAAGATGAAACTAAAGTCAAAGCCAAGGCTAAGGTTGAAGCAAAAGCTAAATCCAAGGCTAACACAAAGGCTAAAGCCAAATCCCAAGTTAAATATTAATCTAAGGCTGAAGAGGAAACTAAATATAATAATAAGGCCAAGGTGGAAGCAACAACTAAAGCTAAGGAGCCCAAAGATGCACAATTCCAAGTAGAGGTATCATTCACTAGTCACACTAAGGGTGCTACAGAAGCAGTGCAGATCCCTAGTCAATGGCTATGGGATGTCTCAACTACATCCACATGGTAGACTACTTTATTAATTCCACTTGCTCATTTTACACCTACTCTTATGACATCTATGACTACATCATGACACTTGACACTACTATGATGGAACCATCATTAGACATAATGCAACTATCACTCTCTAAACAAATTGAAAGAGTATCCATTTTATAAGAATCCATTATGTAGAGGGATTAAAATTTGGATCAATAAATCCTAAGGCTATAGGATGAAAATTTTGAAGTAGAGGAGAGGATGATAAATGCAAGGCAGTTGATCAATAATACCTTTCCCACCTTAATTATGCAAGTACTAGGTGATAATGTTATGTCAAAAGATAAACAATTCACAACACTATTAATAGAATTTATAAAGAGATGGGAAGTTATGCATAAAGTTTTGACATTGTGCACACAAGGAAACTACCTCAAGTTAAAAATAGATACTATGTGACAAATCCTATAGGAATATGAGTAGGTCCTGGAAAATTCTATAACACAACTTAAGAAGCTATCCCAGGATATGCTAAACTAGAGAAAATATTTGAATCAATCCCTAGCCATTGTGCACCCTGAATTTTATACTGTTGATAAAAATAAATCCATGTTGGAGGATCAAATGAAAACTGGAAAGAAAATTAATGACATACTCAAACAAATATTGGATTCTTAATATGTTGTTGCACATAAGTTATAAGTATGGAATCATGAAATAATGTGCAACACTTTTACAACCATTTAAGCCTAGAGAATAATAGATAGATTGTACAACATTGTCTTGAACATTTATTAAAAACAATCTAATGACAATGCATTGCTTACAATCATATAATACGAAGACTTGAAAAACATGATGATGATTTAGGTACCATTGAAAAATCTAGTTTCAATGGTACACAAAGTACTTACTAACTGAAAAATGCTTAAGAAAGATGTAACTCAAGTGAATTCAACCATTACATAGATAAAAAATGAGCCCCATTTCATTCCTCCATAATAAATTATGTAAATCATATAGGATATGGAGATAAATGCATAGACACAATCTTCATAGACACCTTTAGAATTGGATACATCAAGAGCCACTTGGCTAGCTATAGACACTCAAAAATTGCATAGTCTTAAATGTCAAAGCACCTGGAACCCTTACCTGACCTTCAAGCTAGTTGAACACCTAGTTGACTTAGCCCATCTATTAATTTAATAAATTTTTGATTCACCTCATTTTAATCTATTTTCCTCTAGGACCTCGATCATTGATGGTTAACCTAACCATCAATGGTTAGCCTAACTGTCGATGGTCAAGTCTTCAAGCCTTCCTTAAAGCATTACTAGTTGTATGAGATAAGCATGGACTCATTTAGAAACTTATATTTTGTGTTGCAAACCAGATTTATAACATCATAATTAGCAACCTTTTCCTTTATCCAATTAGTAACTTCCTCCACGTTTATTAACTTAATCCTATAAAAAAATAGAGGTAGGAAGTGAAAAGGATCCTAAAATCTAGAAATCTAGCAATCTATAGCCAAGCTATCATGCATATATGTATCTAGTGTCCCTTCAGAAACAAAGTAGCATCAATGAAAAAACAAACCTATATTTAAATTACTTTTAAATGCCAAAGTACTCTCACTCTAGCCAAATTGTCTTAGCCTTCCACCATCTGGACACAAGTATCTCTTACTTGTTTTCTCTGATTTATATTCTATTTCTAACCTCCCTGTCCTATCAGGCCCATCAATATATTATTATCCATTCCCCCTAATCCATAACAAACCTCTATTTGCCCAGTTACCCAATTTTCAATCCTTTTTTTGAAAATTTCTAGAATCACACAGGTAACCACTGATGATTAGCTTAACTGTAGATGGTCACCTCAACTGTCAATGGTTACCCAACCATTGATGGTTAGCCCAACCACCAACGGTTCACCCAATTACTAATGGTCATTGTGGAAAAAAATAACAATTTATTTTCACTCCCTTGACCCCAACCAAACCCTATTTTTTGTGTTCTTGTCTATTTATAGAGCCTTCCTAGATTTTATGAACTTGACCCCAACTATCTTAACACAAGTATTGACCCATTTTTTCTACATTTAATCATTTTCTTAAACAAACAATTTCATTTCATTTCATCTTACATGCATTTACTTTTCAGTTATTAAATGCAAGTATTATTTATTTTATTTATATCAACTTAACTATTATAAATAGTGGATTGACAATATCCTAGCAAGCTCTCACTTCTTGGATCTAGCTCACACTAAGTAGTCCACTCAACCATCCATATAACAAACTCCTTTTCTAGTGTCTTTCTTACCTGTAGGTTATTCCTTCCAAGCCAAAGAGGAGTTTTCACCATTGTCTAGATCACACATGTAATTTTACTAGGTATTCTTATACACATCCTATTACTAATTCATTACTTGCTTCCACATTAAGAAATGAGAAAAAATTAACTGAAACATTTTGGCATGCTCAGTGGCACCCAACATCCCTTTTCTACCTTTATTCTATACTCATCCAACAAAATCTAAATTTATTTTGGGATTAAAATAAACCCTTTACATACATTGATTGCTTTCTTGTTTTAGTTCATCTACTAACTTAAAATTAAAGTAATTGATCATAGTTTTCACTTGTTATCACACATGTTTTCCAAACCATATAATCAATTAACACATCAAACAAACCTAAGATAAGGACCGACTAGGATTTCATCACCTAACGGTAAACATTACCCTTTTTTGATAATCCTACTTATGGTCATCACCCAAAAATAGTTGAGGAATCATTTCTCTTTTTTTCCTCTTATGGTCATCACCCAAAAATAGTTGAGGAATCAAACTAATCAACCATCACCTTCTTCCTCATCATCCATGGAGTATACTTCTAATGCTAAGGGTTCTCATTTTTCTCCTCCTACTGGACCACCAATTATTGTAGAGGTTGATGTGGATTTTTCTACCTTCCTCAATAACAACTCTATAACCCTTATGTATTACATTAACACTTTACCTAACTATACCTCCCTTGCTTCGATTACTCCTACAGACCTACCTTATGGTATGCCTAACCATATTCTAGTAGGTACCATCTCAACCCAACCCATGATCACCCAATCCTCTTCTTCTTCTAATATCCCATCTACTACCACTCCCCAAACTCCATCCAACATCCCAACCCATAACCAAACACCTACTACCCCAACCAATACCTCTAATGTGGGATCAACATTACTTCTTGTCACCTATACTCTGTTTACCATAGGGGTATCTTCTACCCCTATTTATACCATACCCCTTAGTAAAACCAACCCACCAATTTCTATAGACACCTAAAACTAGCCATCGATAACCCCCAATCAAGGTTTTGGCCAATTTTCACCTAAAAGGCACAATTTAGTCTAAAAACACTAAAGCACATTAAAATATTTGAAACTAACATATTCAAATGCCAATTTTGGCTAGGGTATCATTAAATTTGGTAATGCAATTTATGGGCTAGCTAACTTTGATCAGATCATTCCATGTCAAAATGCCAATTTTGCACCCAGTTGCTCTAGATTGCTCTTTCCTATCAAATCTCCTACACAAGACATGTGCCTTTGTTATTTTATATTGACAACATCCTAAGTGGAATAACGGATCCACCATATCTAACATTTCCTTCCAATGGCAATCTAGTCAAATTTTAGACCAATAATAAGGCATTCTGATCAATTTGAGTAGTTTTTGCACAAAGTGTTTAATCATGCTTAAGAGCTAATTAAACCAGATTAGAACCTAATCAAGAAATCCATGGAAACTTGTTGAATAATTTTTTTTGGAAATGAATATTGAATATCTACATCATCAGGTGACCTCATTTCTTGGTAAGACATCCCTAGGCCATAAATGCCACAAATATTAGGATTCATGCCCTCCATGCCTCATCAATGCCTTCCATGATGCACTCCATGCCTCTTAATTTCCCCTTCCTCTAGTGCCATGATGAGGATAATTATAAACTTAATTCCAAAAAAATTAATTAATCCTCAACCACACATCTCAATCTTAGGATGGACGGTTTAAGTTGATTTTGATCAATCTCAAAAATCTATAAATAGAGAGGCCATGAACATCATTTCAAGGACATGATTATGCAAAGTTATAATATAGAATTGATTACAAAGATTCATGCAGTTAGTGTTACCATGCCAAATTTATTCCAAGCTAAGCCAAGTCACAAGCCAAAGGTGCCAAGGAGAGACAGAGGTAGCCAAGCTTTCATTGTTAAAGACGTCATGAGCACAAGCTAAGCAACCCACTATAAAGACATTTGGAGCATCCAAGGAAGGTGAAGGAATTCTTGTGTTTTTTCTTACTTTTTAGTTGTGTTTTGCATTTGTTTTTGTTACTAAGCTCACCCTAGTAACTAGGCATGAAGGTGTTATCTTAGAGTGTTCTTTGTCAATTTGTTTTGTGCATTTTGTAACTAACACCATACTAATCTCCTCTTCTTAGTCAAATTCTTAGTTTACATATGGCACGCCCGATTGGACAAGACACATCCCACACATGAAAAAGATCATTTCTTAGCTTTAAAATCTTAATTTAGATCATTAAAACTCTTGCAAATTAATTTTCTAACTTTTGTTTTTCCATTTTTCTTTATCACGAGTTTACATAGTAACTGACGTCGGTTGGTAAAACCATCATCAGTTGGATAGACGTTGTTGGTCACTATTGGTATAACCAATGTTGGTTATATTACCATCATTAGTTATAAGTGTAACCATCATCGATTATATAACTGACATCGGTCACTGTGTTTATTAAAATACAAACTCTAGCGCTCTTTTTTTAAAGTTCATTATTTCAAACCCAAAATAGATTTAAGGCTAAAGGACATGCTAGCATTCTTGTTGTAGAACCAAGCTTGATATTTACTAAAAATATGTTTAAATCACCTTTTGCATGCTTAAAAATGAATTAGGAACATTATTTTAGTGCTTAAAGTAACATCTAAGGTGTTTAAATAAGTGTTTTTAGCATTAGTTTTCAAAGTTACAACTAAGACCAAGGGGTCAAATGAACACCACCTCATTTTTATTTGGGCTTAAAAATGAACTCATATTTCCAATCTTTTTGTCTTCAATAGTTGCTTGATCTAATTTTTTTTGGCAAAAAGAGGGGTGTTGTGTGTATGTTCTTCCATTTATCCCCTTTAGGGAACCCTTGGAATCAAAATCACCATTCCTATTGCAAGTATCCTAGTCCAAGGCTTAGAAAGAAAGTCATATAAATCACTCCCTAAAAACTTGTCAAAGTTTGGGTAACCTTGAAAATAACCCTAAAGTCTTTCTATTTTCATGTTTTTTTTATTTTTATACAAACTTGGCTTGTGAGGGGGACTTCATCACCTCCTACAATTTATTTAAGGAAGATTTGACTCAAGGTTTTACCTCCCAGCATTGACTTCATTTGGCTCCTAATTAGATTTGCACATGGGACATAGTGGCACTTTGGACATCACACTACACTGAGCGAACAACAGGATGTAGTGGTTACAAAAAATACTAGACCTTTTGTAACAAGCCAAGTGATATGGACCCAAAACATGTGTTTTTATTTTGCATTATTTATCATGAAAGTCATTTTTCAATTGATTCCCCTAGAGCATTTATAAACTTGTTAGATCTTAGACAAATCCCCAGTTATCATGGAAGTATTATTTGTGCAAGGTGCACCTCAAGGTCCATGTTGCAGTACTATCATTTGATAGAAGGGGGTGTAAAAAACCTACTATGTAATTCACATTTAATTTTGGATGAACACTTAAAATCCTCTTAGATGATGTATATAGATGAATTCCAAAAATACCAATCAGCGTTGTCAATTTAAAGTCTAGGAGTGATTAATCCGTTGAGTTTTGTCCTAGATTAAAGTCTTGTTTAAAGTCAAAACTTGGTGTAAAAAAATGATACAAGCCAAAACACATGGCCCTCATTTTCCTTTGAATAAAGAGGTGTTATGCTTCCCATGTGAGATCATCAATTTGCCTTGTTCAAAGTTCATCAAAATCTTGGGATTCATATCATCCACTTTGGCATAGTTATGCTACCCAATTGAGTCTAGACCTTTACCAAAGTTGTTTAAGTCCATCACTTATAATCTAAATTCAAAATTTCACCTTTATTAAGTTCATAGGGTTGATGTGTTAAATGTATTTTCCATTTTCACTAAACTTGAGGGAACTTAGGTTTAATTTCTAATGTGGGTTGAAGGTTGTTTAAGACTCATAATCATTATTATCACTTGATAAACTTAAGCCATTTTGTGCTAAACACTTGCACTTTGAGTCTATACACCATAAAAAAATTTGAGTCAAGAAAAGTAGTGTTATGTTGTCAAAATTGTGGGAAACTATCTTTGCCTTAGAGAGTTTTTTGAAACAAACTTTTTTGTCACACCTTTTGGGTAGTGTAGCATCATTACGATGCCCAAAACATTTCAAATATTATTTTATAGACCCTGTTGCATAGATTTCAAATTTATTCCTATATTTCTAGACTAATTCAAGTGTACTTTTTTAATCTTTTGTCTAACATATTTATATTTTTCACTTTTGTCTAGCTTATTTTTCAAACGAACCAAGTTTTATACCATTATTTGTGAGAAAATAAACTATCTCTAAAGTGCCTTTTATTTCATACCTTATACCTAGTTGATCAAGTTCATGTCCAAGAATCAAATGCCTAGTGTTTGTTATAAGTGTTTTAAATCCATTAGATTAAAACTTTCATTTATTTTAAAGTCTATATTTTGACGTCATTTGGCCAAGAGTCCTAGCACATGCCTTGTTTGAGTATAGCTTTTGACGTCGTGTTTGGCCAAAAGACCTAACAACTTTTAAATTCCTAGATTAGACTAATTTGAAACAATTCAACCTTAGAGTTGGCATTTCAATTTTTGATCCATTTACTTGATTATATTTATGTGAAAATTGAAATGTTAGATACTTCATGCTAGCTTATTTCTTCACAAATATTTGCATAAACCTTTTGATCCTTTTGATGAATATAGACCAAGTTGAAACATCATCTATTTTAGATATTTTCTTTTTTAGAGTTTGGATAACTCTCTGACCTTTTATCACAAATCATTGACTATGGATCCCAACATGTATTCCTACACTTGTAGTAAACTCATGTACAATCTAGGGATTAGTAATGTAGTTACACAGGAATAAATAAAGCAAAACCCCTACACAAATAATATTGCTTATGAGATGGATTATCATCCCTCTTATAATACTTAGTTAGGGGCACAACTCTAAGATTCATTAACTAATTATTTGGTTAATACACCACCCTATCTAGAATAAGACCAAGAATAAACCACATAATACCTAACTACAATACCCACAGTAGATGAGCCAGTTATTCAATAATCATATTTTACTAATAAGGATTCCACGTATGATCCATTTTTATTTGAGCAACATTTGTTAGAGAACAATGACAAGATTTTGGTTAGAGCCATAAAAGTAGGGGCCAAATTTCCAACAATTTTCCCCATGAGAATTTACCAAGCCTAGTAAGAGTGCCCCACAATATCAATTATGATCAATAAGCTTCTTCTAATAATCCTATGGCTCTAGTCCAAACAATGTGTCAAGACCCTAATATTTCTAATCGAGGCAAAAAACATCATGGAAGACCAATTTAACCAAATACAGACAACATATCAAACCTACCTAAATCTAGCACATAATTTCAATCAGATGAACAGGATGAGAAAACCTCTTATTGACTTAGTCATTCAACAAGAGTGTTGATAGAGTTAACTGGATAAGAGAATTTGAGTTTTGACCCATTCATGCAAACCAATTTGATAGATAACTTGATGCATATGCCCATTATTAAAGAAGTGTCTTCAGCCTCTATTCAGAATAATGAGAAAAATATAGTGGACAATGTGCAAACAATATCCAATCCTGATAAAAGTGGTACTAACACACAAATAACTAGCCAACAACATGTGCCTATAGTTAATTCCATGATTGGATCATCATACTAGGGAGTATGAGTTTCTACATCCCAACCTCAATTGGCTGCTTCCTCAAGTGTACAACCTATCAGATTAGGTATTCAAACAATGGCCAATATCACACCTCAATGATATAATATGATGAATCCTACTCCTCAACAAGTAACGAGTAGTATTCCAAAACATCAAGCATAATATAGTGTACCAATACAATAAAGGAAAAATACATGACCGCCTCAGTCAAGGGAAACTAATGTTCCACCTCGCTAGGTAATGACAAACATACCTCTTTAGTCATAGACTAATATGCCAATCCAAAACCAAGTAATGACTAGTCAACAACATGCAAATATTGGTCAATGATAAATATTGAATCTATAACCTATTTTCACTTCTCCATAGGGATTCATGAAATAAGGAGGATCTCATGTTTCTCAAGTACCTACTAGATAACCATTGGTTCAAAATGTGCCACAAATTTAGAGACATGGTCTTAGTCCACAAGTTCCCACTCAATAACAAGGTTCATTGGTCAACAGCATGTCCCTTTTTAACCACAATAGGCATAGTATAGTTATATCCCTCCATCCCAACCACAAAATCCTCTAAGTCAAACCTTTATTGCCAACCCAAACTAGAATATCACACAACCAAATATATAATTTCAAGTACATCATAATCCATATATCCATATTCTTGGTCCATTCCCCAACCAGATCAATATACCCCAATAGGTATCTCCATCATACCCTGGTCAAAGTGTCCCACTTGTGACCTCCCAACCATCTACCCAAACCAATATTCTCCCTCAAACCAATGTTCCTTCCAGTTTCCTATCCAAAGAATTGTAATAGATGAAGGATGTGATTGCTACCATTCAGGTTGAGAAATAGACTAAAAATTTCAAATTAGATGATGTGTGTTCTTATCCATTCAACATGGAGTATTTTCAGATACCATTTCCTCCAAGATATGAACCACCAAAATTTGATAAATACAAAGGGAAAGGTGACCCTAAGGCCCATTTAACTGAATTATTTTTTGCATGTCAACTAGTGGCATATAGCGACATATACCTTTTGTTGTTGGTTCCAAGGAGCTTGGATGGACAAGCCTTATAGTGGTATTTAAAATTTCATAAAAATTTAGTAACGGATTTTGATGATATTTCTGATAAGTTTATGCAACACTTTTCCTATAATCTCAAGCATGAGATTTCATTAGTGGAATTAACATAAGTAAAGCAAAAATTTGGTGAGAGTTTTTCAAGTTATCTCAGTGAAGGGGAGCCCTTGCAAGCTATTTCACCCATAGTTTACTAGATAAATAATTAGCCACTATGTTTACTAAAAAATTTCATAGTGAGATAGCTTATCATCTAGAACTACAATGCGCACATACTTTCAAAGAGATCATTGATAAAGGTTGGTTGATTGAATGGGTGCTCATCAAAAAAGGAGTCATCAAGTTTAATTCAACTAATTATAATAAAATTACTAATTATATAAATGGCCAACATCAACAATCCATTCAAGTGCAAGCATTGCAAATGACACAAGACAATAACGAAGAAAGACTGAAGCAATTCAGCTGTAATAGGAATGTTGTGGAAAATAGAGTATTGAATCCCATCATGTTTAAATGGTGAAAACATCATCTACACCACCTTTTCATCTTACTCCTACCCAAAAACCTTTCCAACTAATGCCACAAGCACAACAACCAAGACCTACACAATAAATACAACAACCTTTACCATTACAAACCCCTCTTCCTAAGAAAATCATGCCTACACATCATGTCTTTAATGAACTAGGAGAACCTATTGAGTTTGTATTTCATAAGCTTGATACTACTAATCTGATTAGTTGGCCTATACCAAAGCATTATCCACAAGACTTCCTTATCCTGATTGGTATCATGAAAATGAGATCTATGACTATGATCGGGTCAACAGGGATAATCTATGAAGATGTGTCCAAATCAATCATTTAATGAAGAACATGTTGGAGAAAGGGGAGATAACATTGGATAATGGTACTTCCATTTCCAATAAAACTCGTTAGATTTATCAAAATCCCTTTTTCTGACATAATAATTAGCAACAACAAAATAATCAACAATAACAACAACAACCAGTGTAGTAGCAAAATCAATAGTATCAAAATCAAAGGCTGAACCAATAGAATGAATAAAATAAACAATAAAAACCACAATGATAGAATAATGGATAAAAACAAGGTTAGAATGGCAACAACCAACAAACTTACCATGTAGTTGCACATTACTATAATAGGGTTGTAGGTCATATTGTAAGGGGTAGTGTTAATACCATCTCCATTAATCCTAAACCAAGCACTAATTAGCCTAGACTATTGCTAGACAATAACATTCATCAAAATTACATGGATAATATTTATTTAACTTGGGAGTGCATACAGGAAAACAACAAACTAGGACTTCCCCTTTTGGACCTTATATCGACAACTCATTCTTGCCATGTGACCACATACGAGTGCAGTAGTAACTGAGACTTGTCCTATCTAGTCCCACACCATTCCCAACATTTGTTAGCAATAATGGTCCAATATTTAATATTGATTTTGTAATCACAACTCATAGGTCAAAGATTACTATCATAGGCCCATAACCATCTACCACTTTACTTTTTATCCAACTGACTATTCAGCCTTAGAATAAACCATTCAATACTGACCAAGACAAAAAGTTTGATATTTTGGAACAATTGTAGAAGACATCAACACAAATTTTATTTTAGATTTGTTACAAATGTCATTAATCCACAAAAACATATTGAATGAGTTTTTAACCCAATCCACTATTGCTAGTGACATATCCCCTGATAAATTTCAATCTTTGGTTGGACATCTAGCTATAGCCTAATAAGTTACATTCAACCAAAGCGATATGTATTTCCTTGGCCCACTCCATAATAACCCATTATATATAGAAGTTTATATAAAGTTACATAAAGTGAAACATGTCCTTATAGACAATAGATTAGGCCTCAACATAGTGTCTCTAAATTTCATCAAGCTTCTTGGGTACATAATTGCAGATCTCCAACCAGAAATGATAACCATCAAAGCATAAGATAATCAGGAAAGAGAATCATAAGGCACCATTAGTTTGTTGGTTATCATTGGGCCTTTGACCCATGATACACTTTACCACGTGATTGGTCTTGAGTTGTCATACAATATGCTTCTAGGTAGGCCTTGGTTACATGAGATTTATGTAGTCTTGTTAACATTGCACCAATGTATCAAGTTTTCCCATTCAGGGATGGAAGTGAATATTCCATGAGATTTACACCCAGATGAACATTGAAAACATCTTGTGGACAAATTTCAAAGCTACAATTATCATTACGGCATGAATCCAAGTTCCAAGTAGGATAAAAGAAATGCAATACTTATTAATCATTCACTGGATAATTATATAGATCCTAATACCTTGGATTCCCTTTCGCACATGCCACCTTCTAAAGCTTCTAATCATTTCACCATTTCATATAATGGACTGGGAGAGTATGTGACCCATGATACATTTCATATTGCCAATCTTCCTTAGAATCTAAAAACCTTTAGGTGACCTAAATTCACCCCACATATGCATTGGCAATAACATAATAAAGATAAGGAACCTATCCCATTTGTACCAACATCTGGCCTAGAACCCAACCATCTTGAAGGGGATGAATCATGGTTATACGATGACAACCAAGCTTATTGTTATAAAAGTGAAAATTATCCTATTCCTAATAGGATCATGGATCATCACAATTATGAAAGAAGAGGCATCAGACCAAATCAGTGAGGAACCATCGAGCCAATTTCCATGACTAAGTATGAAAGACCTTATGGACTTAGATTTAAACCATTTGGGGGTGACCCCACATATCTTATTCAAACTCCATCACCAATGACTAGTGATGATGATGTCGACAGTGAAGTAGATTTCAATCATAGCCTCACCTTTGATGACCTATCTGAAACCAACCTGTTTGATCAAAATTCCATTTATACCCTTACCCTTGTCATTCATCTCAACCTATTGCCATTATATTATCCCCAATTGATAGATTGGGACCAACAAGAATCCAATCTACCAATTCATTAGTTCTAAAATGATGAGGCATTATGTGACTTCTTAGGCCTTAGAGACAATGTTCTGTTGGATGATCACAAGTCAAGATTCTCAATTACATTGGATCCTGCAACCTCTTTTAGAGAGCAGGTGAACACCTTTAGACAAAAACAAATAAGTAAAACATTGAGGTCAAAAAGTGAAAACCTCTTTGAGACACTTTTTTACCAAGAAAAAAGTAAAGATAAAGGCCAGTCTAGTGGTGAAAACATGTTTTAGGTGCCATTAGATGGGGATGTTTATTCTTCTTCAAATTTAGACTAGGAGACCACCAACGTTGAACTTACCTATGGATCCAAGTTTAGTTTTGCACAATAACAAGTATTTGATCAATTTTTTCAAGAATTTATGACTATTTTTGTCACATGGCTAGATCTCCCATTAGGGGACTCAGATTCATCATGCCTAGGAGAAGTTGAAGAGTAAGTCCTAGCAGAGGACCCTGACATAGTCCAATAGTTCAAGTTGTTGCCTACTATCCTAGAAGATAGTTCAACCCTTATAGTCAAAGATACAATAGAGATAAACATCAGGACTCCATCAGATCCAAAATGGATAAAATTAGGCACATCCCTCACTGAGGAGGAGTATGAAGTTTTTACATCTCATTGAGATAATTTGTATATATCTTTGCATGGGCTTATTCTAACATACTAGGTTTAGACCCTGCCTTGGTTCTGCACCACCTTGTGGTTAATCCTAACATCAAATTGGCAAAACAAAAGCTATGTAAGATGCATCCTCACATTGTTATATTGGTAAATAAAGAGTTGGAAAAACTCTTAGAAGTAGTATGTATCTGATCCATTAACTACTCAGAATGGATCTCTAATGTGGTACCTATTAGTAAAAAGCCTAAAGGGATCAAAATTTGTACTAATTTTTAAGACATCAACAAATCTTGTCCTAAAAATGATTTTCTCTTTCCTAATATTGACATGATCATTGACTCCATGGTAGGTTATGAAATGATTTCACTCATGGATGGATTTTCAGGATACAACCATATCAGAATAACACCAAAAGACCAACATAAAACAACATTCACCACTCTATGGGGAAAATTTTATTATCAGGTAATGCAATTTGGCCTTAAGAATGTTGGAGCTACATATCAAAGGGACATAAATATCATATTTCATGATATGATGCATGATATTGTTGAAGACTATGTCGATGACATATTAGGAAAATCCAAAACCAAGGCTAACCATCTAGCAGTGCTACGTAAGATATTTGAAAGATTACAGGAGTATAAAGTTAGACTCAATCCAAAGAAATGTGTGTTTGATGTAACCTCAATAAAATTACTTGGTTTCATCATGTCTCATAGAGGTATTGAAGTCAACTCAACTAAAGTCCATGCTATAACCAAGATACCGCCACCAACTAATTTAAAGTAACTCCATAGTTTATAGGGTAATATCCAATCAATATGACACTTGATCTCTCAGTTAGCAAGTAAGTTCCATCCATTTACACATATTTCAAATAAGTAAGTAGCATTTCACTAGGATGATCTCTAACAAACAACTTTTCAATAACTTAAAGACTATCTTATTAATCTACCTCTTTTATTACCTCCTATGCCAAGAAAGCCATTCTTGTTATACCTATTAGCTACCACTAATGCTCTGGGGGTACTCTTAGATCAACATGATGACAATGGAAAAGAATATGATGTATACTACCTAAGTCATACCTTGGTCACATATGAACATAACTATGCACCTATTAAAAAATCTTGTCTGGCCATGGTCTTCATAGCTCAAAAACTGCACCATTATATGTTGAATAATAAGACCATGGTCATTTCAAAAGTAGATCTAATTAAGTATATACTATTTGAAACAACTCTATAAGGTAGAATGGATAAATGGATCATGCTTCTTAGTGAGTTTGACATAGAGTATGTCAATCAAAAGGAAATCAAGGGACAAGTTTTTGTAGATCAATTTGCTAAAGCACCTCTCACAAACACAAAACCACTCACGTTTCAATTTCTTGATAAATCCATAATGATATTCATTGACACACCCCTTGAGTATTAGCCCTTAAATATGTATTTGATGGTTCATTTACTACACATGGATCAAGGGAAAGCCTATGGTTTATTACACCATAAGGGGATCTACTCCCTAAATTATTTAGAATCAACTTTCTTTGTATAAACAACCTGGCCGAGTATGAAGTACTTATTTTAGGACTTCAATAGGTAGTGCATTAGAACATATCTCATCTCCAAGTATATGGTGATTCTCAATTAATCATCAATTAGGTCACAAATCATTAATAGACCAAAGATGATAAGTTGGTTCCATATAAAGCCATGGTCAACACTCTTAAGCAACAAATTGCTTACATTCAGTTTAAGCACATACCAAGGGCTAGTAATATAACTAAAAATGCTATAGCTACTATTGGCTCTCTGATTTGACAAATAGATAAAGCTAAAGAGTATCAGTTCTTCATCAAGAATTTGTTAACACCAGCTCATGAACCTTCAACCGTTGTAATGATTTATGATATTGTTGGTCCTAATTCTATCTGGTACTCAAAACTTTATAAATATCTTCATGACTAAGTTCTAACACCTAACCCATCTCAAAATCAAACCAAAGCCTTCATTCATCATTACACTCATTATACTCTACTTGGATCCACCCTTTACCATCACAATTTTGATGGAACTCTACTTCATTGTTTAACTTCAACATATTCTATGCTAGCATTAAAGGAAGTTCATAAAGGATTATATGGAGATCATTCTAATGGGGTAGTCCTATCCAAAAATATTATGTACTAGTTTTTATTGGCCTACAATGAATGCAGATGCTAATACATATGTAAAGAAGTGTGACAAATGTTAATGGCATACTAATCTGATTCATGCCCCATCCAAAACTCTAAAACTAATGTTGACACCATGGCCATTTTTTACATGAGGACTTGACCTCATTGGGAATATCAACTCCACTTCATCTAATGGTTGTAAACATATCATTACCATCACTAAGTATTTCACTAAGTGGGTTGAAGCTATACCCCTCACTTACGTGATTGGAAAGCAAATTTCCAAATTCATCTTCAACCATCTCATTTGTCACTATGGTATCCCCTCTGGCATTATATATGGTAATGGAGGATCATTCAAGAATAAGGATGTAAACTAGCTATGTATTGAATATAATATCACATAACATTTTTCTACAACATATTACTCTCAACGTAATGATCAAGCTGAAGCATCAAACAAAACCATTATCAATATTCTCAAAAAGATTGTCAATGATGCTAGTCATGATTGGCACTTGTAGATATTCCCTACCCTTTGGGCATACCATACCAATCATCGTAACCCCATAGGAGCCACTCCATACTCACTTGTTTATGGTACTAAAGCCATCCTTCCCATTGAGGTCAAATTGCCTTCACTGTGCATTTCTTTCAAGAATGTCTTGGATGATCATGACTATCGAGTAGCTCTCCTGTAAGAGCTAGACCTACTTGATGAGAAATACATAGCTATGCTCAACAATCTTCAAGCATATCATAAATAACTCAAAGGCCACTATAATCGATGTGTTAAGTATCAAACATTTAAACTTGGTGATCTTATTCTTAAAGAAAACCAAAATAATACCATGGTTGAGAAGAGGCAAAAAGGAAAATTCAAACAAACCTGGATAGGGCCTTTCATCATTACTAAAGATTATGGATCAGGAGCATATAGGCTTGCCACACTAGATAGAGATGAACTTCCTGAGCCGATGAATATTATTCATCTCAAGCAATACTATTCTTGAGCGTTAAGGTGTATTGTTTGTAAAGAACATTTTAGTTATGCCATTTTATCACTATTCTTATTTGTAAAAATGTCATTCTTATCTATCCTCTTAGCCGTATCTACTTTACCTTTATGACCTATTGACCCAGTGTGTTCTAAATCCTAGCCCATTTGACCTTGGTTTTTTTTGCCATTTGTTATGCATTTTAAACATCGAGGAATCTGATTAGTTTCATCAGTTAGTTCAAGTACTTTAGATAGAGATCATATTTTGGAGCAATGTGATAGAAGTTTTAGCAGTTGTATCCTTTGTTTGTTATTCCTTTCTTATCACCGGTCTTGTTACTAATTATAACTATCTTTGGGTAAATTAGTACCATTGGGCCATGTCATTATGTCTTATTTATAATTACCTATGGGAAAACTAGGGGAAACCTTTATTTCTTGAGCCTTGATGTACCAACTTGCCACTTCTTATGTCATACTATGCCTTTTTACCAATTGTGCCTATTTTGTTTGAATTAACTGCTACACTAGTCAAATTCCTTCATTGTAAGGGTAGAACTATAGTAAATAGAGGTCCTAATCTAGGAATATATAGGTAGCACTTGATACTTGTTGAGTTCAGCTCAGTCACCCCTAAGCCATGCTCTCACTATTTTATGATCAACCTAAGTTTGAACATTCTTGTCATTTTGTGAGTAACCTAAGTTTGAACGCTCTCACCATTTTGTGAGCTTGAAACATTTAGTGTCTTGTCATTCTTGATTGAGTTGAGACACTCCAAAATAATTCCAAAAACATTTGTAAAATTATTAGAAAAGAATAAAAACATTGACCACTTCTTTGCCTTAGGGATTCTGGGAACCCTTAGTTATAAGCAAATCACTTGTCATTTAGTTTTCCCATCCTTTTTGGCCTTTTTCTCTCATGCACTTGAAATTTTTTAATACCATTCCTATTCTTCTATCACATCCATTCTGTTGGTTTTCCTCAGTTATCACATTCTTCCCATTCCCTGGAAGAACTACATTTGGCCTAAAGTTTTTTTTGGATATTACATCCATGGAACTATGTAGGTAGAATCCACTTTCCTAGTGCATATGGAGACATCTTGGCCACCCCCTTATTTTTATTTTATTCCCCCATTTTGTTCATTTTTTAAGATTTCACCTATTTTCTAAGGGCGATGTTAGTAGGGTTTTTATTATATTGTTTGTTTGTTTGTTTCTGCTTATTTTATTTGTTTGTCTGCCTGTTCGTTTGCTTTTAGCATTATTGCCTTGACTCAGTTTATGTGTGTTCATTGGGTGATTCCTTTCCCACACTTACACTTGAATCCATCCATATTCATATTCATTAGGTTTACATTGTCTTCATGGTTTCTATCATTGGTGCATTATTTTCTATTGAGTATTGGATTATAGGAGTCAATCCTTATGCATATTGTGGCCAAGTCCCCATGATGTTATACCATGATGCCTAATGGCATGTGCTATAAAAAACTTCAACTTCAAGAATTCTATTCAACAATGGTAACATATCTTTGGTACTAACATCCCAATTCCATCCTAGTCATATCTCAAATAGAGTAATTAAACATGAAAGAATTTTAACCTTTATTAGTTCAGATGAGCATCTCCCTACTAGTAGGTTATTCCAATTCATTATTACCCTCTGTGTTAAGTTATCATCATCCTCAGCCAATTTTATCATGTTTTACATAATCAAGGTCCAATGATTATAATTGCCTATGGGAAAATCATTGCACAATATCTCACCTGCATTTCTTAATGATTATAACTGCCTTTAGGCAAATCATTGTGTTGTCACCACTTTTAATTTTTTTGCCCATACAAGGGCATGTCATCTTGTTTGTATATCCTAAATGGGGCATATCCATCTTCTCAATGATTATAACCACCTTTGGGTAAATCATTGTGTTATCATACCACGTTGCCACTATCGAGGTGCAATGCTTATAACCGCTTATGGGAAAATCATTGCACATCATCTCACTTGCATTCTAAATGACTTTGACTAATTTTTAAATATCATTGTGTTTTCACCCCATCATTTTTCCTTTCTTTGGTCCTCTCATTTCACTTCTTTCTTTTTGAGGGATCGTTTGCCGACCTACTTGTGCCAACCATTCCCTCGAGGGGCATCATATAGTTAGTTTATCATCATTGTAGTTATAAGAATACATGACCTTTTCATTATTTGAGAATATGTTACTATTATTATAGATTGTAATGCTTTCCCAAATAGGGGCAAAATGTAGAAACCTAAAATTGGCCATCGATAACCCCTAATTAGGCTTTTGGGCAATTTTCACCCAAAATTCATACTTTGGCCTAAAAACACTAAATCACATTAAAAGATTTGAAAATAACATATTCAAATGCCAATTTTGGCTAGGGTATCATTAAATGGGGTAATGCAATTTATGGGTCAGCTAACTTTGATCAAATCATTCTAAGTCAAAACACTAATTTTGTAGTTGGGTGCTCTGGATTGCTCTTTCTTATCAAATCTTCTACACAAGACATGTGCCTTTGTTATTTGTTGTTGACAACATCATAAATGGAATAATGGATTCAAAAAATAAGACATTACTTTCCAATTCCAATCCAATCAAATTTTGGACCAATAACAAGACATTCTGATCAATTTGAGTAAGTTGTGCATAAAGTTCTTAATCATGCTTAAGAGATAATTAAGCCAAATTAGAGCCTAAACAAGAAATCCATGGAAACTTGTTGAATAATTTGTTTTTGAAATGAATATTGAATATCTTCATCATTAGATGACCTCATTTCTTAGATTCACATCCCAAGGCCATAAATACCACAAATATCAGGATTCATGCCCTCCATGCCTTATCAATGCCTTCCATGATACCCTCCATGCCTATTAATTTCCCCTTCTAATGTCATGATGAAGATAATTATAAACTTAATTCCAAAAATTTAATTAATCCTCAACCACACATCTCAATCTTAGGATGGATGGTTCAGGTTGATTCTGATCAATCTCAAAAATCTATAAATAGAGAGGCCATGAACATCATTTTAAGGACATGATTATGTAAAGTTATAATGTATAATTTATTACAAATATTCATACAATTAGTGTTACCATTCCAAATTTATTCCAACTAAGTTAAGCCACAATCCAAAGGTGCCAAGGAGAGATGGAGGTAACTAAGCTTCTATTACCAAAGATTTCATGAGCACAAGCTGAGCAAGCCACTACAACAAGTATTTTGGAGCATATAAGGGAGGGAAAAAAAAGTTTTTTTTTTTCATTTTAGTTATGTGTTTTATTCATATTTGTTAACTAAGATCTCACTAGTGTCTAGACCTAGATATGTTATGCTAGCTAGTGTGGTTCTTTCATTTTATTTTCATTTTAAAACTAACACGATACTAACCACCATCTCTTGAGTCAAATTCTTAGTTCACAATTTCTACTTCACTTCAAATCTTGGTACTTTCCATACCTCAAACCCTTCTTCCCATTAGCATCGAAGTTACCACCCACCAATAATCACCTAGCACTTTTATACCACTAACCTAATGTACATCCATACCACCATCCACAACCCAAGCTTACATCTAACCCAACCTATTTCATCCCCCCAATAAGTACCCCTAACATCCTATCAATATATTCCTAACGCACAAGGATACATACCACCCTCAACCCAAACTTTTGTGCCTATCAACCCTTATGGGACACTATCTCAACCTCCTATGACTACTTATCAATATGTGGATTCTTTAGTGTCTTTGACCACTTATTCATACATTGATGCCATCTAACCTCAACAAAACTTACCATCTAATTATATAGCTTCCCAAACTCAGCTAGATCTGATCAAGATGTTGATGGACAAGATGACCACCATAGAGTCATCTATCTCTGGGTCTCATAATCTTTTATCCTATGATCAAATCTATGATGAACCTATCCATCCATCTATTCCTATTCATTCCCATCCTCTTTAATGGTAACTACCCAAGTTTTTTAAGTTCCAAGGCAAAGAGGACCCCCAACAACATTTTAGAGCATTCTGCCATTCCTATTATTTTATTACATATGATGATGTCATTTTCCTTCAAACTTTCCCTATGAATTTATCAAGACCCACCCTTGATTGGTATAGTGCTCTTTCCAAGAATTCCATCTTTTCATTCTCCCAACTAGGCCAAATTATTTTAGAACACTTCTCAGTAAATACAACTAAAAAGGTTTCTATTACCGATCTCTATTCTATTAGGCAATTTGATGATGAATCAATTATCAATTTTGTAGCTAGATGAAGATGCCTCATCAACCAAATTTATTTATCATTACCCCAACCTAAAATTATTGAGATATTTTCGTAGGGTTGTGCCAAACATATTTCCCCTACTCTTCAAGTTCAAACTTTCAAAAATTCTGATGAGGCATTCACCATGTCACGTAAACTTGAAAACTGAGAAATTGACAAAGGGAAATTTAAAATGTGGAATAAGAATTATACCTTTAAATCTAATGATCCTCCCTCTACCAAAATTTTTAACCAATCCAATACCAAAACAAAAGCATCTTCAAACTCAGTTGTCCTAAAAACTACTCCCCCACCAATTATCAACCAATCCTATCCAAATAATTCTTCCAATCCTTCCAACCAAAAAAATCAAAATGAAAGTAGGGATCCTCTAAAATAATATACTCCTATAGGGGAGTCTTATGCATCAGTTCTATAAAAATTTCTCAAATCCAACCTCATCCAACTTCCACCTATCAAATCACCCCAACACTTTTATGCTTCTTGCCCTTTGCCCAGTTGGTACAATGAGAACAGCTATTTTTAATTTCATCGAGTTATTGGACATGATATAAGTAGATGCAATACCTTCAAAAGTCTTGTCCAAAACTTAATCAATAGTGGAGATTTGGTATTTCATAATCCTAATGCCCCTCTTAATCAATTTGTTGACATCTTCCATAAACCTTTTCCCAATCATGCTCCTTCTAACCATCACCATGACAATAAACTTGAGTCATCTCATTCTCATGAGGTACATACAATCAACATTGTTATTAATGATCTCATTATTGAGGAGACCATTACCTTAACCACTTCTTCCTCCATTTCACTCATGAAAGTAGGGAATTCACATCCCATTCCTTTGGATACCCAAATAAAGGAATCAATCACTCCCCTCTCTTCACTTGATGAGGTTTTAGCTAAATATATTCTTCCTTTGATTGAAACACCAAAGGAAGCAACCTCTGCTTTAACCTCCTCTTCTTCTACTCCACCCATTGAAGTGGTAGAACTAGCCTCCTTTTCTCTAGACAATCAAAACAAGGAAGTTCCTATGTCTATACCTTCATTGGAGGATGCCACACCTACCTCAACCATCATAGAACCATCAATTTCCTCTTTGGAAACCATCCCACCATAAAAATTTACCTCATCCACCCAACCACCAATTTTGGAACCTTCTATCCAGAATAAGGATTGGAATAACCATTCCCTCTTCTCCACCTAAGGGCTTAATTTTTGAAACCAATGATCAAGGAACAAAACCCATCTACAAGACCTTTTCTAGACTATTACAAAGTCTGGAGTTCACCTCTCAACCAAAATTTGATAGATCCACCTTTTGGCATTGTCTTGGTCTCCTTTACCAAAACAAATCTAAATCCTCAACCTCACTTGAATCCAACCTTAAACCCATTATTACCTCCTCATCGAATACCTCTTATTATAAAACCATAATTGAACCATCCAAACCACCTCTATCCAAACTTGCCAAATCACCTTATGCCTCTCTTACCAAACCTATCAAGAATCTAGGAATCCTTCCCACACCTAGTCGAACTCACCCCTCTTTGAAGTTGGACTTAACTCCATCTAGTCCACCAAAGAAATCCCTAACCAAACCAACTAAGAAGGTAGAGTTTCCCAAACCTCCACCTTTAACTAGACCCATACCACCTCCTTTCCGCGTACCCTCTCTCCTATGACCCCATCCTTCTACCATCCCAATTACCTATTCCTCCTCTAGTAAACCATCCCCCTTTTTCCTACCTAGACCTATACCAACCAAACCATCTGGTTCTCTATCATCATTGTTAACCAACTTATCTTCCTCTAATTTTCCACCTACATCCAATCCCTTATCATCCAAATCCTCAACCTCCACATCATTTACCCCAAAACCAACCACAACAAAGCAATCCCAAAATAAAACCCTCCTACCACCTATAAATTCTAAAGTGAAAACTACTTCTAAGAAGACCCACATTCTTAAGACTATAAACCCCTGATCCTTGACATTTTTGAATGAATCATATTCAACGATCCTACAAAGGTTGTTCTAGACTTCTTACATTAACTTACCACATATCAAACCATTCTACCATTCCAACACCAAACCCTCTTGGCTTAATGATAATTTGATTTGTACATACCATAGGGCACCAAAACATGACATGAGGAAATGTAAATATCTCTAAGTACTTATTCATATCCTATATGATGAAGATGATCTATTATCAGATGAACTTCTTTTACCCCCATTATCAATCTAACCACCAATTCAACCTATCCAACATTTACCTACTCCACTACCCTCACCCAAGAGTGAGGAGGAGGAATTAAGGTAATAATCTACTGTAACATCTCCCTTAATCCACACTATCTATATAGTTACCTAATCTCAAGCCCAATAGAAGGATAAGGGAAATGCCAAAGTATCCATTTCATGAACATAACTTTTGACACCTCAAACCTCCAACCAAACCCAAACACCTTTACTATCACCATCATAACCACTAAAACCCAATGTGTCCATTTTAAGACCCTTTACCTCCAACCCTTTTGAACTCATCTAGCGTATTGTGTTGAAATAACTTCATCAAACCCTAGTGAAGATGACTCTTTATGAACTAATCAACACCTCATCCCACTATTGTTAGGCACTGATGGAGGCTCTGCAATCTATAGAGGTTCAACCAAATGATCCTCAACCTCTTACACCTTTTGTTTGATCCCTTCAACTCTCTACCTTCATCACCTTTCAAGATTCTAAAATACCTCCTATCCATCCTGATGATTTTGATCCTCCCCTTTTTGTAACAACATACATCAATCACATCCACATCAAAAAGGTAATGATTGATGGAGGAGATAACATCAACATTATTTCTTCCCATGTTTATGATAACATGGATACTACCTTAGGGATAGTTATCTTTCATATCCATTTGGGACCTCAAACCATTCCCAAATTATTTTATGTTATAGATGGCGAGTTATACTATAATGTCTTACTTGGATGCCCTTGGATCAATGCCATGAATTGTGTCACTTATATGTTATATTGATGCGTCAAATTTGAATATGAAGGTTAAGTCATTACCATCAAAGATGACCTTAGTCCTTTTTCCACTTATAATATGACATATCAACATAATGATGTCCTTCTTTCACCCTCATCCACCTCACAACCCACCACTAGCACCGCTACCTCACCACTAACCAAAACCAACAACACTCCCATTCATACCATTGATGAAGCGTCAACTAGCTCATTTATCCCTTCTTCCCAAATTCCCATAGAGGACCCCTTAGAATCCATGTTTAAATGTCTCTCCCTTGGGGAATATCATCTTTTGGCCTTGGATGATTTCCCTACTCTACAAGAGTATAAGAACCTTAAACATGACCCTTATTATGATCTTAACATCAAAACCATTGTCCCTTTTGGGCTCCCCAACCATGAAATAAACTTTATCTATGGGGGTCTTGATCATCCACTTCTCGCTCCCATAACTACCTTGTCCATTTGACCATTCACCTTTGACTTATCTTATCTCAATAAACCAGCCTTTGCCAAAGCTTACCTTCACATATGTGCTTGAAAAGGGTTTGGCCTGGGCCTTTATGAATAAGGACCTCATGAGTTTCCCATAATCAAAACTCAAAAACCTCATGAGTTATTTGGCCTTCGTTTCATACCACTAGAAGAACCCACCTCACCAAAACCCATCACCACCATCGATGAGGATGTTTCATATTCACCAACTCCATCTCCCTCAAAATCTAAAGACTTTAATATCATCTTATCTAACTTTTTTTTATCAACACTATAAGTTTGGGCCCTTTGACTGACCAAACTAAAACACTTCCTCTCATCCATTCTGAAATGGTAAGAAATGATTCTCATACCATCAACACAATCCAACACCAGGATGATAATTCCATTCTCACCTACCTTAGTGTGGCAAATTATTATATCCATAAATCCCTTCTTCTTGAGAATCAAACCATTTTAAATGAATCTACTATTGATGTCAATCTGGGTACTTAGGATAAACCTTGTATCATCAAGATCAACCAATCATTAAATTTTGAGGAATAACAAGATTACCCTTTTTTCCTTTGTGACTGTAGCATAGAATTTTCTTGGTCTTATCAAGATATGACTAGAATTGACCCTTCTATTTCCCTTCATAACATTATCACCCATCTAGAAGTTAAGCCAATTTTACAAAAGATTTGTGGGATGCATCCTTGCATATCCCTTCTAGTCAAAGAATAAATTTAACATCTCTTATCTATCAAATTCATCCAACCCATAAATTATCCGCAATGGGTTTGTAATTTCATTCCCATCACCAAATCAATAGGGGAACTTTACCTCTGCATTAAATTTCATTATCTTAAAATTGCTTTCCCAAAGGATGACTTCCTATTTCCCAACATTGACCAACTTATTGATCTTATAGCTGGCCATGAGATGTTATCTCTCATAGATGGTTTATTAGGATATAATCAAATCTTGATTTCCCCCAAAGATCAACATAAACCCTCTTTCATCACCCCATGGGTAACTTCTATTATAGAGTCATGCCTTTTTGTCTAAATAAAATTGGAGCAACCTATCAACATGCCATAACCTACATCTTTCATGATCTCATCCATAAAATTTTAGAGAACTATGTGGAAAATCTACCTGGGAAATCAAAACACCATAGAGACCACCTAGTTGTTCTCATGATCATGTTTGAATGATTAATCCATTATCATGTTAGGTTTAACCCTAAGAAATGTGTTTTTGGAGTCTTGTCTGATAAGAAAATAGACCCAACCAAAGTTAGATCAATCTTGAAAATGCCACCTCATACTAACCTTAAGCAACTCTACAACCTATAAAGAAAGCTTCAATTAATTCATCACTTCATCTCTTAGTTATCAGATAGATGTCAACCCTTTCACCATCTCCTCAAGAAAGACACATTTATTTAGTGGACCAAGGATTATCAACATGTCTTTAATTCAATCAAGGAGTGCCTTATTTCTCCACATATCCTCATCCCTCCTAAGTAATACCAACCCTCTATATATACACCATTAACCATTACTTAAGGGAAATTCTAGCTCATCGTGATGAAAAAAATAAAGAGCAAGTTATCTACTATATAAGTCGAACACTTATAGAGTATGAGACTCAATATACCCATCCCAATAAACTCTACCTCAACTTGGTTTTTGTGGCCTCAAAAATCTATCACTACCTTTTTAATCACAAAACCTATGTCATCACTAACACCAACCCACTCAAGTACATGCCCTCTAAACCATACCAAAATTAGTGTATGGCTAAGTGGTTCATACTCCTAGTTGAGTTTGAGCTTGAGTTATTTCAAAAAAAATCCATTAAAGGATATGTCATTGCTGACCAATTGGTAGAAGTTCCTCTACCAGATAATCAACCACTTCCTCTTACCTTTCTAGATGAGTCCATCACAACTCTTTCCTATGAATAATCTAACTACCAAATGATCATGTTCTTCTATGGCTCCAAATGTCAACATGGTGGGGGAGCTGGAGTTATTCTCATTCCCTTAATGGTGAACCTCTTACCTTTTCATTTAAGCTTGAATTTGAATGCACCAACAATGTGGTTGAGTATAAATCCCTAATCATAGGTCTCTAAACGACTTTAGACTTAAGAGTTAAGACAATCAGTGTCTTTGGCAACTCTTAACTTGTGATCAATCAAGTCAATAGATCTTATTAATGTAAAAATGATGTCCTATTGAAGTATAAAAAATTCATAGATGTACTCTTATCATCATTCTATAATTACCTTATCCAGTCAGTTCCTTGATCTACCAACAAGTTTGCATATACGGTGGCCTCCCTAGCTTCTCAAATTTGATCCCAACTAGCCGAATATAACTATTTATCACCATCCATAATTTTATCACACCTTCATATATTAGTTCTAATATTCATACCATTTATAGTGTGGAAGCATCATCTTATGACCTTTAGTATGACCAAACTTTTAACTACCTTAAACTCATCATTATTCCTCCTAACCTTTCTAAGAATACCTATAGAGCTTTCATCCAGAGAGCCTCTAATTATACCATACTAGGGAGAATCCTTTATAAAATTGGCTTTGATGACCTACTTCTCTGTTGTCTATGAAGTCATGAAGTTTCCCATGTTATTAAGGAAACACATGATTGAATCTATGGTAAACACTTTAGTGGCCTAGCCATCACTAAACGTACCCTTCACCTTGGATATTATTGGCCTACCATCAATCAATATTGTTGTGATTATGTAAAGAAGTGTGTCAAATGTCAGCACCACACTAATTTACATCACGTGCCTATCCAAGGCCTTTGAGTATCCAAAAACTATTGGCCCTTATCCTAATGGGGCCTCAATTTAATTAGTTAAATCAACCCTCATTCATCATAATGACATCAATTTATCATTATCACCACTAAATATTTCACCAAGTGGGTGAAATCCATTCCTCTTATCTCCACCAAAGTCAACAAGATTATTGATTTCATCAATCATCACATCATCTATCATTTTGGTGTTCCCCATAAGATCATCATTGATAATGGAAAATATTTTAAAAACAAACAAGTCCAAGGTATTTGCGATGATTTTGGCATCAAGTTAAGATTTTCTTCACCTTATGATCCATAAATAAATGGACAAGCAGATGCTTCTAATAAAATCCTTAACAAAATGCTAAGTAAGGTAGTAAGTGCTTTAGGTCAAGATTGGTACCTACACATCCATTTTTATTTATGGGCCTATCATACTAGAATTCAAACTTATAATGGTGATACACCTTTATCTCTAGTATTTGGAGCAAAGGCAGTCTTGCCTCTCAATGTCTAGATTCCTTTTCTACACATATTTTTACATAAGATCATTTCTGAGAGTGATTATCATCAAGAATGACTTACAAATCTTGAAATCCTTAATGAACATTGCCTCACCATACTTAATCATCTTTATGTCTATTAAGACCGAATCCAACATGATTAAAACAAACATTTGAAAATATGAGAATTCAATATCGGAGACCTCGTCCTTAAATAAAATCATCATGCCATTAATATGGAGAAAAGAAAAAGAGGCAAATTTCCTTACAATTAGCTTGGACCCTACATTATAACCCATAAGTGTGGATCAGGTGCTTATCATTTGTCTTCTTAAAAGCAAACCATAACTTGAGCCTCTCAATGCTTCACATCTATGTCCTTTTTATTTTTAAAAAAGGGTCATGTTTACCTTTTGTCTAACTTAAGTTTGTCTCTTATTTTATGAGATTTTCACTTTCCTTATATCTTTCCCCTATTCCTCTTGAGGGCATTTGATTATAACATAGAACTATGTGATTATCTGTCATAAATTCAGCTCAATCCTAAGCATGGATACCAAGGCTCTACCCATGGCATGGTTCTCATGAATACGTTTTGTCTCTGATCAAATAGGATCCCATGGTCATTTGTCTCTCAAACCACTTTCCTTCCTCTATCACTAACCTTTTATGTTAAAAGTCTTACCTTCATAAGGGTAGACCTATAAGCCTAAATACACTTGTCCATGTCTAAATCTATAATTTAAAATCAACTTGGGATACTGAAATATCACTTAGGTTCATATCTCTAGCATGGCAGAATGCTCCCTTGAAGGATGGTTGCCCAATAAATCAATGTTGCTTAAAAGATAGATTGTTCCCTCGAAGGACAACTACAAAATAAACAAATCTAAATCTTAAATCACTTTGTCAAAGGATGGATAAATTAAATTTGTCAAAAGCACTTATTTGAAGCTTCCCACATCAATCAACTTCACCAATTTTATCAAAACAACAAACACACTTATGTAAGCCACAATCGGCTATTATATATAGCATTAGTATACTTCCCACATTAATCAGTCTACACATTATATAAAGGTGTGGAAATATCTATTATGGTTCTCAAGTCACCTATAGAAGGGGCAAGCTAACCCACACAAGGTTACCATGTCACCCATTTCCCATTCAACCATTTACCTAATGCCTACTTTCCCTTCCTCACCTCTCTAAAATCAAGGGACTATAATCTTACTTGATGCAAAGTGATTAGGATACCATCTTTTCAATCAAAGCATGCTAATGTGAAGTGTCTAAAAGGTTTATTTTTATTAAACCCATCTGACTTTAGTATTGTTAGGTCCTTATCAATGATTACATCATGAATTTCTTACCTTATTGATATTAGTTCATGATGACATGTGTCCCATTATTATTTTATCTTTTTCCAACATTTAGTTTATTATCTATACCTATTTTTTGTGTCTTCATCTTATCCCAATATCATTTATCATATCCAAACATTCAAAACATCATTTTCATTGCCAACACCAACCCATATGCATCATAACATTATGAACCCTATCCCTAAAAATCAAACATATCATAAACCACATCATCTAAATCAATAATCAAAACCATCCTATCGATCATCATGAGCAAACTCATCATCCATACATTAAACATCATCTAGAACTATCAACATCTCCTATAACAAAACAGATTTTGTCTCATCATTACATAAAACATCACATCATATATATCAAAACATAAGACAAAACATACTATCTATTTCACATATCTTCCTATATACACATCTCCTCTCATAAAGAATGGGGCAAAAACACATCATACACAAATACCAAAACTTATGAGCTAACCATAATCCTATCCTCAAATTGCATCTTGTCAACAAACCACATAAGCCATGTACATTATAAGCAATTATTCATAAACCACATTATAACCTATGCCATCATTCTTACTATCAACATCTATACATCCAATAATATATCATAAACATTAAGTCACCATGATTGTATATCCCTAAAATCATCGATCTCATATCCATGAATCACATAGTTAATAAAATAATTTTATAACCACATTCAAAATCCATATTTGATCATATAAATGTCAAATCCATCCATTAAACAAAGCATATAAATCTATGACCAACATCACCAATAACATAATCAAATCAATCCTCTACATGTCTAAAAACACACATCCCTAAGATAATGTCATCATTTATAAACATCATCATCACAACATCATGATCATAAATCCATCATCATAATAAAACATATCCATCACATACATGAAACATGAACAATAATAATCAATATACATATTAATGAGCAAAATCATCCTCATAATCATAAAACATCAATACATAATCCATAAAATTTCAACACATCTAAATATAATCATCATATCATCAATATAATTAATATAATCAACCTAAAAATCATATATATCAATAAGGGAATACATTTTAGAATGTATCCATGTCTCTCTCACTCATATACATATTGCATCATCAACATGCAGGCCGGTATCAAAACAATATACATCCATGTCTACACAATCATACAAATCAAGCCCTATGAGTACCACTACTGCTAGCTCCACCTACACCTGTACCTATACCTACACTCTCATCTAGTGGTGGTCTCATTAATACCCTTACTTGACCAACTATAGAGGACCATTGTCTCAAAGTAGTTATAGATGACCCACTTGCCAAACTAGCCTTATATTCCCTATATCTCATTTCCAGTGGTAACTATACCAATACTATCACCTTATAATATCTTAGCTCTTCGACAGTGGATAAGTACTATGTCCTCAAAACTATAAAAGGTGGTCCTTTCACTATTACTATGTCTGTTCCTACCCTCTATCTCAAGGAATCTCTCTCCTAAGTCACTAAATCTAGGGAGGTCCTCATTGTATCTCTCTCTCCTATCAGAGTAACAACCTGACCCTGTAAAACAACTATCTAGGCTTGCAGGGTGGTCACTTATACCTATAATGCTATGATTTAGGCTTGTACCACTGCCAACACTATTGCATCCTATCCAATACCCTATACATGTACCCAAGCTTGGTACACATCCATAGGTTGATGACCCCCATTACCCCATCTAAAATTATTTTTTATGTATCTATTCTAGTCCCACATTGCATACCCATTAACAACACTAGTGTTATCAATGGCCACTATCATCGATAACTCTTCATAGTCTAAAAAAACATCTTATAACTATAGTTATGGGAGTAATAACTTGACATCATCCCTCTTGTATCATGGGAAATCTAGTGGGATCCTCTACACAATCCCAAACTATCTCCACACTCGATCAAATGGGATAAGCTTAGTCTTACCATCCCATCTCCCATAAATCCAATGTTATCTCTAGAAGGATAAAGTGTGAAAGTTATATCTTGGACACCTAGGCTAGTCTACATATGGCCTCTACACTATGTCACCTACCACTAAGCCATCTATGGCACCACCACCAACCCCTATCAACGTATAGTCTCCTCTCCATCTCATGAAACTAACTCTATAGTCAGTTGGTGCATAACCATCCCAAGAAATCCCTAGTGATTTCAAAACTTATATGTACTCATACACCCAAAAATAGAGCATGAACCCAATGGTAATCCCATTCTACTTATGTGTTTGAAAGGCTTAAAGCTACCTATATATTTGTACTAATAACATAAGATCCCAACCAAACATGGTCCTACTCAAGTATGCATTCATATACACTTTACATAATTTTGCATTAATTTTTATCCCTTTCAAGCATTCCCTAATTTTACATACATTTCATACATTATTAACACTTTATATCCTTAACAAATAACATCACATATCTACACATGTACTATCGTTAATTTTTTTTTATCAATCTCCCACACTCATTTCACAAGTTTTCAAAATACATTTAAATATTTTACCATTTTCTTACCATAAATATTTCATCCAAACCACTTTACAAACATTTTATGTTTCAAACATTTCTAACATTTCAAAACTTTTAATACTCCCTCCTCTTTTATCACAACTTTACTTTTATCATATGATCATCGATGTTTCCTTGAATCATCGATGGTCCCTTGTAGACCTTTTTCTTCCCAAGCTCGATCATTGACAATTGAGTTGAACCACCAATGATCAATGTATGTGACCAATGGCAGTGCAACTCAAACCTTCAACCTCCCAAGACCTATACAAAATCACCTAAAACCCCATAATTTCTCTACTCCCACCTCAATCTCTACCCAACACACCCTTCCTCTCTCACATTCTTCCACTCATTTGACCCCAATCAATAAAATCTAAAACTAGGGCATCCTTACACCTAGTTCAAAACCCTACCCAAATCTTTCCCCACTAACTATAATGCACTTGAAACAAACAACAAATTACACTATGCTATCAATTTCAAGATAACTCCTACCTCATTTCATGATTTTTGGCATGGTCAAATACATCGTAAAATCTCCTAGCCACATCCTTGTCCACCCTCTATCGAATCACAACTCAAGTCAGCCCCACATACATAATTCACCAATCAATCACCTCCACCTCAGTCAAAAAATGTAAAAAGACAAAATGCACTAATCACCCAAAGCACAAATCAACAAAAGTCCAATGGTAAAAATGAATTACCAATTTAATTTTATCTTCTCAAGTTTTTAGGGTTTTTCTTAATCATCGATAGTTAGGCTAACCATCGATGGTCGACCTAGGAGAACACCCTAGCTATCGATGATTAGGGACTCCCACCTTTTTCCATACTTTTCATTACACCTTATCCTGCATTGGATCTATTAGAGATTACCTTTCTCTGACCAACCCATTTGACCATGTCCACCTTGATTTTGGCTATTTTGACCCAAAGTTTTTGTATGTTTTGTGATGACCTTGCCTTGGTCCTTTTAACCACACCAACTGACCTTGCCATGTTGATTTTTTTTTAAATCCACACCACCTCTTTCATGACTCAACCATTTGTGTTGTTTTATAGGAACACTTCCTGCCTCAAATATTCCTACCCCAAATACCTATGTATAATGCTGACCCTTTCTAGGTGACTTGATAAGCATAAATCGATCAATGCTGACCAATGCTATGGATCGGTTACACCTATCATATGCCTCCCTAGAACCCAATCTTATTTTTTATCAACATTATCAACTTTAGTCTCTGCATGATCTTGACTATTTTACTTATTTGTATTTTATGTACAAGTTTTCATTTTAAATGTCTGACTTATTTTCTTTCACCTACCTCATGACTCACCCTTTTACCATTTATCAAACCTCAACCCAATAACACTTTTGCCTCATTGACTCTTGGTTTGAGGGGAGCTACCTCCCATACTTGAAAAAACCATAACATGACCAATAACCTTTTCATTTTTTTGTTTTGCAATGTGTTAATCCAAAGCCATATAATAAAAATGGGCAAAATGTAGACACTAAAAAACTACACAATTTTAAATGTCAAAACACTTGGAACCCCTACCTAACCCTGAAGATAATTGACCACCTAGTTGACTTAGCCCATCTATTAATTTACTAACTTTTTAATTCATGCCCTTTTAACCCATTTTCTTCTAAGACCTCAATCACTGATAGTCAGGGCTTCAAGCCTAATTTAAAGCATTACCAGCTGTACGAGATAAGCATCGATTCATTTATCAACTTCTATTTTGTGATGCAAACTAGCTTTAAAGGTTTCAATTAACAACCTTCTCCTTAACATAACTATGCACCTGTTGAAAAAGCTTGTCTAGCCATGGTTTTCACAGCTAAAAAACTACGTCATTACATATTAAATAATAAAACCATGGTCATTTTAAAGTAGATCCACTCAAGTATCTACTATATAAAATAGATTTGTAAGGCAGAATGGCTAAATATATCATGCTTCTTAGTGAGTTTGACATAAAGTATGTCAATTAGAAAGTAATCAAAACACAAGTTCTTATAGATCAACTTGATTAAGCACCTCTCATGGACACACATCCACTCAAGTTTCCATTTCCTAATGAATCCATCATGACTGTTATTGATACGCCTCTTGAGGAGTAGCCCTAGAAGCTATATTTTGATGGTCATTCACTATGCATGGATCAGGAGCATGCATATTAGTTATTACACCATAGGGGGATCTAATCACTAAATCATTCAGAATCAATATTCCTTATATAAATAACATGGCTGAGTATGAAGCACTTGTTACAGGTCTTTAATAAGTAGTGCACTAGAATATATCTCATCTTTAAGTTTATGGTGATTCTCAGTTAATCATCAATCATATCATAGATCATTTTCAGACCAAAGATGACAATCTAGTTCCATATAAAGCCATGGTTGACACTCTTAAAAATCAAATTTCCAACATTTAGTTTAAGTATATACCAAGGGCTAATAACAAAACTGTAGATGCCATGGCTACTATTAGCTCTCTGATTTGATAAATAAATAAAGTTAGAGAGTATTAGTTCTTTGTCAAGAATTTGTCAGCACCATCTCATTAACCTTCAACCATTGCCATGATTTGTGATATTGTTAGTCCTAATTCTATTTGGTACTCAAACCTTTATAACTACTTTCATGACCAAGTTCTACGACTTGGCCTATCTTGAAAACAAACCAAAGACTTCATTCACCATTCCACTCATTATACTTTACTTGGATCCACCCTTTACCATCATAGTTTTGATGAAACTCTACTTCATTATTTAACTTTGATAGAGTCTACATTAGTGTTAAGAGAAGTTCATGAAGGAGTATGTGGAGCCCATTCTAGTGGGGCAATCCTATACAAAAATCTCTTACGTACTGGTTATTATTGGCCCATAATGGATGTAGATGCCACTACATATGTAAGGAAATGTGACAAATGTCAACAGCATGCCAATTTGATTCATGCCTCAACAAAAACTCTAAATTTTATGTTGACACCATGGCTATTTTCTACATGGGGACTTGACCTCATTGGGAAGATTAACCCCAATTTATCTAATGGCCATAAACATATCCTTACCACCACTGAATATTTCTCTAAGTAGGTTGAAGCTATACCCCTCACGTGACTAGAAATCAAATTTCCAAATTCATCTTCAACCATCTCATTTGCTACTATAGTATCCCCTCTAACACTATATCTAACAATGAAGGATCATTCAAGAACAAAGATGTAGATTGTTTATGTATTGAATACAACATCACACAATACTTTTCTACAACATATTACCTTCAAGGTAATGGCCAAGCTGAGGCATCCAATAAAACTATTGTTAACATTCTTAAAAAGATTGTTAATGATGCCGATCATGACTGGCACCTCTAGATATTCCTTGCCCTTTGGGCATATCATACCAATCATCATACCCCCACATGAGCCACTCCATACTCACTTGTTTATGGTACTAAAGCCATCCTTCCTATTGAGGTTGAGTTGCCTTCACTATGCATCTCTTTCAAGCTTGTCCTAGATGATCATGACTATCGAGTAGCTCACATATAAGAGCTAGATCTACTTGATGAAAAATGCACAACCACACTCAAAAATATTCAAGCATATTAAAATTAACTCAAAGGCCACTATAATCAACATGTGAAGTATAAAACATTTGAACTTGGTGATCTTGTTCTTAAAGAAAACTAAAAGAATACCATGATCGAGAAGAAACATAAAAGAAAATTCAAACCAAACTAGATCGGCCTTTCATTATCAATGTAGATTATGGATCAATAATATACAGGCTTGCCACACCATATGATGACAAACTTCTAGAGCCAATGAATATTATTCATCTCAAGTGGTACTATACTTAAATGCTAAGGTGTATTGTCTATAAGGACCATTTTAGTTATGCCATTTTATCACTATTCTTCATTGTCAACATACCATTCTTATCTGTCCTCTTTGCCATATCCACTCTACTTTCAACCTATTGACCCAACATGCTCTAAAGCCTATCCCATTTGACATTGGTTTTTTTCATTCATTACATAGTTTCAACATTAAGATATCTAATCAGTTCATTAATTGGTTTGAGTATTTTAGATAGGGAGTGTATCTTGGGATAGTGTGATAGAAGTTTCAGTAGTTGCATCCTTCATTTTTTAGTCCTTTCTTACCACCAGTCTTGCTACTAATTATAACCAACTTTGGGTAAATTAGTATCATTGATCTATGTTGTTGTGTCCTAGTTATAACTACCTATGGGTAAATTAGGGGAAATACTAAGCCTTAATGCACCGAATTATCACTTTCTATGCCATATTGTGTCTCTTTACCAATTGTGCCTTTTTTTTTGAATTGGCTACCACACTAGTCAAATTCCTTTACTAAAATGGTAGAACTACAGTGACTTGAGTTCCTATTCTAGGACTATGTAGATAGTGATCAATACTTATTAAGGTTAGTTTAGTCACCCTTTTCCCCATGCTCTCACCATTTTATGAGCAACTTAAGCCACACTCTCATCATTTTGTGACTAACCTAAGTCATGCTCTTGCCATTTTATGAGCAACCTAAGCCATGCTCTCACCATTTTGTGAGCAACCTTAGTTTGAATGCTCTCACCATTTTTTGAGATTGAACCATTTAGTGCCTCATCATTATCGATTGATTTTAGACACTCCAAAACATTTCCAAGAACATTTACAAAATCGTTAGAAAAGAACAAAAACATTAACCACTTCTTTGCCTTAAGGATTTTGGGAACCCTTACTAAGTTACAATAAAATCACTTGTCATTTGGTTTCCCCATCCATTTTGGCCTTTTTCTCTCACGTACTTGTCATTTTTCAAGACCATTCCTATTCTTCTATCACATCCATTCTATTTGTCTTCCTTAGTTCTCACATTCTTCCCATTCCTTGGGAGAACTACATTTGGCCTAAAGTTTTTTATTAGATATTACATCCATGGAACTATGTAGGCAGCATCCACTTTACTAGTGCATATAGAGACAACTCAACCACCCCATTCTTTTTCTTCTATTCTGCCATTTAGTTCATTTGTTAAGTTTTCACCTATTTTTTAGGGGCAATGTTCATAGGATTTTTATTGCATTGTTTGTTTGTTTGTTTCTGATTATTTTTGTTTGTTTGTCTACCTGTTTATTTAATTTCAACACTATTGCCTTGATTCAGTTTATGTGTGTTCATTGCATGATTCCTTTCCCACACTTACTCTTGAATCCATCCCTATTCATATGTTTGCATTGTCATCATGGTTTTTATCATTGGTGCATTATTTTATATTGAGTATTGGATTATGGGAGTCAGTCCTTATGCATATTTTGGCCAAGTCCTTATGGTGTTCTATCATGAATCCTACCATCACATGCTACACCAAACCTCAACTTTAATAAGTCTATTCAGCAATGGTGGCATCTCTTCAACATTGACATCCTGATTCCACTCCCAATCATATCCTAAATAGAGTAATTAACCATGAAATAATTTCAACCTTTATTAGTTTGGATGAGCATATCCTTACTAGTAGTTTTTTCTAATTCATCATTACCCTCTATGTTACATTATCATCATCCTCGACCAAGTTTATCATGTTTACCATAATCGAGGTCTAATGATTATAACTGTCTATGGGTAAATCATTGCACACCACCCCACCTGCATTTATCAATGATTATAACCAAATTTGGGCAAATCTCCAAATGCCTTCCCAAATAGGGGCAAATTGTAGACACCTAAAATTGTCCATTGGTAACCTCGAATCAATCTTTTGGTTAGTTTCCATCTAAAATGCACAATTTGGCCTAAAAACACTAAAACATGCAAAATAATGTGAAATTGATATATTAAAGTGCTGATTTTGGCTAGGGTATGCCTCAATGGGGTAATGTAATTTATGGGCTAGCTAACTTTGATCAGTTCATTTCAAGTCAAAATGCCAAATTTTCACTTGCGTGCCCTGGACTACTCTTTCCTATCAAATATTTTGCACAAGACTCATGCCTTTTTTATTTGTTGTTGGCAACATCCTAAATGATAATATGCATCCAATGTATCTGATAGTGACTTCCAATTCTAATCCAATCAAATTTAGGACTAATAACAAGGCATTCTGATCAATCTGGGTAATTTGTTCACAATGTGCTGAATCATGTTTAAGAGCTAATTAACCTAAATCAAGGCCTAATCAAGAATTCCATGGAAACTTGTTGAATACTTTATTTTGGAAATGAATATTGAATATTTGTATCATCAACTGACCTCATTTCTTGGGAAGACATCCCTAGGCCATAAATGCCATAAATATTAGGAGTCATGCCCTCCATGCCTCTTAATTACCCCTTTTTCCAATGCCATGATGAGGATAATTAAAAACTTAATTCCAAAAATTGAATTAATCCTCAACCATACATCTCAATCTTGAGATGGATGGTTGAGGTTGATTCTGATCAAATCCAAAAATCTATAAATAGGAGGCCTCACAACATCATTTCAAAAGCTTAATTAGTGTAAAGTTATAATGTAGGATTAGTTCCAAAAAGATTCAAGAAACTAGTGTTATAATGCCAAATTGATTCCAAGTCAAGCTGAGCCATAAGCCAAAGGTGCCAAGGAGAGATGGAGGTTGTCAAGCTTGCATTGCCAAGGACTTTATGAGCACAAGCTGAGCAAGCCACCACAACAAGCAGTTTGGAGCATCCAAGGAAGGTAAAAGAGTTTTCTTTTGCATTTTAGTTATGTGTTTCATTCATGATTGTTAACTAAGCTCTCCTTAGTGTCTAGGCCTAGAGACGTTATGTTATTAGTGTGTTTATTTCATTTTGTTTTCATTTTGGAACTAACACAATACTAACCATCTTCTCTTGAGTCAAATTCCTAGATCACAGTAATGATATGAGAGTCAATTGTAAAAAAAACAATATGAATAAATTTTTTATCCATTTAATAAAACAAGAAAAAGATATTAAAGGAAATTTGGGAGAACCTAGAAGTAGAGATGAAACAAAATTAGTTCTTGGAAATTTTGTAATTTGAAAGGAATTGAAGGAAGACTCCATGGATTGAGTACCATCAGAGTCCTCTAGAGCACATCGACCTCTACTTGTAGCCTATTTTATTATGTCATAGGCATCCATACTTGCCTATAACAAACAATAGGCTAAAAAATGTTAAAATTTGAAATATATATATATAAATAAAATGAGACTTGGGAAAACTAAACTTACCTCATGTTCCTCAAGAGACAAAGCATTAACTTTCATTTTTGGATGAAGGGTAGTGGGAATAGCAGTATTTTGGATTTCATATAAGGCCTCGAAGTATAAGGCTAGAATGTAGTTATAAGAGGAAATTGTGCAAGTTTCCTTTGAGAAAGCAAAACTCAATTATGCCCTAATCCTGATAGAAATAATGGTGCATCAGTCATAAACAACACTTGAGAGAGAACAAAGAATATAGTAAACAAAATAGAAGGGAATGCCTGATGGTCTTCCCTACAACATAATTCTTTCTTGAAAGAAATGGATAATAGATTTGAAAAATAGATTGGTGATATTTTCTATGGGGATCCCCCTTTGATTTCAACTAGATATAATGAGAACAGAAGTAAAACATGAAATTGAATTAGGATACCAAACTATTTATAATAAATGATTCAAGTATAATTAAAAAATGTCAATTTCATTAATAAATTCAACACTTACCAGCATGATCAATGGACACTTTGTCTATCAACTCCAAATAATTTTTATCATCATCAGATAACACAACCTTGGTGTTAATAATAATTGCATTACCATGTGGAAGACCTATTAAATTATGGATATCCAATGGAGAGGTACCAAAGGATATGGTTTTTTATTAAACCAAATGTAGAAATGGATCTCACTATAGTTAAAACACCCAACTAGAGATTGCAATAGGTTGTTATTGATAGCCATATCATATTGTAGCATCTACATCAAGCCTCTAAGCTGGCATTGATTGATCCACTCAACAAAGGATCTAAGCTCATCCAACATGTAGAGGAAATTTGGATATAAAAGAATTTTTGAAAACACATTTCTAGATCCTCCCTGGTTGACTTTGAGTTCTTATGGATGTAGAACCCATTGGAAGCATGCAAGTGGAAGTAGGTAGGCTGAGTTGGAAGTAGGAAGGTTGAGGTGAAAGCTAGTAGGATGATAAAAAAATTTAAGCAAAGTGTTAAATAAGGCTATTGTAGTGTTATTTATAAGCAAGGCAGGGAACCAGAGTAACCGATTGGCATCACTAAGGATTGCAAATAAAATGATGGCATGTGACACCATGCCACTAGGTGGCAACACTATTTTCATACAACAACATGGTACTTTGCAATAGTATAATTTCATGTGATAACATGGTGTCATGTGACAACATAGTGCCTATGACTACATAGAATTACATGACAACATGGTGTTGCATGACACCAGGATATCATGCAACACCATGTTATCGTGTGGCATTATGCTATCATATGACACCATGCTATCACACAACACCATATTGTCATGCAACAACATAATGATGCTCGACAGTATAATGACACCCAGGAGTGGAATGCTATCTTGTCCCTTTTAGTGTTATGACACCACCAAAAAATAAATGATGATTTTCCACATACTTTGCACACTTTTATTTTCTAATGGAGTGAATTTGATTCACCTAAACAAACCTAAGGGGTTTCGATTAAGGCCTCTTAAAGTGAACCATGGAAATGGCTAAAACAATGTTGCATTCTAAAAATGTTCTTATGGGATGAAGTCATGAATATTGATATTCATATTCTAAATAGATTCTTGACTAAATCATTTTATCTTTACACTCATTTATAAATATGGTTTAAAAATAAACCCAATGTGGCTCATCTTAGGATCTTCGGTACCTCTGCTTCCATCTTTGTTCCTAAAGTTAAAAGAAATAAACTTGATCCTACTTCATATTATTGCATTTTTGTAGGTTATCGACGTAAAACTAAAGGATTAAGAGTATATGGTCTATATAAATGACAAATCGTTAAGAATAAGAAGTTCTTATTCTTGAAAAATCTTTTTGTGAGCCCTCTATGGTGTTGGTTGAATATTTTGTCTATCAGCGTACTGATAAACAAAATAGGTCTGATTAGCCAAAGTAGGAAGACTAGTCATCCAAATGTGCAGTTTTTACCACATCAAAAGGAAACTGATCTCTCCTCTCATCAAGGGGAGGTTCCCTATAGGTATGTTATATATATATATATATATATATATATATATATATATATATATAAACAAAAAATAATACTCAAGGTTAGGACAAATCATCCAGCTCTCTTTATTTAGAGATGATGCGTGCAAATCAAAGGAAAAACTCAATGGAAATAATAGACAACACTCCTCTTCTTTTAGAAGTACGATTCAACAAACCACAAGAATACTCCTGGTAGTAAATGCAAAATGTAGCAAAAGACGTAGTAACCAGCAAATCTAGATGTAGCACAAAGTCTCCACCTGAATTACTCAAGAGTAAGATACGAAGGACAATGAAGGCACAAAGTCTTCCCAAAATCCTTTACACAGAAATGAAAAGAAAAAACACTGAAAATCAGTTATGGGGGCACAAAGTCTCTCCACAGTTGACTCTTTAGGACACCTTCCTAACTAATTTCACTAATCCTGCTTGTTGAATTAAAATAACAAAAAATATATCAAGGGAAAAGACATAAGAATAATTTCCCCAAAAATAAAGATATTACAACACAAAGTCTAAAAAGTCACTTGCTTTCTTATTCCAGTAACAAAATATGATCAACAAACTCAGCTCAAAGTCTCAGAAGTGCCTTTCAATTTGGGTAGAGTTTCATTCTGATTGTCAAAAAAGAGATCCTTTTACAATAGAAGAGAGTCCCTTATATAGCCTCTTCAAGAAGGACTCGGGAATAATAACACATCATGCTGCATTGGAATCTATTAAGAAGACAGGCTGGAACTTAGCGGCATTTACCCATTTGATTTTATCAATGCAGAGAAACAAGTCACACTATTGAAAGTTTATAACTTTCAATGTCCACCTAGCGATCTGATCCTACCTTCATCATTATTCCTTTTCTGGTTAATTGAATCGGGTCCTAGATTTAATTTGTTGTTATGTTCCTTCCTCACTTTTTGGTGGTCTTGGCCTTGAAGTCTGTGAATGCATTCAGGTCTATAGATCCAAAGGATCAATGGCTATTTTATGAGATTTAAAATTGGCATTTGCATGCTCGTCACTATGTTTTCAATGGCTAGTTCATTATGTTGAATTTGACATCTTTGGGCACATCACCCCTTGGTTCTTCTTTGGCTTTTCTGTTTGGCACTTATCTAGAAAGAATCTTCCCTTTGGGTGGTCTTTGAATGGCATTTGGGCTTCTTGTTTTACATCTTCTCAAAGGGAAGGTGACCCTTCAGCTTTGAGGAAGTGTCATTTTTATTTGAAATCCAGGAGTCCCCTGCAAGGGCACCTGCCCTTCGGGGTCCTTCGGCAACCTTTCGCGGGTTTCCTGCAGGCATTTTCCTTGGACAAATTCCCATGGACAAAAAGTCCGCAAAAATTTCCCGTGGACAAAAAGTTCACATAAAATGTTCCCATCACTTTTGCCTTGGTTATTTCTTCGAGCTTTCTACCTGCAGCTGCTTCTTGAATTCTTTCAAACTTTTTATCTGAAGGAATTCCTTCGAACAAAAGTCTGAAAGAATTATGATTGTCTGCCTTAAACAAAATTTTTGAAGGAATTTACCTTTGCGGCCTTCTTCAAAAATGACCCTTCCGAAGGGTGTTTTTGTTGACCAAGTGCCCTCTACAAGGGCACTTATCCTTCAGGAGGCTCTTTGAACTTTTACATTGGATCGCTCCTTTGAACCAAGATGTTGAACCAATCTATTGAACCAAGGCAATGAACCACTTGGTTGAACCAAATGTTGAACCAAGCCAATGAACAAAGCTTTGAACCAAAATGGTTCAAGTCGATGGTTTAATTGAATGAACCAAGCCTTTGAACCAAGCGGATGAACTAAGTCATTGAACCATTTGTTTGAACCAAATGTTGAACCAAGTTTTGGTTCAACGGTTCAAATGAAGACTTTGAACCATGTGTTTGAACCCGCCTTTGAACCAAAAGACTTTGAACCAATTCATTGAACCAAGCTTTGGTTCAACGGTTCAAACAAAGCCTTGAATTGATTGACAAACCATTTGATTAAACCAAAGGATGAACCAAAATGTTGAAACAAAGTGAACGAACCAATTAAACTTTGAACTCATTGAACCTTTGAACCAAAGTGGTTCAACGGTTCAACAATTCAATGGTTCAAGCCTCTTTTACTTGAATTCTTGCCAATAGACATTTTTTATTGAACCAAGGCACTGAACCAATCTTGAAAATGACCAAGTGTTAGAAACTGATTCTTTTGGTTGAGCTCGCCTGTAGAAGCATTTGAACCTATAGAAATGAACCTGCCTGTAGAGTTCATAGAAACCAAGTCTGTAGATTTCTTTAACCTTGAAAGAGTCTGTAGAAATCAACCTATGAAGCCCGTTGGACTTGGCCTACAGAGTTCATAGATTTCTCTTCCTGTTGAGTCTGTAAATTTCTGAGAAGCTTAAAAAACTGAGGAATTTGAATGTCTAGGACAAATTTTGAAAAGGGAAGAGACAATTTTGGTCTGTAGGACCAAAATAGTTCCAATGTTGTCCCAATAATGAGTAATATTTTTGGGGGACAACAACTGGCTCCAGTTGGGGAACTTCTATCAATTGCAAAGAGAATTGAAAGGAGTAGAATCTAGAATCTCCAGTGTCTTCATGTGTACCATTGGCTTACAGAGTCATGCTACCCAAAAATGGAAGGCATCAAAAATGAAAACAAACAAAACAAAATAGAATTAAAAACTTGTACAAATATACATATATACAAATGCAATGATCTGATACTTCAAGAGTTGAAGTGTTTTAGATGCTACCCATTGTGAGGCAGAGAAAAGAGTGTGCCATCTTGATATTTCAATAGGAAGCTATTTTCACTGATGTGCTGATGAATTATAAATGGGCCTCTCCAAAGGGAGTCAAACTTTCCATGCATCCCCTTTGATTCTCTCCTTTTGTCCCACAGTAGGACTTGATCCCCAATTTGGAAATCATGATTTTTGGCCTTCTGGTCAAAGAGTTTCTTTACCAAACTTTGATGAGCAGCAATTCTATCCACCACCATGGTTCTCTATTCCTCCATCTCAGTTAGGTACATGATTCTTTTATCAAGAGAGCTTTCATATGTCTGATCTTCAATTGCCTTTGCCAATTTCAAGGCTGGTAATTCTAAGGTGATTGGTATCTCAACATTGATACCATAAAGAAGTTGAAAAGGAGACATACCAATTGCCCTCTTTGGTGTGATTGTATCTACCCATAGAGCATCAACCAATGCTTTATGCCATGTCTTTTGATTGTCATCTGCTAGATTTTTTATAATAGTTACCAAGATCTTATTACTAGATTCAGCTTGTCCATTCCCTTGTGGAATATAATTAGAAGGGTGAGAGAGTGTAATTCCATAATGGAAATAGAATTATGTAATCTCTTAAGAGGTGAAACAAGCTGCATTATCAGTAACAATTTTGATGGAAACTCCAAACCTGGAAATGATATTCTCTTTGAGGAAGTTGCATACAACTTCTGAAGTAGCATGTTTAGTTGGGATTACTTCTACCCACTTGGTGAAATAGTTAGTTGCTGTAAGGACATAATCATGTCCAGCACTTGAAGATGGGTTTATAGTCCCAATAAAATTAATTCCCCATTACTAGAAAGGTTCTTCTATGATCACTGGCTTGAGAGGCATAGCAGCTAACTTGGGTCTTCCAATAAATTACTGACAGAGTTCACATTTTCTCACCCACTTATGCGCATCTTGGAAAAGAGTTGGCCAATAATACCTGGCTTGTAGAATCTTGTGAGCAATCATAGGAGTAGAAAAATGTCCTCTACAGGCCAGATTGTGGAAAGATTTCAAAAGCTAGCTTTGTTGCTCTTTGTCTACACAATGAAGGAATACTCCATCTATGCTTCTCTTGTACAATCCATTGTCGCAAAGGATAAAATTGGCAGCTTTCAACTTGATAGTCCTTTTTTCTTTGTAAGACAAATGAGCAGGACATTCACCATAAGTAAGGAAATGAGCGATACTTGAATACCACTCATTGGTAGTGGAGATAAAAAGGACTATTGGTGTCTCTTCCACTTTAGTTTCTTCATGATGTGTGTCTTCTGGCTTATTATCAGCAATTAATTGGCATAGGCTTTTACTCCTGAAGAGCTTTGTCAGCTTGATGTCTAGATCAAACTCTTGGATCTTTGCAATCCAATTACCTCTTTTTGTGCCAAACTCCTGCTGAGTTAATATAGACTTGATTGTAGTGTCAGGAACTAAAGCAGTAGTGTGTGAATTAAAAATATAGAAGCAAAAATGTTTGACTACTTTCACCAAGGCATAAGCATGCTTCTCTATATTTGAATACTTCATCTCATGGGTTTTGAGAGGGCAACTCATGAAAGAGATAGGAGATTCCATACCTCCCTTGTCCTATTGAACAAGAATTGATGAAAGAGTGTGTTCAAATGCATAGTTGTATATGATGACATATTTGTTATAATCCAGACAAATGAAGGTAGGGGTGTGAGAAATGGTGGTTTTTATATCTTGAAATGCTGATTTGCCTTCTTTAGTCCAGCTAAAGATGGTCTTCACTTTCATCATGTTCACAATGTGTCTAATCTTCTTAGCAAGTTTGGGGATGAATCTCTATAAGAAATTCACCTTTCTAAAGAAAGAATGAATGACATTTTTACTTGTAGGCAAATTAAGCTCCTGAATAGACTTGACTCTGTCTGAGTCAATCTTTATGCCTTCTTTTGACACAATGTGTCTAAGGAGTTTCCCCTCTATTAATTCAAAAAAAAAACTTCTTGGGATTCAAGGAAATACCATTCTGGTGACAGCGCTCTAGCACTTATTGTAAGTGGTGTACGTGATCAGATTGACACTTTGAAAAGATAGTCAAGTCGTCAAGGTATACCACCATGAATTTACCAATCTCATCTTTGAAATCTAGATCCAGTGCTCTTTGAAAGGTAGCACCAGCATTTATCAAGCCAAAAGGCATTCTCCTATTTGCAAATGTACCCCAAGGTGTGGTGAATGTAGTCTTGTGTTGGTCTGCTTTACCAACTTCAGCTTGATTATATCTTGAGAAGCCATCCAGCATTGATAACATCTCTAAACCTGTCATTGTTTGAAGCACTTGATCCATAATTGCCAAAGGATAATTATCCTTCAAAGATGCTTGATTCAGATTTTTGAAATCTACACAAATGTGAATTTTTCCATTCTTCTTCCTCATAGGCACTATGTTTGCAATCCATGTGGAATGATGGATTGGGAAGATGATTCTAGCATTTAACATTTTTTATATCTCAGATAGAATAGTACCTGATATTTTTAGATTATACTGTCTAGATTTTTGCTTGTATGGCATTGAGTCGACCTTGAGAGGAATGTCATGGCAGATTTCATCTGGTCTGAGAGACTTCAAGTCTTCATAAGAATATGCTAAGACATCCATGTATTGATGGAGTAAAGATATAAACTTGAATCTTTCTTCAGGGGTGCAACACTTACCAATGTTAACCATCTTGGGATTTTATTCAGTGGTCAGATTCACTTGATCGAATCCCTGAGAGAAACTTGAATCTATTTGCTGTTGTTTGATGAATCTATCATGCTTTTCAAACAGCTTCTCAAGAGAAACCAAGCCTTTGGGAATTTTGTTTCCTTTCACCTGTAAAAATTCTTCATTAATATCTAAACTAGATTCAAAGGCTGATTCATTATTCTGAGATTCACTGCCTTTAAAACATAGTTGTTCAAAATTATCTTTTCATTTCAAGAAGGCAATGATTTGATGGTCATCATTGAATACTTGCCAATAATCAACATTGTCAAGAACACTTGGTCTATAGACCAGCTCAATAGTATACCTATCTTCTTTGAAATCTGAATGAGGAACCAAGAGAGTTCTTGAAATAGCAAGTGCATTAGCTCTCGGGTATAGCAAAAATGTTGAAAGCATCAAATATTTTAATTTGATCCCAAAACAAGTTACGGTAGTGGCGTAATTTTTCATTCTTGGTTTGGTAAAGATTTCTTACTTGACAAACCACTAATTCAACATCCCCTTTGGCGTGAAAAAACTTGATGCCTTTTTCTTGAGTAGCCTTCATTCCAAGCAACAAAGATTCGTATTCAACTGTATTGTTAATGTTGCTAAACTGTAATTTGTAAGATGAAGGGAACATATCTCCTTAAGGAGATATCAAAACAATCCCAGTTCCTGAATTGGTAGAGGATCAACTACCATCAAATTCTAAAGTCCATATCTCATCTGATACTAATTTTTCTTTAGAATTTCCTTCATTAGAGATGGAGAATCCTTCTTGGTCTGTACTACAACCTACTATTTTTTCTGCTATTTTTGTTGAACTAATTTTTGAGTTGACACTTTCAAGAATTATATCAAGTGTTTCATGCACTTCATCTGTAGATAGAAAATAGTTACCCATACATGTGGATTCAAAAATAATTTGAGCTTGAGGGGCTGATGTCTGAGTGACTACATATTTTGCTTCCTTTTTAGGGAGCAACCTCTTCATTACTCCTTGGACAGGGATCCTTGTCTTAGATAGATCCATGCTTAGTTCTCTTCCCATGTCCTTGCAAAAATTTTATCCAAAAAAATGCCATAGGATGCTGGGACGTCAGCCACCAAGACAGTCATCTTGATTCTCTTGTTTGGAAAGACTGTAAATGCAAATTGGGCATCTTTGATTTGCCCCAGCAATAGTACTTGCTTGTTCTCCATGGAGAAACATCTCCCAAATATCTTGGTCAATGTGAGACCAAGAGACTCAACTACTTTTGCTGGCATGACATTATCAGATGTGCCTAAGTCTATAATACAGTTACTCAACTTGTGGTCATCAATTAATAAGAAAACATAGAAAGATTCTATTTTTCCAAGAGCAGCTAGAGGAATAATGACCAGATTATTTGGAATAGGCATGTTCTTTAGAGAATCAAGAGTTACCTTTTTAGCTTTTTGTCCTACAGGGATAGTTTGGTTCTTGACATATTGGACCAGCTTATTCAATTGATTAGGATTGGAATGCGAATATTTGAATTTAGACATTTGTCATTTTGTCTTTTTAACATGATCAATTATGTCAAATGGTTGAATCAAGCTAGGTACAGAGAAAGGCACTTCAACTTTCTGAGTTTTAGGAGGGATGGGAGATGGGTTGGTTTGTGAATTTGAAGTAGAAGGGGAAGGCAAAATTGATGTATTTGCATTTTGGGTGATTACTAGATCCTTTGACTGAAAAGGTAGAATGGTTCCATGCTTAGCAATCGTGACTGCTGGGTGCAGTTGCTCTTTTGTCTTCCTTTTATCAGCTTGCTGGACTGATTGATTCTTAGATCTGGTAAACACTACATATGATCCATTAAAAGCTTTTCCTTTGCTTCTGAGTTCATCCTGGTAGTTTAGAAAACCAATGTGGGAGTCACCAGCTGATTCTTCTTGATTGTTTTCAAGGAGATCAGTGTCATTTTCTTGATTAAATTCAAGCTAAAAAGAGAAATTTGATTGTGTTTCAAGATATCCCATTGCTGAATTAGTTGGAGGAGCTTCTAGAGCAAGTTTCCCTTATGGGGGAGGAAGGCAATTTTGTTGCTCTTGATTCCTAGCAGCATTGCCCTAATATAAATGATTTGGGAATGTCCTTCTGTATGAAGGAGTAGAAGACATTCCTTGAGCCATTTGCTTTTTGAGAGCAAGCAACTCTTTTGCCAATTTTTGCAACATTGGATTTGTGGTGTTTGTAGATGAATATTCAGAAGATGATGAAGCTCTATTTTTATTTGGATCTCTTCTTATCTTTGCTGCTAAGATGATATCATCTTCTACCTTAGTGGCCAAACATTGAGCTACAACAAGATCTATTTGACAAACACGTCTAAAGAGAAAACTTACTTTAGGTAACTGAGAATTAATGAAAAATCATTTGAGATTTTCAGCTATAGGTCAAGCAATTATAGGAATTATATTTCTTAATTTGTCAAATTTGGCTATGAAGTCTCTCATAGGCTCATAAGGCTCTTTCTTCATTTGTGTAAGTTGAGCCAAAAGTGCATGTGCATCTTATGCAAGTTTGAATCTAGCTTCAAACTTATCTTTAAAAGTATTCCAATCAGTCACTGACAGAACCTGTAGATGATAAAACCAATATGTAGCAGTACCTTGTAATGTTTTCACAAAAATCTTGACTGCTACATCTTCAAATTCTACTATGATTACTCCACAAGCTATGTTGAAGGCTGCAATGTGCTCATCAAGATTAACTTTTCCATCACCATAGAATTTGGAGAAATTCTTCCTTAAACTGTGTGGAAGCTCATGTAGAGGTGGAGTAAGATTGAGATGACTAAAATCATTACCCCAGGGGCCTTGAACTGCCATTTTAGGATTATGAAAAGGAGTAATAACAAATCTCAGAGGGGTAATTATTGGCAAAGCTTTATCAACAATAGAAGTAGATACTTCGTCTGGTAATGGAGATCTGACTTTAGTGGGAGAAAAGCTCTTGGTTCGTCGGAGATGAGATGGTGAGGGAAACAGATCAAAATCACTTTACTGTACCAACTCGAATACAGGGTCAATGATACCTTTATCCCTTTGGCTTCATGTATACCTTGAATCTGCTAGATTGTGAAACAAAAATGGAAAAGAATTGGCCTTGCTTGAGTTAAAGCTTGAGGCTTTAAACTGTGTGTTCTTTCCCATTTAGTGCGGAGGTGAATAGATAGATTATAAATGGATAATGGATCTTCGATATCCCCAGTGGAGTCACCAAAAAATTGTTGGTTGAATAGTCTATCAGTGTACTGATAAATAAAATAGGTCCGATCAGCCAAAGTAGGAAGACTGGTCATCCAAATGTGCAGTTTTTACCACATCAGAAAGAAACTAATCTCTCCTCTCATCAAGGGGAGGTTCCCTATAGGTATGATATATATATATATATATATATATATATATATATATATATATATATATATATATATATATATATATATATATATATATATATATATATCATACCTATAGGGAACCTCCTCTTGATGACTAGTCATCCAGATGTGTAGTTTTTACCACATCAGAAAGAGACTAATCTCTCCTCTCATCAAGGGGAGGTTCCCTATATATATATATATATATATATATATATATATATATATATATATATATATATATATATATATATATATATATATATATATATATATATAAATAGAAAATAATACTCAAGGTTAGGACAAATCATCCATCTCTCTTTCTTCAGAGATGATGCATGCAAATCAAAGGAAAAACTCAATGGAAATAACAGACAACACTCCTCTTCTTTTAGAAGTACTATTCAGCAAACCACAAGAATACTCCTAGTACTAAATGCAAAATGTAGCAAAGGACGTAGTAACCAGCAAATCTAGATGCAACACAAAGTCTCCACCTGAATTACTCAAGAGTAAGATATGAAGGACAATGATGGCACAAAGTCTTCCCAAAGTCCTTTACACAGAAATGAAAAGAAAACACACTTAAAAGCAATTATAGGGGCACAAAGTCTCTCCACAGTTGACTCTTCAGGACACCTTCCTGACTAATTTCACTAATCTTGCTTGTTGAATTAAAAGAACAAAAAATATATCAAGGAAAAATACATAAGAAGTTTCCCTAACAACAAAGATATTACAGCACAAAGTCTAAAAAGTCACTTGCTTTCTTATTCGAGTAACAAAATATGATCAACAAACTGAGCTCAAAGTCTTAGAAGTGCCTTCCAATTTGGGTAGAGTTTCGTTCTGATTGTCAAAAAAGAGATCCTTTTACAATAGAAGAGAGTCCCTTATATAGCCTCTTCAAGAAGGACTCGGGAACAGTAACACATCATGTTGCATTGGAATCTGTTAAGAAGACAACCTAGAACTTAGGGGCATTTACCCATTTGTTTTTATCAATGTAGAGAAACAAGTCATGCTATTGAAAGTTTGTAACTTTCAATGTCCACCTGGCGATCTGATCTTACCTTCATTGTTCCTCCTTTTTTGGTTAATTGAATCGGGTCCTAGATTCAATTTTTTTTTATATTCCTTCCTCGCTTTCTGTTGGTCTTGGCCTTGAAGTCTGTGAACGCATTCAGGTCTGTAGATCCAAAGGATCAATGACTATTTTATGAGCTTTAAAATTTACGTTCGTGCGCCCGTCACTATGTTTTCAATAGCTAGTTCGCTGTTTGAATTTGACATCTTTAAGCACGTCACCCCTTAGTCCTTCTTCAGCTTTTTTATTTGGCACATACCTGGAAATAATTTTCCCTTTGGGCAGTCTTTGAATGGCCTTTGGGCTTCTTGTTTTACATCTTCCTGAAGGGAAGTTGACCCTTTAGCTTCGGGGAAGTGTCCTTTTTATTCGACAGCTGGGAGTCCTCTGCAAGGGCACCTACCCTTTGGGGTCCTTCGGTAGCCTTTCGCAAGTGTTCTGCAGGCATTTCCCCCAAACAAATTCTTGCAGACAAAAAGTCCACAGAAATTTCCCACAGACAAAAAGTCTACAAAAAATGTTCCTATCACTTTTGCCTTGGTTATTTCTTCAAGCTTTCTACCCGCAGCCGCTTCTTGAATTCTTTCAAACTTTTTGTCTGAAGGAATTCCTTCAGACAAAAATCTGAAAGAATTATGACTATCTATCTTAAACAAAATTTTTGAAGGAATTTACCTTTGTGGCCTTCTTCAAAAATGACCCTTTCGAAGGGTGTTTTTATCGACCAAGTGCCCTCCGCAAGGGCACTTGTCCTTTGGGAGGCTCTTTGAACTTTTACATTAGATCGCTCCTTTGAACCAAGTTGTTGAACCACTCTGTTGAACCAAGGCAATGAATCGCTTGGTTGAACCAAGCCAATGAACCAAGCTTTGAACCAAAATGGTTCAAGCCGATGGTTCAATTGAATGAACCGAGCCTTTGAACCAAGCGGATGAACTAAGTCATTGAACCATTTGTTTGAACCAACTGTTGAACCAAGTTTTGTTTCAATGGTTCAAATGAAGCCTTTAAACCATGTGTTTGAACCTGCCTTTGAACCAAAAGACTTTGAACCAATTCATTAAACCAAGCTTTGGTTCAATGGTTCAAGCAAAGCCTTGAACCGATTGACGAACCATTTGATTGAACCAAAGGATGAACCAAAACATTGAAACAAAGCAGATGAACTGATTGAACTTTGAACTCATTGAACCTTTGAACCAAAGTGGTCCAACTATTTAATGGTTCAAGCCTCTTTTGCTTGAATGCTTGCGAATAGACATTTTTGATTGAACCAAGGCACTAAACCAATCCTGAAAATGACCCAGTGTTAGAAATTGATTCTTTTGGTTGAGCCCCCTGTAGAAGCCTTTAAACTTGTAGAAATGAACCTGCCTGCAGAGTTTGTAGAAACCAAGTTCGTAGATTTCTTTAACCTTGAAAGAGTCTGTAAAAATTAACCTATGAATCCCATTGAACTTGGTCTGCAGAGTCTGTAGATTTCTCTTCCTATTGAGTCCGTAGATTTCTGAGAAGCTTGAAAAATTGAGGAATTTGAATGTCCAGGACAAATTTTGAAAAGGGAAGAGACAATTTTGGTCTGTATGACCAAAATAGTTCAAATGTTATCCCAATAATGAGTAATATTTTTGGGAGACAACATATGGAACGTCCTCAATATTATTATTTTGATGAACCTTTATCTCATGTTTCTCCTTATAAAGAAATAGATTCCCTAGAGGAAGTTGATTCATCTTTAAATAACTTAGAGTCTGAATAACCCCTGAAATTCATGTTCAATCTAAAAGACCTAAATGGGTAGAATTCCTAATCCAATCTTTTTATCTCGATAATCTTAATAAATTAACTAGAAGTCAACATTATTATCATGATTTAATGACTATGTGTGAATATGAATAGACAATAGACAAGGTCAAAGTTCATCCCTATCCTCATAGTGTTGCCTTATCCTAGCACATTTTGAATTCTATTTTTCAGATGTGACACAATTTGTAGGAATTTTAAAACAATTTTTTGTCAAAGTTAACCTACATAATTAATATATAAATAAGTTTGATGGAGGTTTACATTTTTTTGTCAATTTACTATTTTTATCTCTCTTTCAATTTTGTAAATTATGTATTTTACATTTAGATCTGTATATTTTTGTAAATCTAAACCATTGTTCAATAGTTAATTCGTTCTTAGAATTTTATAGTTAAAATAAAAAGAACTTTAAACAAAGATATAAAAAAATTCACTTTATAGTTTAAATAACTAAAATTCTTGTCCTTCCTCTCCAATAAGTTATTAGATTTTCCTTTATTACATCTTCTATTTATAAAAAATAAATCAAAAGTTTTCTCTTGTTGCAAACATCAAAAACATAGTAGATCATTACTAAAACAAAAAAAATAGTTAGAGAGAGTCTCCTCAAAGATTCTTATATCCCTTTCACATCTCATACCTTAAGAAAAACCTCCCTTTTTACGATAAAGGTATCTAAGAATTTAAAAAAGGACATTGTACATAAGTCAATACTTCCACTACTCCACACAGCTCCAAGAAAGTAAAACTATGAACAAAAACTAGAAATGACACATTTCTAATGTATACATAAATAAGGAATGAAACATTCATAGGTATACGTGCTTATGGACATAAGATTAGGTTAAAAAAGTTTGATACTGAGGATTTATCCCTAACTACTTACTAATCATGTTCCTAGTCCACCACTCATCCTTCATATCTATCTAACCTAATTATCTCCAAGAAATGTGTATCACACAGGCATCCTATACTTCTTACCAAAGTCAATTTTAAAATCTCATATTCTAGAACACACCATATTTTGGGTTTTTCCATATTCAAAATATGACAAGTTCCTTATTATCTTATATAGTTATTATATGAACCATGTTTTTCCATACAATTCAAAAATGTGAATGAGCACATTAGGTCCAAGTTTTAAACCTAAACTTGGATAACACAATTTATTTATTTCTTCAAATTATCTTTATGAAAGGTGTCTTATTGATTACTTCCTTATGTTCATTATTGAGATTAAATGATTACTCAAACAAGTATGTTAAAATTCAATCATATGTGAAAACTAAATCAAAAATTCATTTTAGTTTTTCTTCACAATACTATCCACATATAATTATTTTCATAATACTGCCATGTACAATATTCATGAATTTTGTTTCAAAATCAAGCATTCAAAGTAAGTGGATAGCTATAATAATGAGATATTTATTTCATTGCAAGTACAAATGCAATCATGTCTATTTATGTATTAATTGAGATGAATTAGCTTTCATCTTTTATTAGTCTAATAATTTAATTCCAAAATAATCTATTATCCACAATCAATCTCATAGTCATAACTAAATATAACTTAAATTTTTACAACATTACCAATATATGATTTTGTCTATTCAAGTAAAAATAAAATATTAAATAAGTATAGTCATTTTTCCAAAACAGTCATATGTGAATAAGTATTCATAAGGAAATCCATGAGAGCTCAGACAATCATCACTATTGTTGAAATAAAAAAATAGGTAGAGAATAGGGAGATCATCATTGGATGGATTTTCCTCCATCCATAGAGCCTTTCAGATCCTTCACACATCTCTCATCCAATGAGAGTGGCCTTAGCCTTCAATGAAGGTACTATATGCAAATAATTGATAGAGTAAGAGAAAATACACGTGGATAAAAGAAATTGGCAACAACTCCCAACAAAAATGCAATACATAATGATATATGTATTCCAACTCTAGTACTAGGGTACGTCTAATAACTATAGATAATTAGTGACCATGTTGAAAATATAAACCAATTCATAGGTTAGTTAATTTTCTCATAAACTCCTAACTCACCAATCATAAGATGATATGACTTTAAGTATCTTAATTAAGTCCTAATGCTAATTCCAAAAAAAAGGATATATATATTTACCATAGATGAAGTGTATCACCAAACCAAGGCTTAACCCAAAAATATAATTTGAAGAGCAAAATAATATTTTATCACAAGATGTTTGAATCCCAGATATATTTTTATGTCCAAAAGTGTTGGACTACTATCAATGAATTTAGCATTTTCAAGATAGAATTAATATACAATAGGATGTGATTTTTAGTCCAAAAAGGAATATATTCTAATATTTATTTGCAAGTAATAAATGATTAAATTATAAAGTTGTTCTATAATTGATATTAATGATCCAGACACCTAAGTTTTAAGGCGCCATGTTATGATTTCTTTTTATACCAAGATCTGAATTTATAAGATATAATGATAATCAAACAAGCCAAGATAAATTTTCCCTGAAACCTCCAACCTAGGATTCTTGATGGTTAAGTAGTCCAATATGGTTGTTATCCCATTTTTTTTCATAAATTTCAATATGAAAAATCCTAATTTCCTAAGTTCACTTTATCTTTCGTTACACTAGATTCATGGCATCTAAAGTCTATTATTTGTAAGCAATTTGTATATGAGTAGAGATTACATACTTAACTTTGGTATAAAACATAGACATAGTACATACCATGCACTTCTATCATTATGACATAGTACATGACATAGACATATTAATAGTTTCAAGAGCATCCTAATATATTCAAATTCATCTATTTTGAATGGATTTTCTTGCTGAAAGGTTTTTCCACTAAATTCATTTGATAGTTATTTAATAGCAAAAACATTAATTTTACATCTAACATAAGAATTGTAAGCATATGAGCTTTCTGGTTTTTCACTAATGATTGAAAGGATTATTTTTGTTAATGGCAAAAAAAAATATCTAAAACCAACTAGTTATAATTATTATGAGATTTCGTCTACTAATTTATCCAATTCCATGATGGTAATAAACTAAAAAGTTAATCCAATAGTAATATACTAATATCGATAAACTATACTAATAAGACATTGTCAACAAACGTCTAAAACTTCAATAACTATATAATCTTTTTTTATGACAAACTACACACATTCCCTAAATCTTACTATGCTATCTTCATATAAATAATCTTGATTCTAGAATCTAGGCATTAGAATGAACTAAATCCTTCATAAGGTTTACTCATTTAGGCCTTTACCTATATGATATAGGTTCATGTGAGATAAATACAATCTAACATCTCAGTGGGATTTATATTTTTATATTGCCTTAATCATCTTAGCATTCCTACTTAAGTTTATATTTAGACCACATAACCCAACAGATTCAAAATAGATCATACTTCATGTATAACTCATTATAAGATTACAAATTATAATTCGAAGTTATAACCAGCCCTCTAAATCTAGATCATCGATATTAGGTATATCGAAATATCTATTGATATAAGCAAACAATATAACTATAAAAGATTGAAAGTATTTTAATATTAAAAAATTTATATAATAAATTAAAATGAAATATTCACTTAAATCTCATATTTTAATGGTAAAACCCTTATCAAATTGATAAACCACAACTTTAACAAAAGGATTTGAAGCTATATAATATATAGCTAAGTAGTGAGATTTACCCTAAAATCTTGTCCACCCATACCACTTACGTGGACACATAAGTGCTTATTTGTGTTTTACAGCCATCATAAGGCTCCATAATATAATCATATATTTATACAGCCATCAAATTTTTGAAAAATACATTCATGCAGCTGTTCTCTATTACAAATATAGCCTTGCAGTAATGCCTTCCTATGATTCGCTTTAACGTACTACCCAATGTTTCTCTCAAATCCTTCCTGTAAAAAACTGGAATCCCATTAATTGTGTTTGAGTCCGAATGGTTCTTTCAAGATTATCTCCTCTTTCCAGGCTGTGTTATTCTGAGAAAGGGAATTTTATAAAAAAATTCTAGCTATCATGTTAATTATGTTGGAATCCCATTCAACCATGCCTTTGCGACACAAGGTTGCTGCTAAAAACTAGCATTTGTGTTTTTGGTTAAAAGCCTATGCATTTATCATGGTTGGCACAACCCATGTGAATTTTAGCTAGAGAAATCTTATTAAAACTCAAAATATTAATAACATCTTATTTCAAATTTTCATATATGCCCCAATGTGGATAATTTAATGATGTTTGTCCATTCAACGTTTCCCTGGAATGCTAGGACAGCTAATGGTTAAAGAAGAAAGCAAAACATGTTCCATAGTCATTGTGGTAGAAGTAGATCAAATAATAATCCATATTTCCAATGTTTCAATTATAATTATATAATGCCAATGTCATCGCCATCCACCGCCAATATTAGTCTTAAAACATTATGCAGAGAGGGTTTGTTCAAGGAGGTGATATGCATTTTCCTTTTATTGATTACAATTTACAATCACTTATTTTATAGATCACAATTAAATATTTTTGATATAAGAAAACTTAACTATATGATGGTTAAGACAAAATCATGAAGTCATAAAAAGGATTGGTGACTTATGCATTTATAAGGGTCTTATTTTTCTTTTTGACAATCATTCTTAGATTATGTTATTGGGGTATGAATTATTCAAAGTGTCATCATTAGATAACATAAAATCATATGCTCATGCTAACTTATATCAAAAACTTATGTTTATTGATACCAATTTATCAATCAAATAAGTCAAAATATAAAAATAGTAATGTAAAAAAACTATTCGATAATTTATATAGGTTTAATGAGTCTTTTACCCAATGAATCCTTAGGAACTTACACACTATTCAAAACACAAAGAGGAATGACGATGCTTTTTAAAAATAAACAAGTTATTAATGCATGTTTTAAGACAACAGGTACATACATGGTCCCAATCAATTGTTATAACTATAATAAATCCCTAGAGTCAATGTATCCTCTACCAATGTCTAATGCAAAAGATGAGGTACTAATAAGCACATAAAAAATCATCCAAACCAATTGATCACTACTTACATTAGAATATGTGAAATATATGTCTATATATGTCATATAGCTAGGATGATTATATCCCATTTCAAAGGATTCTCTCTCCACTACCCATAATTTTCATCTAATTCCTTCTCTAGAATGATATTATCCCTTACCTGGATGAGGTTGTATTTACGTCACAAATAGAAGAACAATAAAATAACCATCCATGCCATGATATCAAATCCATGTTATATAAAAAAGTTTAAAAAAATGAGATTATCCTATGGCAATTACTCCCCATAATTTCATAATCTTATTAATTTATCCAAATGATAATTAATTTAACAAGTATCTGTTCCATAATAAATAAAGTGGAATTCAACGTCTCTAATTGCACATCAATAAATTATTATTTTCATCATTGATCATGCTCTATAATGCTAATCATAGGTAAGCATATTTGAAACCTAATCAAAAAAAAAGTGAGATGTGACAACAATTTGGGGATTGCATCATTGTAGTTCAATCAATTTGTAGGGATAGAAACTAGCACATAGTCAAGGATCTTGAAGTGATAGTTTGTGTTGAAACCTCACATAAATGTTTGACCACTATTTCTAAAAAGCATCCTGTAAGGGAGCTCTTAATGGATGTAAATTTATCTAAGAACATTGTGTCTTTTATTGTTTTTTAAATTTATATATCCATAGATATGATACCAATGAATTGGGTTTTTTTTTAAGAAACCCAAATTAATGCTTCTGAAAATGGTTATAACACCATGCAAGAACTTATAAATTGAACACCCTACCATTGAAAATGTGACTACTAGACAATGATCTACTAGAGAACCAATAAAAGTTTTACCCTAACCATCATGATTCAAAGAGGATAAATTGTCTCACAAAATGGATTTTACTATCAAGTGCAAGAAGAGGAATGATGACACCATTTTATTTTAAGACTAGGAATTACATAAAAATAAGGTAATTTATTTTATATTACAACATAGGATCATTAAATTAGTTTGTAAACTTTGAATCGTAAGCATATAAATACAATAAAAATGGAATCCATAACTGGGTAAGTCTATGGAACCGAGGGGCAAAAGGGGGTCTTAAGTGGACATGTTTTTCTTGAAACATAAGAAACCTTAATTTGTATGGATTATTTGAGACACCTAAAATCAAAATTTGAAGATGTCATAGGAACATGAATTGTATAATTTTGAGTCTAGTTTCTAAACTCCATTTTTTTTGAAATGGTCAAGTATAATTAGTTTAAACATCAAAAATTTGAAGAGGTGGTACCATTATTTAGAAAAATTAGAGCAAATAGCTTTTCATGAGGCCCATCATTTTTTTAACATCGTATTGTTTTTTCAAACCCTTTAGTGGAAAGTTAGATCAGATCATCTAGTTGAAACCTATATATTTTTAAAAAGTAATTAACGAATATTTATTTTTTTGTTAATTTTCCAAGTTGATAGACCCTGAAATATGATCAATAATGTATAGGCTCGATCGTGTGCCCTCCTAACTACCTCAAAAAAAAATTGGAATGTGTATAGAATTGGGTCTATTTTACAATCATATAATTATTTTTCAGTTTGAATAAATGAATCAAAAGATACATAAACAAATATGAACATGTATAATTATGGCATATAGTGCTATAAAAATACATACTTAGAAATAAATATAGATAAACACCGTAAAGTAATAAAAATATTAAAAAATTATATATGTAGAAAGAAGATAGTGCATTTGATGTTGTAATAATATATTCAAGAAATTTTTTGATCAAATTCATAGTGTTTAGCATGGCCAAAGTTGTATTTTGTTATTTTTAGTCAAAAACATGCATTTGACTATGTTTGCACCTAGGTCCATGCCTCAATATCAAGAATTTAATCCATTCTTGAGCCTTTAGGCATGTGTTTCAAATGTCAAACATAAAAACCAAGTACATAAAATTATTGAGTATGTGGAATTACAACGTATACGAAATAGTTTACATGCATTTTCATAATAATTTCACCATCTTATTATTTTGTTATTTTTTTTAATTCCCAAACTTCATGAATGGCTTTAATAGATTAAATAGTTGTTAATATTAAAGTTATGTACATAAAAAATATAAACAAGTAATTGAGATTGTAATCTTGATGTAATTAGCTTGGCTAAATAGATGTGTGACTACATAATGTGATTTTGGGCAAAATTAGCCCCCAACATCATGAAAATTAGAGCCAATCAATCAATTGGGGCAATAAGCAATGTGATTTGCATTGAATCGACCCTATAAACATAATTATTACTTGAAAGGATGTTAATTGGGGTTAAATCTATTAGTTTAAGGTTTGGCATTTATGATTTAGGGTTTAGGGTATATAGATTAGGCCTTAAGGTACAAGGTCCAATCACAAAGGTCATTAGGGCCAAATGGAGCTCATTTAACTAAATTATGACTATAAAATGTGATTTTGGGCTGAATTGGCCCACATCATTACAAATTGAGCCAATTAGTCAATTGGGATAATCACTGGTACTATTTAGGCCAAATTGAGCCATGTAAACCTAATTTTATTAATCTAAAAGTTTTAATAAGGATAGAATGATTGGTTTAGGGTTTTAAGAGTTTACAATTTATGGTTTAAGGATTAGGGAGCATGGTTTATGTTTTAGGGTATATAAGGTCTAATCACAAAGTCAATTGGGATAAAATTGAGCTCCTTGAACCTATTTGTGACTATAAAATATGATTTTGGGCTCAATTATCCCCCACATCTCATAGATTGAGCCAAATAGTTGATTGGGATAATGAGTGATGTGGTTTGGCTAAAATTGAGCCCTATGAACCTAATTATTACTCTAAAGGATGTTAATTATGGTTTAAATTAATTGGTTTAGGGTATAAGGTTTACAATTTAGGGTTTAGGGTTTAGGAACCAATCATGAAGGTAATTAAGGGTAATTTGAGCTACTTGAACCTATTTGTGACTATAGAATGTGATATTAGGCACAATTAGACCCAACATAATCAAAAAGTGACCCAATCAGTCAATTGGGCCAATAAGTAATGTGATTTGCATTGAATTGAGCCCTATGAACATAATTATTACTCTAAAAGATGTTAAGTAGGGTTAAATAGATTGGTTTAACATTTAGGGTTTATGATTTAGGGTTTAGGGTTTAATACTTAGGGCTTAGGTTATATGGGTTTTAAGTTTTAGGATATGAGGTCTAATGTCAAAGGCAATTGGGGCCAAGTTGAGCTCTTTTAACTTATTTATGACTACAAAATGTGATTTTGGTCTTAATTAGACCCCATGTTATCATAGATTGAGCCAATTAGTCAATTAGGATAATGAATGATGTGATTTAGGCTAAATTGAGCCATATGAACCTAATTCTTTT